>VXAA01004380.1:216146-263671 GCA_013399115.1 Anseranas semipalmata
TTTTTTTTAGGTAATGCTCTCAGTATTGAGTATTTAGGGTCAAGATCACTTGAAGTCAATGGAGAGGTTGTGATCCATTTCAATGGGTTTTGAAGCAGAGACATAAAGAGTAGCTGAAACAGCTGCTAGCATTTCAGGAAAACCACAGGTTATATAGCTGAACTTTGCAGCATATAATTAATTAGTGAAATTCAATATCATATTGCACAATATTTGTCTCTTTAGATAAAAGCCATTTTTAAAAAATGTTTCTATACTCCATTATAGGTTGGACTAGGTGATCTTGGAGGTCTCTTCCAACCTAAATGATTCTGTGATTCTGTGATTGCAAGATACATTTTAAAAGTCATTGACATGAAGCAAAAGAATGTCTTTCATTATGTTCAGAATTGACTGTGCTTTTTTTTTTTTTNGTTTTTTTTTTTTTTTTTTTTTTTAATTCCCATCAGAGGATAATGAAAACAGCTAGAGTTAAATTATTATAACTCAAAAACATTCCCTGGCATATTCCTCTCTCAGTATGCACATTGCTGTCTTGTGGAAATATACAGTGTGGTGAAGACCAAGAACAGTTTTGTAGCAATGCTCCTGAAGACTGATATGGAAAATCCCTCACCTCCTCCGGTCATGCAGTTCATCTCCAGACCAGTGTACAGTACCTTATTTGATATGGTATTTAGAATCATCAAGTTTAGAATCATCAAAATTTCCATGAAAATCCCCTATTCACTGTTTTAATGCAAATCTAAACAGTCAATAGATAGACAGGATTTCTATTTGCTAATCGGTCTAATAAGCTTGCAAAAGCCACAGTAACTTCAAGTCCTTGAAAAACTGTTGTCTAGCAGATTTAGCAATAGGAGTGGTTGAATGGCAACACAACAACAGCAAATCTGGTTTATGGTCTGCAATTACTCCAAAACGCAGCCATAAAATACTTTGTGCAGATTGGCCTCCTGATCTGCTAAATCTTGGCTTAGAGATTCAGGCAGCAATGTTTTGAGGCTTATATAGTGTATAACAATCAATCTGTTCCCAAAAGTTTTTTTTTTTTTTCTTCCCTTTTACATTTATATTCTCACAGTTGTCTGAATTTCATAAAAACAACCCGACTTCATTGTTCACTGTCAAGATGCTCATTTGCTGAAGACAGGATAATAAAAACATTTGTAATTTGTAAGTTGTAATGAGACTGAAAAGGAGGAAAAATCAGAGAACTGTTGTGATTTTATCTCTCTCTAGGCATCTACATCTATCTTTCAGTTTTTGTTTTTTAGGATAGACTCGGAACAATGTTTTTTACCTAATCTGCAGTCAAGTATTGAATGAATCATAGGTTCCTCTTATTGATCAGTTGTTTAATCATATAAAATTACTATTAGTCCTTCTTCCACAGAGTGAAATATTAATAAGTATTAGAGAAGAAAGCAGGATATAGCTGGAAACTTTATTTCTATAGCAGCATAGGGCTAATCCGTGGACTTCCATGTCTCAGTTCTCTCTCTTGGTATCCAGCTCTAACACTTATATTTTCATGTTTGAACTAGTTTGCTCTGTAGCAAACTTCAGTGATCTTGAGGGAGATGCTTTGGTGTGAGCTACTACCCCCCCCAAAAACAAACAAAAATGTGTTTTGTCTCTAAGCAAAAGCTGACTTCTGCCTGGGATGAGACTGGCTCTGCTCCATATGGGAAGGGCACTGGCAGCATCCTGAACTCACTGAAGAAGTCACATGTTTGCGTTGCTGGTGTTCCCTCTGCACCAGGTCAGCATCTTAATATGTTAGAGGAGGTCAAGTGCTGCATGACTTCAAGCTGAATTGCTTGTGGGAACTACAACACCCAAAGTAACCTTGCAGATGGGATCAGGTCTCACTCTATTTTCTACAAAAAATAAAATGTAATATGATAAAATAAAATGGATGCAAGCAATGGATGGGGGCAATAGATGTAAGAGAAGCCAGGAGATAATTCTGGATATAATTCACTATAAATTATATATAATAGATATAATTAGATATAATTCACTATAAATTTTAATTTTCAAAAGTTATTTTATTCCCTACCTGGAAAGAAGTGTTCACCCTTTTCGCATACAAAATCCTGTGATATAAAGGTTTTGAAATACAGTTTTCGATCCATACTTCTCAGCTCAGATAGTTACAAAACTAAGCATGCACTCCTGCTAGTGCTGTGGATGTTGGTGCTTTGCCAGACTGCACTCATTCCACAGGGATTGTAACTATCCCACAGCCGCATCTTGCCCACCTCTCCAACGCAGGGCGTGCGCCATCTCCTGCCTGTGCAGGAGGCACTGCTCCCCACCACCGGCTCTGTCCTGGAACGTGGCTGAGAAGTGGTGAGTGAAGTGAAGTGTGGTGAACAGCTATCGCCTCTCCCACACAGAGGTAGAGATATTTCAAGACTGTTAGACCACAGTTTCCTGGACTGAAATTTTTATGATCTGATCACGTTTTCTTTTATCTGGTTCATCCTTTAACCCATTGCATTTCAGTGGGAACTTCCAATGCAAGGTTCTTCACCTATTATTCACATGTTTTTATTTTCTTGTTAGCTCATGAGAGTCAGGAGACTCTTTCCTTACAGGAAACTCTAAGGACTCAATCCTTACAGGGACAAATACTGGATCATGGAGCCAGCCCAGCCTTGGAAGGTTAGTTCCAGCCATAAATTGATGTTCCACCACAAGTGGTACTTTGCAAGTGTAAAACAACTTCCTCACCTTTGTGTCTGTCTGGTCAGAGAACCCCAGTGTGCCACTGGAGTTAATAGAAGATTTACCTGCAGGACTAGGTACTCAAATCTTTTAAAAATAGCCAGCAGGTCTGTTTTAACCAAGTTGTAAGATATCTCTACCTCGCTTTCCTTGGTGAATGGAATATATTAGACTCTACACAAAATCCTTATCTCTATGCTCAGTACTTAAACAACCTCTAAACTGAGATATTTTTTCATTTGGTAAGGAAAACAAAGGTGTGAAAAATTCTTAGATTACGTGATGATTTGTTGAGGAGATGCTGGGGGGGCATGGAAGAGAAGGAATGGCTAAGGATTGAAAAGATTTACTAACTCTGATCTGCGATAATAAGAGCATGCTTTCAGCTTCTGAATGTACAGCAAACAGTAGCACACTGGAATAACAGATAAGAAACTGAAAATGGATGAGATGAGAATAAGACAGATAAAGGGAAACGTAATTCATTTAGATCTGAATTGTTGCCTGAAGTGTGTTCTTTGTTGGTAGATTAGCTTTGGAAATAGCAAGACCCTTAAAGGAAAGAAAGGCGTGAAATTTGATGTGTGCACTGTTGGGGAAGAATAATGGCTTTCCTGTACTGAAATGCATGTTCTCATGCGCAGGTGCTGGGACACCGGGAGGGGGCTGATAAGCAGCACCCTGCTTTTGAGCAGTCTGAGGTAGCAGCACTTGTCTTGGTGATTACAGGACAGGTGGTGGGAACTAATGGAGCCACAGCATTCATAGGATGATGTCCCTTATCACTGGGGAGGCCAAAAGCTGATTGACATGGGATATTAAACTTTTGGTTCCTCTGGCTGAACCTGTAAGCCACAGAAGATGCTGATTTCACACTCATTTCCAGGTGCTTTCTATGGCATCGGATCACTGGGGCCAAGGCTGGCATGTCCAGTGAGTGTCTTCATTAGGGAATCTCTCTGTCAAAATATAGCAGCTTGACATTGAGAGAGGAAGCGTTTCAGAGGGCACAGGGATCCATGGAAAGTAAGGAGTGAGTTATCTGGAGCTTGGCTATTCACCAGCTGTTTTTCCCCTGTAGTCAGGTGTTGGAGGTGACTGTCTCCATGGTCTGTGCAGTTCTACACTCCACGTCCACGCAGCAGACTATTCCTTCTCAAGCATAATTGGCACTTTTATATCACACACTGTTTTTCTCAGGCCACTTCTCCAGTTTGACAAGATCTTTTTGCATTCCAGCCTTATCCTTGAGCATGCCTGAAGCCAGCTCCAGCTGGTTGTTGAATGCATTTTAATAGGAATCCTTTCTTATCTATAATCCAGGTCCACGCTAGAAGTACTGGATGGGGCAAGATCCTTCTCCTCCAAATCTTACTATATAGGAAGAGTATGTTTGACAGTGAGTATTGCTGTTTGTGCCTGAGAAGGATTTGGCACCTTTCTCGTACTGTTTTGATCTAGAGAGATCATGTTTGTTAGTTTGTTTATACAAGAGCCAAAAGTCCTCTTGAAAATTGGCATTACTCCTCCCTATCTTTAAGGCTTGATGTGCAGTCAGAAAAAGACATGAAATTGGTTTGCTGTGATTGATTTTTAAGAAATCATTTGGGATGGTTTATCTCCTGGTTTAACTCTAGGTCTTTACAAACAGTAAACTTTCTGAAATTATGCTGATGGGTATAATTCTTTTGCTCCTTTTCCAGTCCCCATGCATGGCTGTGGCCATTCTACAATGTGATGAAAAAAGTTTCTTGATAGCACGTGTCTGACAGAACACAGTAAACAAAGCAGTAATTAAAATCTTCCTTGAACTTTGATCTCCTGTTCTCTCTCTCTTACCGGCAATGAATGTTTTAAAAGATGCTTTTTACCAGTACTTTGCAATATAATTAATGTTTCCCTGACCTGACATTCATGTGTACCAATGTCTCCACTCACCTTCAGTCCTGTGGAGAATTGCTGTCTGCCCTGAGAGTGCAGAAATCTGGAGTGGTTCATTGTGTACTGAATAAATCACTAGGGATGTCTTCATGCTAGTCCTTGATCCAGTGCAATCTTTATTCTGTCTGACCTTTTCCCTATTATCCTATACCTTCCTCTACTTGTTTACCAGCTTTTCAGCCTCCTCATTAAATTTGAGAAATTGTGCAACTCCTGAGAAAAGGCTATGAATATTGACAAATGCTTGAAAGAACAGATCTGTTTCAAAGAGAAACTGGAACTGGTTTATGGGCCCTGAGAAGAGTGTGGGTTGGCAGCCTACATCCTATTCTCACTTTAGGCTATCATGTCAAATTCCCTGGCAGTGAAATCTCATCACAAGATGGTGGCTTGGAAAACATCCCACAAGCTTTTTTCTCATCAAAGAGCAGGTGTTTACTGTTCTTGTTTGCTTCATGTTCTTTCCCCTGCGAGATATGAAAGAATATATTGTTAGACTATAAACAAAATGTGCATCTGGGAATCAGCTTAAAAGGGACCATGGAAGGAAACAGAAATAATAAAGGTTATGAAAAGAATAAGAGAAATTAGAGGGAAGTGAGTAAAACAAAAGCAGGAGGTATGTACAAGAACCTTGCTTTCTGCCCAGGTTCCTGGTAACTTACTCCCTGGGCACTGATCAGGAATGCGGTGAAATAACTGCAGGAGAAATATCTCTTTCCAAACCCTCTGCCTGCTTCTGTAAGGGCAGGGTGGCCAAGGCTGTGGTGTGAGGGTGTCAGGAAACATTACAGGTACCATAAAGAGAAACACAAATGTACATGCAACTATTCAGTAATGAATAGCCAAAATTCACAAAGAACATGAAGGTAAATACTGGATGGGGAAATATATACAGGAAAGCAGCATGCAGGGAGAAAAAAAGGCTTAGTTAGGTGCTGGCTGAATGTCTCAGGAGATGCCCCAGATATTCTGAGCTGGAAGCTGAGGATTCTGAATAGGAATCAAATATTCAGAGCTATGAAGGAAAAAAAAATCAAATCAAACCTCAGGAACATAAGCTCTGTGAGCTGGATGTGTCCTGTGGTGCTATTTCAAGCCACTTGCAATCACACTATTATTAACAAAATGCACTAGTACTACAAATATGTATACTAACAAATACTTTACTAAATGCATTTTAGAAACCTATTTAGGTTTCAAAGAAAAACTTCCCCAGAAAAAGGACAGATAGCCCAGCAAAAGTACTACTTGACAGGACTGACATGGGGAACAGTTTAAAAGCCTCTTAATAGTTCTTTGAACCAGGAGACCTAGGCAACAAAGACATAGAAAGGCCGCAAATATTTTATTCTAGGACACGATGTTCTTCTATTGACAATATTAAATATATGGAAAATAAACTTATTAAAGGTTAGGTGGAAAACTATTCTGACAAGGCGTTCTTCGCAAATGTCATCTGGCTTCATAGATTTTCCAATTTGGGTATAATATTTTTATGTCCTTTTGGCAATAGAATAAAAATACAGATGATTCATGTACCAAGATTTATTAAAGAGAAATGCAGATGACATTTGACTGAAAAAGTTATTTTGATTATTTGCAATTAAGGGGGAAATTAAGTTAAAATGGACCCACTCTGAAATCAGCAGCCAAACAAAAGGATTGGAGTCTAGATTTTAGTTTTGTGGCTTTGCTTGGAAATAAGATCTCATCTGATGAAAATATGAAAAACTCGCAGACCTTGCCAAAATTAAACTCTGAAACAGTCAATTCATAGCAGTTGATGAGAATTATTACATTTTATTGCTTGACTTTTCTCTCCCTCTTTTCATCTCTTGAATCGATTATCCTTTTGTTCCATTGGTTGCCAGTGGAAACAAGCACATTTAAAGAGCCTCTGCTTACCCTTTGCAGTCTATCTGACAAAGGCCAATAGGGCTGATATATATTCAAAAGCAAGATATATCCAGCTGTTAGAATTTTTCTGAAGAGCAGCTTCTCCATTGCACTTCTTTCTGTCGTGATCTTGGAAAACTCCAGGATATTCTAGCCAGCTTTTAAATTACCTTGGGGATTTATTTTGTAATTGTCATTCAGATAAGATACCCAGGTGATGGGATGGACCCAGGTGTCTCTTTGCAAATGATTTATGGAACTGAACTGGAGCTGAAACAATGAAGTATTATTCTCTTTTTACAAGTTTTTCCTTGAAATCTTGCCATACCAGCCAAATATTGACAAAATAGCTCTCTTCCCAAATTCAGTATATTCTTTGTCTACTTTGCTACAAAATCATTAGATCACAGAATATTTGCCAATGAGAATGGGATTCTGCAGGAGACAGACTTGATTTTGGCCGAGTTTCTATTTAACCCTCCGGTCAGCTGTCAGAACAGAAAATTTACAGGCTTGAGGAGTGGAAGGGGCACAGGAGGATGACCAGAAAACCAGTGATGTGGTTTAACCCAGCAGATAGCCAAGCACTACACAGCTGTTCACTCATTCCCCCTGTCCAAGTGGGATGGGGGAGAGAATTGAAAAAGAAAGGTAAAAACTTGTGGGCTGAGATAAAGATTGTTTAATAGGACAGGAAAGGAAGGGGAAATAATAATAATAATAATATTGATAAAAGAATATACAAAACAAGTGATGCACAATGCAATTGCTCACCACCCACTGACCGATGTCCAGCCTGTCCCTGAGCAGTGGCCCCCCTGACCCTGGCCGACTTTTATTGCTGAGCATGACACCATGTGGCATGGGACACCCCTTTGGCCAGCCTTGGTCCTGGCTGTGTACAGCTCCCTGTGCACGCCCAGCCTCCTCACTGTCAGGGCATCACGAGAAGCTGAAAACCCTTGGCTCTGTGCATGCACTGCTCAGAAACAACTAATCATTGGTGTGTTATCAGTGTTGTTCTCATCCTAAATCCAAAACACAGCACCATACCAGCTACTAGGAGGAAAATTAACTCTATCCCAGTCAAAACCAGGACAACCAGCCTTCTTGCATCTACTGTGGTGTTTACCTAATGCCATTGTGGCTTTCCTTATTTGACTAAAGCGAGGACAGGACACAATCTACCAAAGCATACCCATAATTTTGGGCCCCAGACTTTCTCTCTGCTGTGTGGCAGGACTATGGTATCAAGCTATCCATGGGCCCGACTTAATTTCAAGTGGAAGAGGCTTTTCTTGCAGCAGTTGGATTTGGACCAGGCCCTCAGGTTCTGGCCCAGGAGGTACCTGGACAGAAAACATGCTCTTAATGTTCCTCTGAATCTATTTATTTAAGGGATTATATACTACAGGGTGGCTCTTTCAGCCAGAGGCAGTGCCTTAGGATTTCTCTTCAAGTCTTGTTTCCTAAATTTAAATTACCAGGGTGTAGCCTGATGGGATATCCTGGCAGAATATTTCAGATTCGTGTGGCTTTCATCTCTTGGTCAGAACAGAAATTTTCACAGACTAAAGATACTATGTATTAAAATTACAGTTTAGGCGAGAGCCCATATTTTTGGCAAAACTTCTGGTGAAAAACATAAACAGGCTCTTTGTATTTATTTAGCAACCTCAACCCCTGGCTGAGAACACTCAGTTCCTTGCTGTGTCAGTGGCAGACGGGCTTGGACGCGAGTCTGGTCTCATGTCCTTTTGAACCAAGGCCGTCCGTCGCAGGCAGAGGACAGCTGTGCTCCGCCACTCGCCTGTGTCCCTTCACACCACAGGCAGCGTGTCCCCAGCAGCCCCACCGCTGCCACTGTGCTTCTGCCAATAGCAGCCAATGCCTTGGCAGCATGAATCTATCTAATTTCAGGACTGGCTGTGCTCACTGAATGAGAAGACTGGTGTTTGTGCAGGTTGTTATACGGCGTTTCTCGTTCTCGCTTGGCTTTTCTCGTGTCATTTGCTTGTGCCCTTCGAAGGCTTGTAGCGACGTGTCTGAGCGGAGGGCTCATGATGGGAGGAATCTGCTCACCGGCAGCTATCTGAGGGCACGGCACACGAAGTGTGAGTGCAGGAGCTGAGAGGGGAGGATCTCGCCTCTGCTCTTCTGACGTCAGTGGGGCTTTGCCAGGCTGCATCATGTGGTGCCTGGCTGAGAGCTTTGGGCATAAACAGGATGGAGGAGGTGCTGCTTACAGGAGCGGAGTCGTTATCTGAATGATGCTTTGGCTTTGCAGGCATGACAGCACTAGGGAAATTCAAAGTTAATTGAGGGACACGAACTCAGAGCACTAAAATCAGCGTACTAACTCCTGTGTTAGCATGATTTACTCAGGTACAGTAGATTTATCTATACAGAGTATGCTTTGCAATTGAAGGCTGACATTTTAAGAGTGGAATTTGCCAGGTGTAGCCATGAGGGCAAACGGTTTGTTACCCTCAAAGTTTATGCAAGCAAGGATGCCCAACTAAATATGTGCAAGTTCTGGGCTGCAGGAGCTGCTTTCCTCCAGGAAGTCTCTCCTGATGTTAGAAATATCCTTTCTACCATAACACTGAAGTAAATGTAGGAGCAAGAGAATAGGAAAAGTCAAAGCTTCTGCACCTTTATCGTTTGTTCCCATCTAACTGTTGAAAACCACTGTTTGAGAAGGGTTCAAACTTGATCAGGAGAAGTACCTAGGCTATAAGCTGGGCTGCCTCATTGATGAAGAGATCCTAGTCCTTCCTGCTGATGCTGTTTCAGCTTTGAACAACAATAATTACTATGCAATTTGTCTTTCCAAGATGGAATACTGAAAATTGCAATTAGATGACTCAGACAATTAAATCCACTGTGGATCAAACCTTGTATGATCACAGGCACAAATTGCTGCTTGGAAAGCACAGGCTGGGAAGTAGAAAAATATTTTCATGAGAAGGGTGCAGCAATGGGTGGGTTGTTCAGTGAAGTTGTGAAATCCTTGGAAGTGTTCAAGCCTTCATTTAAAAAAAAGCCACTGCTGAATGGATGTATTGTGAGCAGTTGTCTCAGGATGTTGTCGGTAGGTGACCTTCAAAAGTCTATTCCACCAACACTTCTGTGATGGTGAACAACAGCCTGAAATGCAGGAAAGTTAGACAAATTGTGTTGTTAATACCTTTGCTCCTGAAAGGCTTAGCAGCCCTGGGGTGAGCTGCTGGTGTGGGGGAGAGGAGCAGGGGGGAAGGTATTGGATGGTACCAGCAAAGGAAACTACCTGCAGTGGGGGACAGAACCCAGAGTAGGCTGGGTGCTCAAGTGTCTTTAGCAAAAGGCTGAGGGGTGTGTGTGCGTGTGTGTGATTTTTGTGTAGCAAATTCACCACAAGGTTGAAGGGTTTCTTGAGAGCAAGGGGAGGACAGAAATTACTTGCGAATTTGAGCTGAACTCAGGAAATAGATTCTGCTGGAGGGAAGAAATAGAGGAGAAGTAAGTTTAAAAACATGTCTCTTTTCAGCATTTTGAAAAAGCTTCACTACAGAATTGCCCAAATATTTTATTTTCATGTCATTTTTTTCCCCTAAAAAATTGTTTTTTTTTGACTTTTCATACTGACATGGTATATTTTGATGATGGAAGAAAAGGTGGAGTAACCCCAAATGGGCAAAGAATTGCCCAGAATGAAAATATTCCTTTCTCTGTTTTGTTTTGTTTGTTTTACTCCAGTCAAACCCCTCTTTTCTTATGTTTATCCTAAGCCAAGTTTTTAGAATCATTTCATAATTCTTACCTTGAAATGAAAAATCCATTATTCATCCAGCAAGCAGGAATAGTCATCCTGCCTGACAGTGTATTAAGCTGCAACTCTGTTAACATGAACTGCAAAGAGGCAGCTGGTAATTGGCAAAGCAGAAAAGTGAAGGGCTATGCCTGCGGGATAGGAGGGGGTGGATTTGAACAAGCACTTGAGAGCACAAGCTTTATGGGCTCAAAGGGCTTTAGTGCTCTGGCGCTGTTCCTTACATCTACCAAATGCATTGAAAATAGGTTGAAACTATGTCAGGAGCATCCCCCCGTGTGAGAAACTAGTTACATTTGAGACACAAGCTTCTTCGTGCCTGACTCATGCCCAGTGTCCTTTGTTTCAAAGGATGGTGTCAAAAGCTACACACCTAGCAAATCTTAGTCATGAGAATATTGTGTCAATCTCCCAAAAGCGTGACATGCAACTGGTGGGTTGCTAATTGCAGTCTGCATTGCCAGTGTTTGTTGGTATATAGTATGTACAATATGCAGGTAGCATACAGGGGAACGTGCCACACTGTGAGGGACTTCCCGAGGGAAGCACACAAAGCAAATCTACAGTGGATTGGTATGTTTGCAAACGAGGTGCATGGCACCCTGCATATCAAACCAGGCACTGCAGAGTTCTCTTGTACCAACTGCTTAAGAGAAAGAAAGGACACAACAAGCACAACAAAACTAAGGGGGACATCAAAAGTGGAGAAGCTTAAAGGATAGTAGCTGAGCACTTTGAGGCAAGGCACAGTGGTTTTCATTCCTGTATGCAACAAATGGACCCCTTTAGAAAGATTCAAATGCTGGGATTTGGGAAGGTATGTGACAGACTGATATTACAAGAGTCCACTTTTGTAATAATAACATTTGCACATATTATTTAAGGAGCTTTTTGGTTGTAAAGGATCCATTTAAGGACTTCAAACAGTTCCAACTCTCCTCTGTGATGGCATACGATAAATAAATCCAACAGATGATAGGAAAAACACCTTTTTTTACAACTGTTTTAAAACAAAATGAAATAAACCCCCAAAACAACCTACAAAGATTTCATATTTATTTCAGGTATTTTGAACAGTTAGCAGAAAAAAATTACAGAAATATGGGCCAGATACCCAGTCTGCTATGACCAGTAGGAACTTTTCCATTATTCCCTGTGGTTGTGGGAGCAGGCTCATAAAGAAGTAGAATTCTTGCCTTTCCTCACCTTAAAATAAAACTGCAGAGATCATCTGCTGTGTGGTAATCTCTCTTTATGCTGAGAAGAGAAGATGTACAGATGGAGAAGAAGTGGAGGTAAGCAGAGACAGAGTGTAATGGGGCAAGTGTGCCTTAATTCTATGCATTGTTGCCTCATTAAAATAGCACGAGGAGTGAAGCGTGCTTTTAGCTAGTACAATGAACACACAATGTTCTTGAATTGCTTCTGTCTAGCTTTTAAATGTGTCAGTACTTGTCTCAGTACCAGTCTTTTGTTTAGGAAATGCTCTGCTGCTGTCCCTGTAATTTAATTTCACTCCTGAGCCTTCCTCATCACAGAGCAATAAAAACTCACAACCATTTATTATTCCAGATTTGATCTGAAATTACGCTTGTGACCCAGGGATGTAGCATGTGGTTCATGAACATCCTTGCCGATAGCTGTAAATAGAAGGCAAAATCCTTAGCAAGGTGCACAATCAAATCCCAGGCAAAGAAGAAGGGTTGTACAACACACACAGATGCAGGGTTTAACTCCTAATGAGTTATAGGAGAGCTGCATATACTCCCCTTACTTCCTGATGAGCATATTGTCCTCAGAAAAGAGGGGAGCTTTCTCTGTCTAATTGAATACTGTATACAGCACAAACAACCTCAATCATTCATTCAAGCACGTAAATCCTATGTGAGCAGCAGAATACGACTTAGAAAAGCAATCAACCCTTAATTCCTAAAATCTTTACAAAGGTTTCAAGCAACAGAGAATCCATATTTTCAGAAAATGTCCAGTTAACTTTGTAGCTAATATCTTGTGCCTTATTTTTAGCATGAATCTATCCAGCTCCAGTCTTTGGCCTCCAGCTCTTGTCATGCCCTTGGCAGATTAATAATCCTTACATTATTAGATGTCCTCCTCATGTCTGTATGGATTGGAATGGTTTCACCTTTTAACCTCCTCTTGGATGAATTTATATTGAGCTCCTCTGGGTCTTCCATGAGAACAGCGCAGTCCAGGAAAAAGAACCCCAGAGTATTTGTTTTTTTCTGGCACTTTCACAAGGGTATTGAGAAACTGAGACAGAGCAAATAGCAAAGTAAATGCAAAGCATCCAACCACGGTGCTAAAAATGGCAGCAAGGAGGTGGGCACAGCCAACAGCCTGGTGCAACTGGACTTTGCTGGCTCTGTCCTTGGAGGGAGAGGGGTGCTCTGGGAGGGGTAGGCTGCCTTAGGGAGCCAGCTACTCACTTCAGTAAATGGGGCATTTTGTGTATGAGCAGTGGGGCCATGCAGAGGGTCAGGGCAGGGCTGGAAAAGTGTTGTGGTCAGGGACTGCAGTTGATCTTCAGCAAGGCCCATGAAAGCAGTCCCTAAACCGCGCTTCAGCTCTGCTTCTAATGAGGCTGGATCATTTGCCACCAAACATTTCTTTTCCTCTGGGTGACAGTCCTCTGCTTTTACATCCAGGGCTCAAGTTTGCACTCTAACAGCTCAAAGCCACAATTGCCTTCTTTAGCTGCTGTGTAGTAACTACACATGCACACAGCCTTATTTGAAAGGTGAGCATGAGACAACACTCTTCACCGTAGGGTCATCTTCCTCCAACCACTGCTTACTTATCGCAGGAAGAATCTGGTGCATAAGATACTTGTGCATTTGACAAGGGGTAATATGGGATCTGTGACCTCTACACTCAGCCTAGCTGTGGGAAGGCTTGGCATGTGTGCAGGGATCTCTCTTTTTCTGTCCCTCTGTGATACATGATGTTGTTTCACTCCCTGATTGCATCACTGTTGCTGCTCCTTTGGTGCTAACCTGTCCCTTGTGACATCTGCAATTTTTATAAAAACAACCAAACAAACCTCTCCCCTTAGATGGTGTGATAATCTTTTACTTTCTCAGATACGTGTCATCTATGGCTGAGCTTGCCTCATACAATACATTGGTTTTGTGTATATTGTGTTTTTTAATCCAAATGCCATGTGCCAGCACATTAAATTCTTTACAAAAGCTTAAATACATTGACACAGATTCCCTCATGAGCTAAATTTGTAATTAATGAAAAATATAGAATGTATTCGTGTGTGAATATTCACAACCACAAATATTTCTTTTAAGTGTATGGGGCTGATTCAAAAAGCCTGACTCAAAGTCTACTGGAAGGGGGAAGATATAATGTGTTAGAAACAGAGTGAATGTGATTTCTTAGAAAATACTCCCAGGACTTGTGATTGCATTGAATCTACTTTACATAACAATCACCTTGTCTAACTACTTTCCAATAATTTGTATAGACGAAAGGGTAATTTTCCTTTCAGTGTTCTCCATGTTCCTTAATTTGTATAGAACTTAATGGAATTATGTTTAAAATAAATGCAAATAATTTTTACTGCACATCACTCTGTTTATTTCTGTATTTATTTATATTAACTTTACTCAAGAACACTTTAAATACTTAGTCATCTTTTCTTAAAAAATGAATATCCTTTTATACCTAATTATACCTATTATACCTAATTGTTATACAGAGCAAACAAGGTTTAAAAGAAAAAGTGATGACTGTCTAATGGGGAAAGTATCAAAGAAAATCTTCCAGTATAATCATTGAATCTTCAGATCCAACTCTTCAAAGGATTCCTGTTGATTGTCCAGTATATTGTTAAATCTGATTCAGCTTGCCAGACAGAGCTTTTTCCATGGGATGCTGCTGTGTGGCCCTTGACATCTGCTCTGTACTGAGTCTCTACAAGCTGTGGATCTGCTGAATTGAACAGGACATTGCATGAATGAAGGTGGCTGCAGAGTCCTGTTGGTGGTGAGCACAGCACAATACCAGAAGGAGGAAAGTAATTCTGCATGGCTAGAGACTCACAGTGCAATTATAAGTAGTACTTGCTTCCTGCACAGCCTTGGTTTAGCTAATACTTTGAATATCTTTTGTTCTAAGTGAAAAAAACAGAAAAGTTTGTTGTCTGATGAAAGGGTCTGAAAAAACCTTGCTAAAAGGCACACATTTCTGGGTGCAGATAAGCTGGAAGAGAGGCGGAGAAAGGAGCAGTAGAAATGATTGTGTCACACACACAAACAACAAGAGGATTTTCTCTTTCTTAGTTATCTAGTAGGCAGAACTTTTTTGCTCACTTGTAGATGTGGCAGTTCTGTATTGCCTGTATTATGCTGATTGGTTCCTTTGGGAAGCTTTTAAAACCATATTTTATGCCTATACAGTGAACAGGCATGTGGAGCCAGATTTCAGGGTAATGAATGTTACCATGGACCCACTGCTGGAAAATTTGGAGATCACGTCCAGCCTGCTTATTTTTGACGCAGACCTCATCTTCCTCTCTGCACCCATGTGTGGGGTGGAAAACAAGCAGTGTGTCAGAAAGCTCAGCCAAGAGCCAGAGTCACTTTGTGTCACAGTCCCTGTCAGCCAGGCTAATCGTTTCACAGCTGGGAGTTGTGCATAAAGGGCCCTTTCTCCTCCGTTACTAACTGCCACGTGTATGACTGAGGCAACCAGCAATGCCACTTACAAGATGGACTCAATCAGTGGAGCTGGTTGTTATGAGATGGTGAGTAAATCAGCTGGAATTTTGTACCATTTGGAACTCTGTGAAAAAAAAAAAAAAACAACAAAAAAAAACAAACTTCTGAGGATGACACAGATCTGGCTGCCACTTACTGAAAAATATGTGTGCATGTGAGAAGCGGCAAAAATTACCTGGATCTATTGGGTAGCAACAGAATATCTATGCAGCAAAGGTTAAAGATATGTGAATGGCTCTCTCTAGTGACACCCATGAGGACATCTTGGGGTGACATGGGCAAATGATCCAGTCAGATAAGTTTTTCCTAGGAATCGGTGAAGTGTTAGTACAGTCTGTTGGCTTTCAGTCCAGTGGGGATCTTTATTAGAATCGTGGGCACCACCCTTGTGCTGCTTTGCAAGCTCCCACATGTTTTATGCCATTATCAGGCCCAAATTGCTGTTGCAGCATGATGGTCTGTCCCCATATGGCCCATGGGACTACTGAGTCACAGATACTGTGTTTTGGGAACAGCCTGTGAACCAGCCCCGGCTATCAATCATTTTGCTTTTTGCTAGGTTATTTTTAAGCCAGATCAGTTCCCCAGTGCAGCTTGCCAGGCAGCTGCCCAAACGCTTTTGGTGGCAGAGCTGAGGGGCAGAGCGAGTCTGCAGTAGGAGGCAGAGAGAGGAACCGGGAACTGCATCAGCTGGCTCTGCTATTTAAAGGAGTTCTGCATTTCAAAGCAAAGCAAATAAACTTGACATTGCAACTTCTTGGCTGGTTAGCTAAACACAGGCATGTAGAAATTTGAACCTGGGCATGACCATAAAGGCAAAAGAAGAAAAGCTGCTTCAGGTTCTGCATAGTTCAGTACGTGCCCAGAGCTGGCAGACGCTGAAGGAAGGAAGTCATGTGCTTGTCAGGCAGTCACCAACGCTCCTTGGCTGTCCTTGCCATGAACCAAAAAGGGGACTGACACTGAAAAGGAAGCTGATATTTGAAAGATCCAGAACTCAACAGCTTAACCAGTTGAATTCCTCTCCAAGGACTGTGCTGGAAGGATGGGAACATGTGACCTTTGTCAAGGTGTACATTTTTCAAAAGACATCTACCTTTTGGGTAGGTTTAGACCTGGAATCTCAACTTTGCAAGCAAAATCTTCACCCCTGTACATCTTCAGAATAAAATACTAGTAAATTCTTGTCCTTGTAATACTTCAAAATAGAATATTCTGTAATTAATAGTTTCTGGGGTAAGTGCTTGTAAACACTCTGTTTAAAATACCATTTACACTCTTGAGGCTCAAGCAAATGTAGAATAAGGACAGCTCAGGAATTTGTGACTCCTAATGCTGCTCTCTTCACCTGGTCTCAGTCTGATGGTCATTGTGAACAAAATCTCCCTATCTATCTATGAACACTACTATCATGAACAAAATCTCCCTAACATAGATGTTGGGGAATATCCCTCCATCTTGGTTTGTGAATGTCACTAATGTATTTTAAAACAGTTATATTCAGACTTTTACAGTGTGATTACCATTCTGGAAGCAGTTTAAGTTGGGAAATTCACTGTTGCAATATTGACTTTCCAGTCATCCAGTAAATAAGATAATCCAAGAGCTGTTATGAGTAGTTTTAAATTACAAAGGAGTTCAAATTCCAATAAATTGGCTAACTTGTATTCAGTGACTCTGCTGGGAAATGTATGAATCTCATGCAGATAACACTTGAATGAAGAGGTCAGTGAAGTGGTTTCTTCCTTGGAGAAGGAAGAATTCTTTTTAAACATATTTTGTATTTCTTTCTAGTAGTATTTATAGCTATTAACACTAACTATGCAAACCAAATCAATATTGATTCCAGATAAAGTATGCAGATTTTTTAAAATTATTCCATTTATTTTCATCTCAAACTAAGCTGCTGATCTTGCTAAGATGACTAATAGATGCAAGATATTCTTAGCTATTAAATTATGAATTAATTAAGTTACCGAAAGATAAATGAGAACTGATTGTTGTACGGAGAAGTAAACACTTGTTGATTTTGAATGAGGCTTGTGGTAACTTATTGCAGTGCTGACATTGGCAAATAACTTTGTACAGATCATCATGGTTTCATGGCTGGCATATACCAGGTTTTTCTGAGGGGCTGAAATTAGAAGTCAAAATTGCTGAGCTTATTCACATCTTTGGTTTTCTTACTAAAGATGCTTAATTGTTTGGAGAAGCTCTGACTAGCTGGTTAATGTGTTTATTCCATGGCATCCAGCTCCTCTAGAGATCTCTCTACAGCAACATGTGATTGGAGATGTTTACAAGAAGTTCACCTGAAAGGACCTCAAAAACAGCATTTGAGACTCTCCTGTGGGAATTTATAGGAAGTATTTTCAAAAGAAAAAGAGGAAAGATTTGTAGGTTAAAATAAGCGAACAAATGATCAAAGCTTCCGAGGGTCTCTTGAGTTACTGATTATCTGGTTGTTTCTTAAGCATCACAAGCTTACTGCTCCAGGCAGAAATAATTAACTAATGAAGACAGGAGAGAATTGCTGAGGAAGGGATGGAAGACAAAAACTTATTAAAATTTAACAATAAGAAATCTCTGTTTCATGTAAGATCTGCTATGTTGATCATTTTTAGTGTTAAAGGCCCAACAGTAATTTTTTTTTTCTGATTACACAGAAGTGCCAGATACTGTAATCTATAGTCTCCTGTTTTGAAGTTCAATGTGTGACTTCAGCAGTATCAAATAATTTTTTTTTTTTGCTTGTTCTGTAGGTTAAATATGTCAGCCAGTCAGACACAATTTCTGCCAAAAAAATGCCACATTTTAATTATGTAGCTTTGGGTTTTAAGCCTATTGCCTGATTGATAACTTTATGGGATTATAGTAGGAAGCAAACTATGTGGTAGAGCTTGAGGAAGCAGAAACTAGGAAACAACTCATAAAGTTGTCAGGGAATAGACTTAAAAAACAGGCCTACTTAATTAAAATGTAGCACATTTTTGGCAGAGATTGTTTTGGATATGTGGTGAATGGAGATCAGAAAACAGTTAATTAGACACATTTGTGGAAGAAAAGCCCATGGAATGTGTCTATCTAGATTTAACTGCTGGCTTAAATGAACCTAAAATGTTAGCTGCTGGAAGGCTGTCATAGGGAAAGAATCACTATATTACTGATTCTCCCAAGAGACACTACCAGAGATAGGTGGGATAGATAGTTTAACCTAGTGCTGCCACTCTTCTGTTATGCAATGTCAATTCATTTTATCATGGGCTTAGCTTGTGACTCAAAAAGTCAAAAATAGTACTCAAGGGCAAGGAGCAGGAAGGTTTTGTTAGTGTTGATCTCGTAGTTACTTTTCCACAGCTCATTTTGTAGCCATAATTTGCCCCTTTCACCTCATGTTATGGGAATATTTCTCTTATCCTTCCATACTAAGACCTTTTAGGTCTCATTTACATCCCTAGATCATATTCCTAGTGAGGTTTGAGCTCAAACTCTATGGAAATATCAAAAGCTTGTGTAATTCATGTATAGTAACATAAATTCCATTAACTGCATGATTCTTCATGTTCCTTCTGAAAGACCTTTCTAAGATCCTTTTTTTCATATATCATTGTGCCTCAATGCCACCCAAAGTTATCACTTTACCTTATTTTTCTGAGATACTTCTCTTTTTTCTTTTCAAAATATGTAGATATTTTGTAGATAACTGTGTATATGTAGATAACTTCTGCATAAAATAATTATGCTTCATAATGTTAGGTAGAAAGACTAAGCTTTCAACACCAAACTTTTATTGAGTTGTAAAATTTAGCTGCTGTGATAGCCCAGTACGTTTGTGTTGAGGGGTAGGGGATTCCTGAAAGATTACATTATTTTTGGATTAGAAAACCCGAGAAACATCTGGTTAACAAATGAGTCCAGCAATAGATTTAGTTCTTCAGCTTCTTTTTATCCCTGGTATTAACTTACTAGATATTCCCAGTGCCAGTCAGTCCTCACCAGCTGGTGACTATAATGGGGAGCCGAGAACAATGTGTGAGCAGGGCATGAGTGTGGGACGGCTACAGTGGTATGGGAAATGTAAGATATATATGTGTATGGATCCAGGCTTTTGTTGTTCTGCTTTTTATGGAACAACTTGTTAGATCTCTGTGATAATGAGGACCCAAAGTTGTTTGTGTGGTAGAGACAGAAAGTCTGATGACTTAATAGGACTCCAAATGCCTCATCATGTGCAGGGACTATGCAGACAGCTCATTTTCCCCACTCAGTGTCAATAACACCCTACCAGCAGCTTGAGTCTCCCTGCATGAATCTTACAGCAAGATGACTCCTTTGGCTTCTGGAGTTACCATCCTGTGCTTCCAGCTCAGTAATTTTAGATTCTCCAATTGGATGCTTAACACACATTTAGACCCTGGGAGCCACAGAACTACACTCATTTTCGGTAGCTGGTGTAAGCCATTTACAGCTATCTTCTTGAGGCTGAAGGCAGCTATATAGCAGCAAAGCTATGCCCATGATACATGGCTTGGAAGGTGCTATCAGGTTGATGTGGTGAACTGTAGGGGAATCTATGTGACTTCTTTTGCCCTCCACATTGCACCAAACGTATGCATTCCAGCTGAGCCTTCTAGATCTCTTTCTTCAGTTTATAGATGTGTTAGATCCTGGATAAACTGATGTATACAAATTGCTCCAACAGTTTAGATGTGTCTTTTTTTCATGATAAGGATGTGTAGATATCCAGCTCTTTGCATTTCAGGCTCTCAAAGCTTTTTCTCTGTTTCACCTTTAACAGAAAAGCAAATGCTTGTGAGAGTCTTCTCTACGCCCAGTGAACATGAAGCATGTTTTTCAGCCAGTCATAACTTCTGTGATCTCTTAGCTATCTTGTTTCCTCCTCACTGCTTCTGCAGCATTTTGTAGTCTTCAAGCAGTGTGTAATTTCAGTCATGTGAAATAAGTCTGTGCATAGCAACCAATCAGCTAGACTGGATGGAGGCAACTTGTGCTGTACAAGGCAGAAAATAGAGTAACTCCAAGTGCAATAAGCATTTCAAGTGGCTTAAAAATTGCTTGATTATGAATTACAAGCTACGTATGCTGCCCTGATAATGGGAAGCACAATCTGCTGTGATTCATTGTAGTTAAGCAGCATTAACTTCAGAGAGAACTGGGACAAAAGGGAAAATGCTCCCTTGGTAATGGGGTATTTTATGTGGGCAAGCACTGGAGCTACACTAAATTATTTTACTCTGATATTCAGATCCATCCTTCTAGGTTCTTTTGAAGTTCTATACTATATAGTAAAAAGTAAGTTAAAGACTGTCTGAGTAATCAAGGCATGAGTAACAGGTGTTAATCAAAGAATATAATCTTGACACATATTAACAGCTTGTAAATTGTTCAACAGAGTAGCAAAAAAAATAAAAATAAAAATAAAGAGAGAGAAATAGCAGAAAAATCTCATATTTTCACACATGGATATTAAGGCTTTCTAAAGTGTGAAACTACATATAGGATCCTTGGGTGTCATTTTTATAAGGGACTGCTAAATTTAAGTACCCAGCCCTCATGCAAATTAAATGTATTTTCAGAAAATGCTGAGCTCTAACCACTGCTAACTTCACTTGGATTGCCAAGTTAGGACACTTCAGAATTGCTAGCTGTTCATTGGAATCTCCTGTACCTTTTCTGGCTACTGAATGTGTTTCCTAGTGTTAAAAAACACCAAGCACTATGTTTCCCAGTGAGATCCAAGGGAGTGATGACTTGATCAGTGCTTTGGAAACCCCTGAAGTGATGCAATCTTTTAATCTTATTTTTCAGGATACCAAAAATGTCTGTAGGTACAGAATGAACTTTGAGTTTTGAAGACTTCATCCTTATCTTATGCATTATAGAAGGATGCTCTTATAGCACTGGGGTTTGAGTGAGAAGAAAGGGGACTGGGATGATATCCAAAAGGCTAATCCCCCCTGGCTCCTCAGGAAAGAATGGGGATGGAAAGGAGAAAGAGGCAGGGTGAAGAAAAGGGGGATTTCTCCTATCAGTGATCCAGGAGATGAGCTTAGCTCCTTTTTAACTAGCCTCTGAGTCTCATGTTCCACTGACCTCACAGGAAGCCCGAGGAGTTATATCTCACTAGGCTAAATTTAGTCCTTGTGAATACCTACCTCTGCCACAGACTATCATACAGTATTAATTAAGAATCTATTTTAGCAGGAAATTCTCTCATTATGAAACATGAATGCTGAGAGGGCATTACAGATTATCATTTTGTCTTGGATATGTGTGTTCAAATTCGATCAGATCAGTATGGCACATGGTGCCATTTAATTTAAATTGAATTAATCAGTGGAGTACATTAGACACATCATTTTAACATTGTCTTGGTAAAATTCTTGCCCCGAAGAAGTCAAGGACAAAACTCTTGGACATGGTTTTGAGATGACACCATGACATTAGCTCTTCTGCAAAATTAATGCAGCAAAATAAATTGCTTCTTTCCTCCCTTGTCATTCTTCAAATTTTGAACCACTGCCATTTGGACAAGCATCCTCCAACTTCTGTTTTCATTTACAGAACAAAGATATTGCAGGGGTTAGCAATGTGGGTTTAATGTGGGTCTCTTTATTTCTTATTGCTGTTGAGCAAGTTGCTTAGTTACTTGATATTTTTGTTCCTCTTTTGCAAATTGAAGGGCAGCATTTCCCTCCTTGGAGTGTGCTCTGAGGATAAAAATTCCAAATTCGAGGAACTCAGTTTCTCCATGGACTATGTCCAAGTGTGGGGAAAAATGCTAAATTCTTGTGTTTTAATCAGATTAAATTCATTTTTTGACCTCTCTTTGCATACCTTCTCTTTATATATATTGTTTTGCTTTTCTGATTATTTGAGCAAAATAACACAGCTAGCTGTCATCACGGTGTCTTGGAAATCGGTCCAGAAGACCAGTTTCCCCACTGTAGCTGAGGACACTCTCACAAGTGATGGTGGGTCACACAAGGCCCCACCAGAAATGTGCCATGAGAAGAGGCACACCCCCTGGCAGCCGCACAGCTAGGTCTCTCCTTGGCACCAGACCCAAGGGATCAGGTATTTCTCTCAGCAGAGCACAAGTCCCTCACCAGCTAGGGTGTGTTAAGTGGGCAGCTGAATGACCGGTCCCTGTCCTGAACATTAGCTAACTGAACAGACCATGAGAAACTACTGCACTTGGCATGAGAAGATGCTGAACATAATAGAGCAAGGAGCTGACAGAAGTTACAGAAAGCACCAGGAGGAATGGCCAGTTCATGGATGGTGAAGGGGAAGTTAGATGAAGGATATCCAGAGTGCTCCGTAACTGGAAGAAAGTAATGGCGGTCTTCAGGGGAGCAAAATTTGCAAGTCAAGCAGCATTTAAGTAACCCCATCAGGGCTCAGAGTAGGTGGGAGAAGAACAAGCATGGGAAAAGGAAGAGAAGAGGGGATAAAAGAGGCCAGCTGCATGCAAATAAGCTTCAGGTCAGTATTCTTGTTTGGCTAAATATTGTACCTGACCCCACAGCTTCTTTGGAAATTCTATTCCTACTCTTCTGGGAGTGTGCTTTCTTCCCTGTGTAGGAATGTTTGTGTGTGAGAGAGATGTTAGCAAACATCAACCCAACTAACTGCTAAGTAGGATGAGAGATCTGAGAGGCAGATACTGGAGGCACTCTAGGACCACGGGCTGGATCCTGGAGAGAAAATGGATCTGAGATTTAGCCAGCAAGCTTTGAGCTTGACTAGCCTGTAAGTAAGAGCAGGATCAGACCACTTGTACTGTTTGTGGTTATGTGAGCAATGTCTGTGCATACCTGGTGCCTATAAAGGCACTGTTCTCCTGTATGAGGTACAGTTGGTGGCCGTCTGTGTGCACAGATTTTATGTGTGCGTGTGTGTGCACGTGTGTGTGTGCATACTGGTGTAGGTGCTCAGCCTCTTCCCTGGCTGGGCCTGAGGTCAAGGAACCACAGCAGCCTGGCTCTGGTGGCAGGAAGATCTTCCCAGAGTCCCAAAGCCAACTGGTTTTGTTTCTTCTGACCACAGGTCTATAGAAAATGCTGAGAGTTGTTAGTGGTTTGCAGTGCCTAGCTCTAGAGTATCGTGATTTTCCTTGGCAAGCTTATTTTCTTTCAGGCGAAAAGGTTTTTTTCACTATGTGGATGGGAAATTTAAAGTTGTGCCCATCACTTAAAGCTCTCTTTCCTGGGGCATGCATTTTCATGTGAAAGTTAGTGATAATTAGTAATAATGATGGATGATGAGGACAGACTTGGGTTCAGGGAGGGCAATTTTAGCCTTGCTGGAGCTGAAGTTTGCCATTTATTGGTAAATAAATGGGCAGAACTGTGTCTAATGACTTGAACAAGTATATTAAGAGAATCGGACAGTCACAAAGGATCTTAGGGAAACTGAATTCAGCTTTACTTATCCATATGAGTTAATTTCAATCATGGAGAGAAATCTGTATTGAAGGATTTAGACATCCCATGGTCTTTTATTTATGAGGTCTGTATGGTCTATTATATTATCTTATAATTTCCATTCTGCCTCAGGTCAAATGCAGATTTCTATAGTACTCAGAGAACTAATAGTGGGAAAGGTTTATTCACAGATTAATCAGAGGTAGTCCCACACTAGAGACTGTTTATTTTATCTACATGAAACTAAGTCTGTAGAACTTTTCATTTTCCCTTTTCAATGTGCTTTCATTATTTATGATTTGTGCCTGAAATTTTGCCATACACTCATAAATCACAGAAGAAATATTTTAGGGATTATTTTTCTCGTTGGGTAAAACATTCATAACTACAATGTTTACTTAACTTGTTTATATCTTTTTTTTTTAAATAAATCTTTTATACGATTTTAATTTCATTATGGTAGCGTGTGCTGCATAGTCTGCCAGTATAGATACATAGGGCTGTAGCTGGACATTATGTAACTACTATATTTATTTTAATGGGAATATATTATTTTTTTAATATGCTTTCAGAGATAAAAAGAAAATTCTCTGAATGTAAATTTGGGTCCACTGAATAGTCGTTTAAAAAGAGTGACTGGAAAGTGACATGTGTACCCTTTTTAACTTGTATAACATTGAGAGCCTTAGAAATTTTAGCATCATTCATGTTAACACATCAAAGTATGCTGGTTGAACTCAAATCTCTCTGAAATGCTAATCTGCACCCTTAACTGTAGTGGAATGAACATACAGATGGTTCTTCTAATTACTTGGAAAAAGAAAGGGGGATGATTTCCTTTAATGATTTCCCCTTCTTTCCAGACTGAAAGCAGTTCCAGCTCTTCCCTCCAGCTAATTTGACGATTAAAAGATGCCTTTGTCTGGTTTCAGCTATTGAGGTTTCATTGCAATTTGTTAAAACTTCCCGTCATGAAGTGAGGTGTGAACCCAGGGTTATGTAGGTTTGGTTCAGAGGTTATGTGAAGGGGAATTATAATCTTGAGTATTTAAAGCCAGAATGGGGGGATATTTTCATCGTCCCATGTTATTGTAGTGATGGTAAAGATGTTTTTTTAGTGTTAAATAGGAGCTTGAATCTTAGGTGTAAAAGGTCATTGACCAGGGAATAGATCCCAGGTGTTCAGGCTCCAGACTCCTTGAAGCTCCATTTTCCTGAGAATACAAGTGAAGAGGTTTGAAGTGCATTTCCAAAGCCATTGACTTCACTGCTGCTTTGTGGCACAACACATGCCTCAGAGGAACTAGAGGAACATGGTCTGTGAATAATTTCAAAGCTTTTAGTTTTCACTATGGAGAAGACCAAGTGTTGAGACTTTACAAACTCTATCCTGAAAAATGAGAACTGTACACTGTAGAAATAGCTGGCCTCATCACTGGTCTGTTGGTGCACCACTTCTCTCTGCCTCTGTATTGCAATGGTGCAGATACCCTGGAATATCTTTTCATTGTAGGATTTCATTCAGGGATGGCCTCCAGCCAGGTAGGTCCATGCCAGCTGTTGAAAAACATGAAGGACAAGCCTCCAGCTGTTCATGCGGTGCTACCTGAGGAGATAGAAGGTCTCTGTCTTGCCTGGCAGCACGGCTGAGCTGACAGGGTTGGTTGAAAAGGGGGCTGTGGCTATAGGGACCCACATCACACTGTTTATGGCCTCTGCCTGTCTTCAGTCTGCATGGCCTGGTTGCATGTCTGCTGCCTTCTATCAGCTCAGAGCCCTGTCTGTTGTGGCTAGTTGATGCAAACCAGAACAAGAATGGGGAGCTAGAAGGAACTGACTTCATTTCTTCTGTCTCATGATCTGGTTACAGAGTAGTCTCTTTTCTGAAGGTTGTGACCCCTATAGCCTGCATTGAAACTGTATGTCATTGCCTGTGTTGTCCCACAACTCCTCCAAATATTTCACTTCTTTCAGCATGTCATCAAGCTGCTACCTTTATTCCAGGATTTACTAATATTTTCTAAAATACCACTGGAATATTCTAGAAGTGCTCATAAGTATTTTTAATTTAAAATACTTAGTAGGAATTGAAAAAAAAAAAGAATAGCTTAAATGAATATACCTACTCCATTTCCTCTGAACTTCTACATGCATATCTCACTTAATCACTCTGTATCAACAATGTTTTCTGTTCAGTTTTTGAGGAGCTTCAGTTCTCGCTCAGCTATTGAAGAAAGGGGATTTGTCTTCATGACTGTAAAAAGACTATTTTAGTGCTTAGAGAGACTTATTGTGTGATGAGAATTCAGTGTTTTTTCCTCTTCATTTTCTGTTAACCAGAATGTCGTATAACATTTTTGCTAAGTAGAACTCTAACTAGGCTTAAAAGCTTTATTTGCCTATTAAAAATAAAAATAGGAACCGTTACTGACGTAGGACAGAGTTTTGGATTTTTTGAAAATATAGTCATATGGGCATCTTTAGAAAAAGCTTAGGAGGAGTTTGTTGCCTAGGGCTGTGTATTTTGATTTTGTCTGCTTGAATCTAGGCTTTTGCAATGCTGGAAAAAAAAATAGGGGAGGGGGAGAATGATTAATTAGAAATTCTTGCCTTACCTTCTTGTTCCTCTGGAGTGATGACATCTAATATAATAATAGGGAAAAGTGGTTTGTCTAGGTAGGATATCAACAGATCTATATTCCCTTGTCAGTTCCACCATCAATATCTGTGCTGCTGCAGGGTGAAAATTATCCAACCTCAGCTTCACCCTCTCTAGTGTGAGAGACGACAGTGATCTTTGCTTGCTGTCAGAAAGACATTCATTATCGTGTATGAAATGCTGTGATACTTGGCTTGTTAAGTTTGCAGTGATTAAGTTGTCTTCTGTTTGGAGAGATCTTATCTTGTTCAATAAGTAATGCTCACTGCAAGTCTTTCTGAACACCCAGAGTCCTACTAGACCAATAGGCTTACATGAGTCCAGCATAGCATATATCAGTTCACTCCTGTTGAGCTTTGTCCTTTTACTCTAATGAGGATATGGTTCTTATGATTCACTACTACTGGGAATGAAACATTTGAAATATAATAGTTCTCTTTCTAGGAGAGAATTATTTTGTTGCAATGGTAAAAAATAACATAAACAAAATGATGTAAGAAATATAGACATCCGGTGCATGCTAGACCTCACAGGTTTCATCCAAGCTCTCCTTGTGTATTATTTAATATCAGAAAGTACTGCACTTGACCCATTAGTTATTTTGAAGCGGCAGTGATCTACTGCAAGGTTTTACCAAAGTCAATGGAACATAAAATTCGAGGTTAAGGTGGCCACCTGTTTTTGTTAGTGAATATGAAATCAACACTCATAAAGTAGTGGTGTTCACCCACTTAGTGAAACAGTAGAGACTGAGATGGTAGTAGACTTGGAATCAGTCACCTAGAAAGGAGGAAAGAATCTGTTGTTGCAAAAACAGACAGACAAACAAACAAACAAACAAAAAACTGAGCAAATTGCTCAGCCAAAAGTAGCATATCACAGAGCAGAGCAGTTCCAATGAAGGAGCAGTCATGGAAACACCATTTGCTATCATTTGCTATCATCAGATGGTGGTCGCGTCCAATCTTAAAACTGCTGATCATGGACAACAGACACTTAGAAATAAAGTAAGATAGATTTATTCTGTAGAATAAAAATGTCTGTGGAGGAATGGATACATTCTGGGATAGATATTTATTGCAGACATTGCATGTCCAAGTCTTCTAATTGATGGTAGTTCAATCAATGGATTCAGTTGAAAACAAGAGTGTTCATAAAATTAGATCTAAATTGTGACTTTTTTGTGCTACTTGTGTACTTTACAAAGCCCATAAAAAAATTCTTTTGTCACAAATGCAGTCATAAAATGAACAAAACAATTCTTGAAGTGGAATATTAGAGGAAAGATACTTGGAAACTGAACTGTTAATCTAATGGCAATAAGGTAATGGATTTGACAGGATTTGATAGTATTTTGAGCAGTAATAGGGCTGACTGCTGTGAACTGAGAAACTCTACAGATGGGGCTGGATTTCTGCTTGGTAAGTTTCAGTAAACAGTGGAAGAGTAGCTAAAGGCAGGGATGAAAGAGATGGGCTGAAAGGACTTGCAGTAAAGAAAGTCTGACAGACTTTGATTTCAAACTTGTATTTGACAAAAAGATGGGGAAACGGTAACAGAGCTAGAGAGAATTATTCTAAAGCAAACATGATAAAGAAAAGGGCAGGGGAAAGCCCGGGTGATATTGTGATCTGCAGCAGAATACACATTGATTTTCATGAGAAGAGTATCTCAAGTCAGGAATATAGCCATTTATAACCAGTGCTACATGTATCAGAATAACATGAAAGAATAAACAATAGAAGTGATGTGTGTGGGTAAGTCATGGCAGCAGGAGTCACCTTGAAATGAACATTCACCTTCAACATTCCTCTAATTTTCTCCATACTAACCTCCCCCATTTATTTATTTTATTTTATTTTTTGCTTCATATTTTGCTCATCTAGCAATGGATTCCTTTAATGACTGCTGAGTGCAAAAGGGAAAAATAAGCAGATATTGAAGCATATCTAAAATGGATACAATGTACACACGTGTACACACACACAATAAAAGAATAGCCCTGATAGCAAACATAGATCTGTACATTTGGAGGGGAGGTGACCATAAACCAGCCTGACTGCCAATATGTTGGAAAATGTTCTATTTTCTTTTTCTTTTCTTTTAAATATCACCTCTTCACCATAAATGGGACTGTGCTGAAAACATACAGGCTTCTTTGGAAGTCCTTAGCGTTTTTTTTTTTCTTTTCTTTTAAATATCACCTCTTCACCATAAATGGGACTGTGCTGAAAACATACAGGCTTCTTTGGAAGTCCTTAGCGTTTTTTTTTTTCTTTTTTTTTTTTTACTCTTTATGATGCAGGTTATTAAAGTCCAATCTCTCTTTTCCCCCTTTTCTTCAGACTTGAGATTGTATGAAAGAGCAGAACAATGTAATTCCAAATAGTATTCTTATCTCTGTAGAGTGTTATTATGCAAACTATAATCAAACTAGATGACAGTCCTCCAGACACACCTTTAGTATTAAGAGCTTTCAAAGGTCCTGGGCAGATTGTTGCTAGTGGGATAGTTAATTAAATGGAAGCTGGATTTTATTACTTTATATGAAAAACAGACGGAATGGTGTTGGTTTCTGTTTTTTTTCTCTTTCTGTTTGACAAATACTAGTTGAACTCATTACCCCGTAAAAACAGCAAGTTTACTTATGGCAATGTGGTTACTACAGAAAGTCAGGTAACAGTCGCTGTCTTCTGTTTCTGCTCGTTACTCATAATAAGGATAGATGGGCACTTTGGGATACAACAGAAAGCAGGAAATGTTTTTTCCCTCTTTGGCTCTTGGGGGGAGCATCACTTATTGATTGGTTGATTGATTGATTGAAAGGACAAAGGATAATGGCTTTAACCTAAAAGAGTTAAAAAATTTAGATTAGACATTAGGAAGAAATTCTTCACTATGAGGGTGGTGAGGCACTGGCTCAGGCTGCCCAGAGAAGCTGTGGATGCCCCATTCCTGGAAGTGTTCAAGTCCAGGCTGGATGGGGCTCTGGGCAGCCTGGTCTGGTGGGAGGTGTCCCTGCCCATGGCAGGCTGGGGTTAGATGATCTTTAAGGTCCCTTCCAACCCAAACCGTTCTATGATTCTATGAAGTTTGGCCTGCACATTTTCCACAGATTGCACACCGAGCGCTGTTATTGGCAAAGTACATTTTACGTGTAGCATGAGAGCTCCCAGGGGAGTCCGTGAGTCCTTCCAGCCTCTCTGCGGGCAGATGTGCTCTGTCACACCGGGTGAAGCCGCGATCCCTCGGACCGCTCCGAGGCAGAGCCGCGCTGCGGGGCCGCGGGCGCTGCGGGGCCATGGGGCGCGGGCGCTGTCCATGGTGCTGCAGGGACCGCGCCCGGTCACCTCTCTGCAGGCGGAGAGCCCGGAGAGGGGGACACTCCCCAGCCCAGCAGGCGATGCTCGCCCCTCGGAAGGTGTTCAAACCCCAGCAGCTCGGGAGAGCTTCTCCGTGGTGCTGTAGAGAAGTGTCACTGGGTAGGCAGCATTTCGCCCTGTTGCTGCAAAGGCCTGAGCTCTCGGATTTTCTTGGTATCCTTCTCTACCAGGGCCTGGCTGCTTGCTTGCACCTGGGGGTATATAGTGACCCTGACTCCTGGCTGTTTACATCTGCAGGGAACATTTCTAACACTAAGTTTCTCCAGGGCTAAGCATTCAATCTGCGGATGTTTCTGGGAGCTAATTCCCACAGTCTGTTCTAGCTTGGGGTATATATTGGTATTGCACTTTACATCCCTCCAAGGCTTGTGAGAAGAGGAGAAATGCTAGTTTATCTTGGGGGGTGGGGGGGAGGAATTGTTGGATCTGACAGATATGCAAATCTGCCTCCATACTTTTCCAGTTTAATCCTGCCTAGTAAGTGAGACCTTTAAGCCTTTAGATCAAAGACATTCACATGCCTTTTCCCAGGTTAGTCCTGATTTAGCTATAAATAAAATGTAAGCACACTTTACCATGATATGTTGGCACTATTGCCTAAAATCCTGGTTATAAATTAATAAGAAAACCTCTATCTCTGATATTTCTAAGTTTTGTCCCAATTCTTTTCTAGTGTTGTATATCCTGTCTATGGGAACTCGGAAGACAGCAACTGCCTCTTACTGTAGTAAGAGCGCTAACTCGATAAGGCTTTATTTCAGTGGGGTTTTTACAAGGCAGGAGCAGAGAAAGAAGAATCAGTGATTTTACTGATTGAAGTACCTTGGGGCTGAAATGTTTCTATAGAGTGACTCTGCTGACCCTGCCCTTCTCCTTACTTTGTAGATTGGCTGCTCTGAACAGGTGCCAAGATCAGTAACAGGGAAAGTTCATCTGGCAAACATTCAAGCGCTGTTCTAGTTGAGCTACACAGGCACTAGTGCACAAATCTTCTCATCAAAGAACCACAAAGAACACTAGAAACATTTTAGGACTTAGTCTTAGTTGTGCCCATATGTGTGGGTGTACATGTGTATAAATTTTAATTCTATCTTTTGCACATTATCAGTGGAAATACTGTTAGTGGTGTTATTTTTAAGTAGGAGTGAGTGAAGTCCAAAGTCTAAAACTGTATTGATGTGTGCTGGAAAGGAATCTCCTGAAGCCCAATCCCCATGCAAGCACTCATACTGCATGCATGTGATTAATGGATCAAACTTTCTGTTAAAAGCAGGTGTTTCATCCCCCACAATACACTGATTGTTCCAAAAGGCAGCACTTCCAAAAGGTAATTTGTTGCCCTCCCACCTAGAAGTGTTCTACTTTCCATCCTAAATTTGTTCATGGTGAATTTATTCTTTCATCCATATTGTTCCTTAGCTTAAACCCTTCTTTACCCTCCCTGGAGTTTACCATCCTCCCCAGTGTTTTTAAATAATACAACATAATTCTGCTCTGGTGAATAGACACTCATAGCAGGAAAACTGTCCAGAGATTGTTGCAAACTAGAGGCAAATTCACCCTGGAATCTATCACAAAGTTATAGGTTTTCTTTTCCTTGCACTTTCAAATTGATTGCCTGCTCCTTTGTATAGACCTGCAGTAGAATTTACTCCATCCTAAGCCATAGTGAAATGCTTGTAATTGGGTGACCTCAATCCTGAGTTTTATGACAAGTTTTTCCTCTGTAGCACTGTCAGACTTCCTTCCATTCACCTTGAGATTTTCAGAGAAATATTGCAGTCATCCTCCCTATCACCTTTGGTTCCAACTGTAGTAGTGCCATACCATTTTGTGCTAATATAATAAAATGAAAAGAGCTACCAAGGCTGGCCAACCCCAAGCAAAGTTCTTGAGGAGCATGAATGGTTGCTGTCTGCTGGCCCAATTCCTTCATCAATGTTGCTATTCTTTGCCTACCTCACAGTTCTTAGGAGACTTTTCATTTCCTCTGATATAGCTGACAGTTCCTCATATGCTACCACATCATATGTGTTATGTAAGTTGAAAGGGAGAACTGCTACATAGCTTAGGTCAAAAAAAAAAAAAAAATCAGTTTAATAGCTCATAAATGGAAGGGTAACATGGCAAGAGCTTCCTTTGTTACCCTATTCTGTCTCCTTTCTCTCTCTTTCCTCTGTCCTTAAATCTGGTCTAAAAACTATTACAATACTGCTGTCAGACTAAAGGGTCTGCACTTTCCCACCACATTTCTCCTCTGTCCCCATTCTTAAGGACAGATGGTCCATTTGCTTTCCTCCAGTCATGGGGTTGTGTTCCATGCCATAAAGATATGAAAAGCCCTTATGCAGCAGTTCCATGTGCCATTTTTTTCTGAACCTGGCAGTGGGGATTAGCTATGTATGACTTTATGTTTATTCATATTTACATTTGTTTTTTACCTTGCTGTGATAATTGTGATCCAATATCTTCATTTCCAGTAGCCGACCTGTTTTTTTTTTTTTTCGTGGTTTTATACTGTCATCTTTATTTTAACACAAGATCTTTGCCATCTGAGGAACCAGCTCAATTTGCTCAGCTCACTTCACTCAGCAGACTAGGAATTCTTAGCTCAAGAGCAGAGCCTTCTTCTTTACTCCATGTGCAAATTCAAGCATGTTTTGACTTAAATTCAGGTCCCCTCTTCATTCAAGTTGTTAAGCTCTTCTTCAGTTTAACTGATTTGTTTTAGCTATTTCCTGAGCTTATCAAAGTTTGGTACCTTGAATTTGAGAAAAACAGCTACAACAACCAAAAACCTGCAAGACAGTCAAACAAACCCCTTAATTGTAAGCATGCTTTTTAGAGTTTGTAATATCTCAGTACACAGCAGGGGCAGACACAATGCATCCAGATGACTAAATGAGAGGTGGAGGGGCAGGCTGCCTTGTCTTGAAATTTTGTGATACACAACCTTGTTGTTCCCTGATTGGCTATAAGAAGAAGTTGGTAAAGGAACACCCAGATCTGCTTCCTTCAAACTTAGCAAAATTTTATTGTAAACTCTGCAAGAATTATCTGATCTGCTCTCCACAGAACATTTCTGGAAGAATGTGGAAGATTTTTTCAATGAGTTCCGTGATACAAAAGATTTTTTTAATTTTTGTATTTTCATATTTTTTTCTTTTTTTACAGAAAAAGACACATATCAAATGAACAAGAACATAGAAAACTAACACCTGAAACTCTGAGACTTAAATGACAGAAGAAACCTTTTGAAGTCTGTAAAGCCTAAGTAATAAAGAAGAGGACCTACTAGCTTAAGAAGTACTGTTGAACTTTGCGGGCACAGCTGCTAGGATCAGATCTCACTCTTGGATCATCCTGTTTTAGTCAGGAACTGCAGGGATGATTAGGTATGCATATACTGGATAGTACGTGCTTTGAGAGGTTTACCACTTTATGAAAGTCAGAGAGCAGCTAACAATGTTTCTACTCAGAGTGTCTGTACAGAGCTGGACAGGTTAGCAGAAGAGATTATGAAAACTCAGCTGTGAAATGGTGAAGTGTTGGTCTGGCTCTAGCTATCACATTTTCCATTGACTCAAGGAAGATGGGGGTTTCAATTAGACACTAATCAGCATTCCTATGTGTGACACCCTTATACACTTGGAATGTCAAAACAGTTCTAATAAGACACTAATGCAGTTTCTGTGACCTTTTCTCTTTAAATAAGAAGAATCTGTGTGTGAAATAGACTTACACTCAGTTGACGAAGGACTTTGTCATCTAATCTAGGAAATTTCAGACAAGATTAATATTTACAATTTAAAAGGAAAAAAGAGGATTTCTTTGGGCTAAAATGCTGAAATACCTTTTCTATTCAACCCCCTTGTAAATATCCTCTTTCCAGGTCTTGGCTTTAGAATACAGCTGAAGAAACTTCCCGCCTGAAGCAAAAACAAACAGAAAATCACTAACAGAAATAGGGTGGGAGCCTTCAAACAGAAGGCTGTTACTGGCTTCAGAGGTGAAGAAAATACATGTAAAGATCAGAGAGAATGCAGGAAAATCGCTTGATACAGCTTGAAATAAAAGAACCTCTATGCTTGCTTACAAGTTTCGGTGACCTGCACATTAAGATGACCTTGGGGGCTACTTTAGATTATATTTTGTTCGATTTTTATTCTCACATAGCAAAGCATAGACCTTTTTCTCATAGGAATATAATAAAGATATTCATTGGATCTACTCAGCAGCTTTTCAGAAAGAAACAGGAAGATTATTTAGTTAAAAATGTGATTTTCAAGTATTATGTGGGCACTGATATTATCGTGAGGCTTCCTTCCTAGCATAAGCATTAAGATTCCAGTAGGATGTGGGCAGTATGCAGGCTATTTACAAATGCTCCCAGTTCATTTTTCTATGTCTTTTGGCTTATCCTACAGACCAAGTCCAAAGCCTGTTGAAATCAGTTAAAAGGTACTTGACCTCAGTAGGATTTAGATCAGTTTTCTCCCACAGTAAGTGAAACGGTTGTATTTACAAGTGTTATGAAATACTTTTGTGGCATTCTGCTTATAAGCAAATATTATGGATGCACGGGATGGTGAAAGAAGTGGGAATCTGCTTTTTCATCACTTTGCAATCACTGCCCTGAAGTCCCCCTGCTATTCTGGGTTTGGGTATATAGAGACAAATAGGTACTATGTTCCTCTGGGTCCCCTCCAGCTCAGATATGTGAGATTGGACTCTGAAGTGAGATTTAACATCCCATTTTTTGTATGGGTCATGGGTAGGTTACTACATCCATGAAGTGAAAGATGTCACTTCTGAGCACCTCAGTTACACACCTGCTCTTCCCTTGGGCTGGAATTACGGCCATATTCCAGTCCATAGGATAATCTAACCATAAATGCAGTGGCACAAAATCAGCACTTACTAGGTTTGAAATGCTTATCCATCATACGTATTTGTGGTAGAATGGCTTGGGTCTGAACAAAGGCTACACAAGATTAACTCCTGTTTTAAGATTAGGGAAAGAATTATAACACATCTGAAATCTATTAAATTTTTGGTTTGTGTCAGTCACAGTTCCTGTCAAATCAAGAGAAGAATAGCCTTATAGAAAATATCAGGTTAATATTTTCTTAGAATAGTCTAAGAGATTAGGACATAAACTGCCCATTGAAGTTGTGTCTAAATCCCCTGAGTGTCTTGCAAAACTTAGCAATATTCCCAGCTTTGAAGTATTCAGAAGCTGTTAGGCTGTTCTTTTTTCCGTATTTATTTATTTATTTATTTTAAGATATCTTTAGCTAGTGTAAATAGATGCCATGAAGTTTCGCTAATTTTTTTCACCAGCAGAGGTCCTGGTCCCAAAGGGGCTGAAATGGAGGGGAGTTAAAGGAGAATTAGGGCAATAAGTAACAGTCTGATTCTGATGTCTGCTTAAATGTGTGTTCTCTATGCACCTATCTTGATTTTTTTTGCTTTCTAATGCCTGAACCACGCAAATCAAATATGCACTGCTTTACAGAATGGTTAGCATTTGTTGTCTGGTATGGAAAAGGTTACTGACTATAAACATACCCCACGAGTGAAGAAACACCCCAAATATATTTGGGCAGCTGCAATATTAAAAACCATTTTGCTGTAATTCACTGCAGGTGAGCCCTTACAGCTAAGCTGTTTGGATGCTAATATTTCCTTTGAGATCCTTGTATGTTTTTACTGTTAAAGATGTGGAAACCCCACTGAAAATACTCTCAATGGGTGAGCAAACATTTTACCACCATTAGAAAATAAGGTCCTTTGTGCTACAGGCTAAATGCACATTTCTAATCATAACTTCATTCACCAGGTACGTAGCTGAGTCCCTCTAGTGGCATAAACATCTATTTGGCTTCAGCATGTTATTAAAATTCCATTTTATGGTCACATTATAGCAGCAAATTCACAGGTAGCTTTTTCAGTCGCTTTGAGGACTGTGGCAAAGTGGGTCTAGGATTAGACACCGTGCAGGCTAGTGTTAATGAATGTAAATTGATTTTTAGCTGAGAGGGGCAATTACAGAGGCACTGGAAAGAGAAGGGAATTCTTGAAAGGATATTCAAGAACTAATTACTCTCAGTAAGACACACGCAAAGAGCAACGTAATACCCAGGGCAGCCAATAGGGATAAAAGCTTATACACAAATCTGTCATGACCTAGTAGTGAAGACTGTTTAAAAACACTGATCTCCACTTAGCTTGTAAATGCGCATCACCCTCTTTCTCACTCATATATTCTCTCTCTCTCTCTCTGACACGCACACACGCTCCTGGATTTGCAGAAGCCAGACATCTAGGGCACTTCTTGGCATCCACAGGAAAATCATATGGGATTAAAAAACACAGCAGTAAGTACTCACTGCATTAAATGTTTATTAAGTGGCATGCTGTCAAAATCTAGATTTAATAGTAAATACAGGAGAACTTTAATGGAAATTGACTGTATTTGATTTTTCCTAGGAATTGCTGAAAGCTGCCTCTCGAGGATTACAACTTCACCTTTTGCTTTTACAGATGCTTGTTTACTATCCATGTGGCAACCTCTGGACAGCCAGTAATCCATTCATTACCCACACTGATTGAGTGCAAGAGTAGTGCAGTGGTAACTACCTCACTCAGCTGATGGCAGACGACAAAAGGAGGGAAATGATGAATTCGGACAATTTAACCTCCCAAAGCTTCCTCTCTGCAATTCATAGCAATGCCAGCAATTTGTTCTCAGGGCTCCAGTTTGTTCAGTCCTTCAAGCCACTCATCATCCCCTGCTACTCCCTAGTGGTTTTTATTGGTGTCATCGGGAATTATCTTCTCATTTATGTCATCTGCAAAACAAAAAAAATGCACAATGTGACCAACTTTCTGGTAGGCAATCTGGCTTTCTCAGACATGCTCATGTGTGCAACCTGTGTGCCCCTGACACTCGCATATGCCTTTGAGCCCAGAGGATGGGTGTACGGGCGTTTCATGTGCTACTTTGTTTTCCTGATGCAACCCGTCACTGTGTTTGTGTCTGTCTTTACCTTGACTGTCATAGCTGTGGATAGGTATTATGTTATGGTGCACCCCTTCCGGAGGAGGCTCACCATCCCTATTTGTGCTTATATCCTGGCTGCTATTTGGCTGCTGAGTTGTACCTTGGCTGCCCCAGCACTGGTCCACACTTACCATGCAGAATTCCCAGAACTGGACTTCTCCATCTGCGAGGAGTTTTGGTTCCACATGAAAAGAGATCGCTTAGCTTATGCCTACAGCACTCTCATCATCACCTATGTACTGCCTTTGGCTGTCATCTCCCTGTCCTACCTGAGGATCTCAGTCAAGCTGAAAAACCGTGTGGTCCCAGGCAATGTCACCCAGGGCCAGGCTGAGTGGGACCGAGCAAGGAGGAAAAAGACTTTTCGCTTGCTTGTTTTAGTGGTGGCAGCCTTTGGAGTCTGTTGGCTGCCTCTGCACATCTTCAACATGATAAAGGACATAGATATCAGCTTAATTGACAAGCAGTACTTCAATTTCATCCAGCTGCTGTGCCACTGGTTTGCCATGATGTCTGCTTGTACCAATGCCTTCCTCTACGCCTGGCTCCACGACAGCTTCAGGGGGGAGCTGAAGAAAATGTTTGCCTGGAGAAAGAAGAAAATTGGACCCACTACAAACTGCATTATGGCCAGTGTGGTGCTGTAAACACAAGAGCTGCTGGGAGTGCACTTCCTTCACGCAGTAACACTGTAAGTCATTTCCACTTCTAATCAGTCCTGGTTCCTGATGTTTGTCCCCAGGGCTCAGTCATAACAGAAGTCCCATGGGCAGCTTCCCCAGCACCTCCACCCCTACTGTAGATGGAGAGGCAGAGGTCATGCCCCAAAATGTCCTTATCTCTTTGACAGGAGTTAGAGGACAAGGAGATCTTAGCATAGAAAAATCCCCTTATATAAACTACAAGGATCCTTCCTATCTGTTTTGGATAGGCAGTGTAGATTTGGGGACAGGGAGAAGCAAGGATGAGTATAAGACCTAGATACCTCAGTGAGGAAGTGCTTTGGTCTGGGTAAAAGTTGAATCTGTGCATCTACCCAGAGTCCAGTCCCTAGCACACAATCCAGGGTAGAGGACTGGCAATATTCCTGTAGTCATCCTCCATGAGGGCCATGATGAAGAATAGCCTCAGGCTGTCTTAAATGCCCTTTCTGGCTCAGCTGTAGGCAGGAAGCAAGGCTGGTAGGAGCTGCTTCGTGCTTCACCCTACGCGAGTTGTGCTGGCAGCAGTGTGCAGGGGTCTCCCCTTCCTGACAGTGTCAGTGATGTGCAGGACGATGGCACCAGCTTACTCACACTCCCTCCAAGTGCCCCTGCACGAGATGACCAGCTGGCATGTGAACCTGGTGACCCATGCATGGATGAGGGCTCGGCGGCCATCGGTGGGGTGTGCTGTGTCTGCACCGCACGGTTTCCTTCCTCCTTGCTGCTGGCCGAGCAGAAGGAATAGCAGCCTTTGCAGCCCGGCTGCTCATCTGCTCTCTATGGGCTACTGCATTGGGCAGGAATCTTCACTTTACGCTTTTTGAACCCAACATTGTCATGTGATCCCAAGGCTGCTGTGGCTGGGGAACCTGCAGCACGGCATGTAGCGGCATGAGCTGCGGAACTGGGAGAGGGCAAACCAAACCGGAGTACAGCTGTTCCTGTGAGGTGTGACTGTGCTGCAGTGACCGACAGCCTGACTGCAACGTCACCTGGTGGATTTGCTGATGCTGCCATTGTAGTCTTGTCGGTACTGAAAGGCTTTCTGCTCATTCCTTGAGGAGCTGATTTTGATGTGTGGTAATGCTGCCATCAGCTTTGTTCTCCAGAGACAACCAGAGACTTCAGGAGTGCTTCTGGATGTGTCAGGAGATAGTGGGTGGAAGGGGCTGTTGACACTGAGCTGTGTATGAGCACTGCGTGACCAATAAAGGAAAGGCCTGTCAAACAGTGGAGTGGCAACTGTGCTCTTTTGAAGGAGGCTTTTGGGAAGAAACAATTTCCTTTGGCATTCACCTTTCAATAGAAGGAAGGAGTTAAAAGCTATAATCAACCTAATGATTTCTAGTTTCTTTCCCCTCTGTCTGAACTGAAAATATAATAGATAAATGTAGGAGAAAAAGGTCTGACACCAGACATTTGTTCTGAAGGGGTTTATTCCAGCCAGAACGTGAGAAGCTGTTTGATACTCAACCGAGATCAGCCAGAGAAGCAGCAGTTCCTTTCCGGGGGCAGTTTCAGCCTTGTTCAGCACAGGCAGCTATCCTGCTGTACCTGCCCGTGGCCAGAGATGTGCGTGCTGCAAGGCAAAGCGAACAGGCAAGGGGGGAGAAGGAGGAAAGAGATTATGGTTTCTCTAGTTTCTAAATGTACTCCAGCTGTGAAACAGTGAGCATCATTTTGCCCATCAACATTCAGTAAGCTAATCTGGTTAAAAAATACACAGATCCCTGTACACACAGTGGGAAAAGCATTACAAAAAATATTTGAAATCCTTTTTCACAAATTTCCTTAGAATATCAAGCCGTTCTATTGCTTGTAATGAGGAATTGAATTTTAGAAGCTGATTACAGAGACACTGAATCAAGGAAATCTTTTTAAAGTGGACATTGCTTGCATTGATTCTGTGATTAAGTATAACTGCCTTGCTTATCTTGATTTAAGCATTTGAATGACTTTTTGAAAGATGCTTTTGCTGAATTTTAGGAAATCATTTTCTTTCAAGCTCAATATATGGAATAACTGGAGATTTTGAAAAAGCAAAAAAGCCTTCCAAACAAACCAACCAAATTTTATAAGCTTTTCAGCTTCTGTTTCAGGGCTCTTTAGAACAGAACAGAAAGCAGAGCACCAAGAGCGAGCACTGAAACAACACTGATGAAAGTAGCTGTAACTAGCAGCAAAATCCTCAGTTTTAGAGATTTTTCTTTTATGGAATTGTGCTACGTCAAACTCTTAATTTGTCAATTTGTAAGGGCTAATTAGCACTGAGATGGCCCATAATGTTTACAACCCCATGCACTAAATGCAGATGGCACTTTGATACAGAGTGATCCAAAGCCCAGTGGAGTAACTAGAAAGGCTCTTGTTAACCACAGCAGGCCTGGCATCATTTCCTTCCTACACATCATGTTTTTACCCTCATTTGCAGGCTCTGCAGTTTGGTTATTAATGTTCTCTTGTGCGGTGGTGACTGCAGATGGCTGCTGCAAAGAGCTGTACGAAGCAAACAAGAGCTTGGATTTCTCTGTCTTTTTTTTTCCCCCTAAGACAGAAATGAGCTGTTGTTTCACTCCTACTCCTACTCTTTCCTTAGCAGTCCTGTTGCCACCGCAGTGATTGCCCCCTCGGTCCTGGGGTGCCACAAGGCCATTTTTACAGGCTTTCCCCACACGCGGCCCAGGGCGGGTCTGGCTGGGAGCATGAGGCTGGGTATCGCATCCCGTCCCATCCTATCCTGTCCTGCAAATGGGATCCACTAACACAGGGGACTGAGGCACTGCTGTACTTGCGCAGCCCCGCTTCTGAACCTAGCCCCAGCAATCTCTGCTAAATGTAATTACTGTTTTCTCTGATATCCAGCGTAATAAACAATAATAAGATTTAGAGGCACATTGGTGCACTTCTTTAATCCAGTTATGCAAATAATTATATTAAAAACCTTCATGTGAAATGTGTTTTCTAATCTCCACCCCTCTCTGGGGAACTGCTGTGCTTCTCTAAGGGACCAGGGCTCATCACTACAGTATTTTTGGCGCTACAGTTTTTAATTACAATTTAAGAAATCATTACTTGCTTTGATTTTATAAAGTAGTGCAGTTCTAAACTTGGTGAGCCTATTAACTTTCCCTGCAAGGGTTTTAGTTGTTTCTCATTTACATTCAAATCCAAGGACTCTCACGCTGCAGGGATGGAGCAAGGTTTGCATCTGAGCAGAGGTGGGTGCTCTATGAGATGAGCAGGATGCTCTATGCTCCTTGTCTGCTGGGATTTCCTTCAGGTTGTTTCCATGTTCCAAGAGAGTTTTAGCAGGTAGAGACCCACGTGTTCTGTATTTTACAGCAGCAAATACATGCAATTTATGATGGCTCCTTGGACTGTTCCAAAATGCCAGTCTCTGGTGAACACTCCTAGGTGTACTGTGGAGTTCGTGCACATGTGGTGTGGTGGTGTTTTCAGGTAGATACCAAATGCATTAGCCAGCAGGTGGGTTATCAGAACCTGGTGAGTTTTGGACTTTGGAAATGGGGGGAGCCATTTAGGAACACCCTTACTCAGTATTAAAATCAACGGGGAGATTTCACTAGGGCCAGGCCTCTCAGAAGGCTCTGCATATCTTAAATGTGGAGATTAATGGAGATACAGAAGGAGATAATGGGGAGAAACAGGAGAGGGTGATATGTCTTCATTTAGAGTGAGAAGCACAGATTAAGCTAGCAGGAATAACAACTTCACTATTTGGAGCTATTCTCCATAGCTGTTGGAGGGACTTTTAGGGCGTCATTCTAGCAAACACACTGTATTTCCAATAATTGTAGGTGCAGAAATGCTTGATCAGACATAAGCTACTCCCTATATATACTCCCTTCTGAGGCCACACCTCGAGTCCTGTGTTCAGTTTTGGGCCCCTCACTACAGGAAGGACATCGAGGTGCTGGAGCGGGTCCAAAGAAGGGCAACGAAGCTGGTGAGGGGTCTGGAGAACAAGTCCTACGAGGAGCGGCTGAGGGAGCTGGGGTTGTTTAGCCTGGAGAAGAGGAGGCTCAGGAGTGACCTTATCGCTCTCTACAGGTACCTGAGAGGAGGCTGTAGCGAGGTGGGGATCGGTCTCTTCTCCCACGTGTCAAGTGATAGGATGAGGGGGAATGGGCTAAAGTTGTGCCAGGGGAGGTTTAGGTTGGATATTAGGAAAAACTTCTTTACTGAAAGTGTTGTGAGGCATTGGAATAGGCTGCTCAGGGAAGTGGTGGAGTCACCATCCCTGGAGGTATTCAAAAGACGTTTAGATGTAGAGCTTAGCAACATGGTCTAGTGGAGGACTTGGTAGTGTTAGGTCATAGGTTGGACTGGATGATCTTGGAGGTCTTTTCCAACCTAAATGATTCTGTGATTCTGTGATTCTATACTTAAACACAGGATTGGTATTAAAAGGCAATGCACTTATGAACAACATCAAAATGCAAATCAATATTTGAGCAGATACAAAAACATGGGTTGTCAGAACTAAGGACACTAAATCTGAAACAAGCAGTAAAAGCAAAACAGCAGTTAATCAAACCTCAGTTAGGGTTAGGTAGAGTTGGTCTCTCCCAGACCTCCAGAGCAGTCACCAAAGACTAAATTGTTTGTGTGATGCATTGATTTAAGTAAGTTCATTCCTTTATGTGGGTAAAGGGAAAGAAAAGGGTGAGATCTATATTTGTATCAACTGAAGGCATTATATTTGGGGAATGGCAGATTACCTGGGATGGGCAGAGGCAGATGCTGCCGTAAGGCTATTACTCACAGGAGCACGATGTTTGCCTCCCAGCTAGTAAGACTGGGGAAAGCTGGTATTTTTTATACCAGCTGAACAGCAGATGCTCTCTACAGTTTTAATTGAGTGTATCTTGCTTGTTGAGGTGGAAATGGTGAGCTATAATTAGAAGTCGAAGGTTATACAGGGCACAGATAAAAGCTGAAAACGGTTCACCTGCAGCTGGGAAAAAATGCCAAATTGGACAGAACTGTGCAGCACATCCATCAATCTGCCCACCAGACAAGAAGAGGGCAGAGAGAGAAAGTATGTGCAGGAAGTAAAGCCTGTGAAATTGCTGTCTTTGCTGCTTCTGCATGAAGAAATATAATAAGAATTTTTACCTCCAGCCCTCCCCTCTCACTGCCCACTATCTTTTTTTTTTTTTTTTTCCTCATAAAAATAGTTGTATTCCTCCTCCTGGAGACAAAGTTGCTTTACTGAAAGTCCCAGGGAGCAACTGCAGATGCATCGGAGGCACCCTGCTTGTGCAAATGGGACCTTTCCTTCAGCAACCTGTATCATATTCCCTGCTTGAAGAGCAGGCTACAAATGAGTACATTCCTACTGAGTACTGATGTAACCAGGTGTAACCAGGCAGGCTTTCCCCAGGCATATTTCAACCCAATTTTTTATGTGTTCTTCTGCTCCGTGCTCTCCCATCCCTCCTCTATTCTTTTGAACCCATTGAACAAGTAAAAATAAACAGTAGAGGCAGGAGCCTCAAGGAAGTTCAAATCCTGGTAGCTGTCTGAAATTAGGAAGAACACTAGTGTTGTCTTGGTGCTCTCCAGGAAAGGAAAAGACATCTAAGTGCTCTCTGCTTTAGGGACAGTGCAGTCCACAGGGGATGGATTAAATGGTTTACAGCTAGCGATGAAGTAGTCAGGCTACCTCCTTACAAAGCGCTGATGAATTACCCAAAATTGAGGGGTCAAGGGCATAAAGCTCAAATGTATTCCACTGGGAGTTGTGTCTCTTTGGGATCACTTCACCAAGGAAATGATAGGATTGACTTTCTTGCCCATTGTTGTTCACTTTCCCTTTCTCCAGCCTGGATGTCAAACTAAGTTAATTAAGCTAGTCATTGATATAAATAAGAAAACATGCACTCAGGAGCTCTCTGCTTTGTGTGTGGAGCCTGCTGGAAATAAGTTTGGGATCACAGCTATCTGCAGCTCACTGGGTTTTGCATTCTTTGCATTCTTTGCATCTTGTTTATATTAATTAACACCATTAAGTAGTAATTTTTTTTTTTTTTTTAATCTCTGCAGGAAGCATACAAACGAGTAGGAGGAGATAGCTTTAGTTCCTACATCTGTATTTCCTACAATTTCTACATTTCCATTAGGTCCTGGAAATGCTGCTTCAGCAGCTAGCAGGGCTGCAGAGAGCAGCCTGGTGCTTTCCAAAGGAGCAGTGAGACTTTCCTCTCTGCTGGTTACAGTTGTTGGGTTCCAAATAGCTTGCTGGAAAGGCAGCCTGTGGCTCACAGCAGCAGGAGGGGTTTTAGCTCTGGGACCTTTGAAAACCCGGCAATGCGCGCGGTGCTGAGGACCAGTCCTGTGCAGCTGGGGACCCCTGTGCCAAGGAGCTCAGCTGGAGGCAGCTGGGGCTGGGGTGATGCGGGCTGTAACACACCTCGCATCTCAAGTTTGTGTAACCAGCTGCATTCAGGAGTGTGAAGCAGAAGCAGCGTACTGCATTGTACAACAAGCCTTTCTTGGGCTTGTGGCGTCAGGGCCAGAAAAAAAAAAGAGTACTTTTGCACTTGAGCAAACAATAAGCATCCAAAGGCTAAATCTGTAACCACCCAGAGGCTGTGTTTCTGCATGAACGTAGAAGGAACTACTCAAGCCTTCTTGTGAGGGTGGTCCCTCACTTGCAGTGTGCCAGTTCAGCTTAGCAGCTTATTGCACCTCCTCACATCCCTTGGCAATACAGCAAGCTTGGACAGAGGCAAGTCAGGTGTATGCACAACAGCAAAACCACTTGCCTTTGGTGCAGAGATAGCTGAGTTGTGTGGGGATGCACTTGAGAAAGGGTCTCTTATATAAAGGGCTGAAAAGCCAGGGCTGAAGTTCTGAGACAAGTGTTCTGAGACAAGACTCTTCAGCAATGGCACCTGTGGGAACTGCATACAGCTCTGGCAGAACCCAGATGAAAATAATACAAATACTATGTACAAGAGTTATTTATGAGCTATATCACCAATTAGAAGTTATTTTCTGAGTCACTATGTACAAATTATTTCGAATCATTACGAAGAAAAGCCTTCAACACAGCTTTGGAATGATTTCTCCTCAATTATTGGATCATTTTAAAATTCAACATCTGTTGTTAATATGTATAACTTAAAAAAAAATTAAAAATAAATTTGAAACCATCTGAAGCACTAGACACAGCATATGGCAAACCTGTTTAATCTTGACAAAGTCAATAATATTGTCATTGTGAATCGCTTCTCCATTAAAACATGTATTCACATCTGTTGTATAAAATAATGTTCATTTGTAAAAGCTTTTTGTACAACCGTTGCAATTGTTGTCAGTCACAGCTAATTGTAAATCATTTTGATAGTGCCTCCGCTTGGAAGATTGCCACAAACTGAGGATAGATGCAATGCAAATCTTCAACAGCCAAACCAAGTTCCAGCAACATCACAAACAAAGTGCAGGAAAGCTTTTGAAGAGCCATGTTTTGCTATGGTTAACAAAAGATGGATTTCTTTGTTTTTAAGGCATTGTGAAAAGCAGTGTTCCAAACCTTTTTCACCAAAAAAAAGTTGCGTAGTGTCTGACAGGATCTACATGTTCTGGTAGTTCATAAAATTGTTCCTTTATTGCTAAATCAAGAAACATATTTTCCCATGAAGCAGTTTAAAATGGCACTAATGTTGCTGATTAAGGATAAGGTGAGGACATAAAAGACAGTTCGAACTTCAGAAGAGGGATTAAAAGCCAGACCACCCACATCCTGAAGTCATTCAATTATTGGATAAATGTGGTTATGTATTCAAAAGTTGTCTTTCAGCTGCTTACTGAGATGATTTACCTTCTCCCCCTGAGTATTTTGAGGAAAGGTGCTTGAGTTCCAGGCTATTAATTCTCATGCAGAGACATCTCCCAGCAGCCCAGCCAGAAGCACTTAGACTCACAGATGCAAGATTTAAAGTCACATCTTCACTTTGCATCCTCAGTGGCATCTGTCAGCTAGTTCAGTTCAGAGAGCAACCTATTCTGCACATCAGCATTCAACATTTTGGGTGCAATCTTCTCCCTGTGCAGTGTAAGAACAGCCTGCCTGGGGTGCTGTGGATGCTCTTATGTATTGACCCAAACAGTCTTAAGAAGTTTAAATCACATTTGTGGATTTAGCCCAGATCTGCCTTGCAAGAATTTAAAAAGAAATGGCAAAGTAACTAGCAGCCCTAGGTTAAATAACTTTTTTATACATATGAAATTTATTATCAAGTAAAACAAAACAAAACATGTTAAAAGAATGGATCAACATAAAAGAATAAACAGTTCTTAAAATGTCTTGATTCCTGGGGATTAGGTCTCTTTTAAGAGGGGTAGAAGATGTTTTAATGTTTGCCTAATGCTGAAGGATGTATAAGCAAGTGAAATATTTCATAGCTTTCCAGACCATTATGAGTTTGCTGAGTGATCAGAAAAGCACAGAAAATTTGAGAGTAAGATGAAAAAGCACTGAATTTTTAGTGTTAAAATGAATCTGCAATATCATGTTCAACAAACACAGCCCAATTTGCAGTGCTAGCATGCTGTAAATAGAAATAATTAGGCAAGCATTTTTGCCCCTAGTTCTAATGTGAAGTGTTTGAAATCAGAGGTGGAAGGTGGGCTGTGGGAAGGCCAAACTAGTACAAAAATAGTCTTAACATTTTTGACAGCAGTGAATAGAGACTAAAGAGAGAGTGTCAGTATAGCTTTCTAAATCTGAAGCTATTCACATTCAAATATTGAGACTGAAGGAGATGGGTAGAAGTGATCTAGAGCTACTTTAAGCCTTGTAATTCACCTATTAAAAACCTAGCAAGCCCTCAGATTACCCTAAGTTGCAGATGTTTGACACATAGATCTGCAGTTTGATTTCCCCTTTTATTGCAGAAAGCCTAAATTTTTTGAGAAAGAAAGGTTTGAGCAGGGACTACTGTGTCTACATTGCCTCTTCTTTATTGCAGCCCAGAGCCTTAGCCAAACCTCTATGACTTTCTGCTGTAGATAATAGTTTCAAAGTGAGCTTTGAGGTGCCTCTCCACAAGATTTTAATTTAACAGTCACAGCATAACCAAAGGATAGAAAACAATAAGTCACGTAAATAGAAACTCTTGCTAATGCCCCATTTACTGCAACTAAACATTTTTAAACCAAAAGAAATGACGGAGGAGTATTGGAAGCTTTGAAGTATTCTGTTTAATCTTCGCATAGCTAGAGGTGTTTTCTGTGAAACTATAACTCTTGTAACCTGGAATTTCTGCCTTCTGCATTTGATTTTGGCAGCTCCAGAGTGCTGATGTTTCCAGGGAGAGCAGTACTCTTTTAGAAAATATTCTTTCCTTCTGAGCTAGATACAGCCACTTTTAATCACCGTACTAGCATGCTAGTAACTGCTGAAACACAGCAAGGAAGACATTACTCACAACAAAATATAGTAGAGTTTAGCTATGCAGAAGTATGCTAATTTCTGATGGAGAAGTATCCAACAGATACCTATTATCCATTGAATCTCAGCCCCACATGTGCATTTGTCAGTATGTGCTAATTAGCCATATAAGAATCCACCACAGAGTAGCAGTTTCATTTAGTTCAGAATAAGCAGCAGGGTGGGATAAGCTGTCACTGAAAGCTATATCACATTTGAAAAGCAGAGAGAAGCCTGATAGGAACCCATAACACCTATGTGATTCACAGCATTTAAGCACTGTGATATGGCAGGCTTTGAATATCTCCTTCTTCTGACAGATATTTGGGTAGAACTATGTGAACGTCAGAGGAGGAAATACAAGTTATGCCTCCGTGATTGCACAGGGCACCGTGACCTGTGGTCATGCTGTGGGCTGCTCCCACGTACCCCAGAAGCTTGGCCCCAGCTTCATTGAAGTCAGCAGCAGTCTTAATTTCAGATTCAAGTGAACAGGCATTTTCAAGGGGTTCCTACATTTCCCTTCTCCTGCTCTACACTCGTAGAAATGACACACAAGTGAGCTTCCACCCTATTAGTTCCCTGTTCTATAATATTCCTGAACTGCTTTATTTTTATTTTTATTTTTATTTTTATTTTTATTTTTATTTTTATTTTTATTTTTTTTA
>VXAA01004380.1:263681-311476 GCA_013399115.1 Anseranas semipalmata
TATTTATTTATTTATTTTTGCTACTGAAGATCAGAATCCCTCAGGATGCAGCAACACAATCCCCCCCTCCATTAATATCTTTCAGTTTCTAACAAATGGAAGAGCCCAAAGTCAGTGATATCTCCTCCTGACAGCTATGACAGATGTAGGACTGTAATCCATGAGGCACAAGCCATGAAGCAGAGCCTCAGTATGGATAATTATCACCCTAATCCAGAGCTGAAACAAGTACTCTAAATCAGAACTAGTTGGTAGATCAAGCTCCAGCTCTGTCTGAGGAACTAATATCAGCTTCCCTTCAACATTTCAATATTCAATATTTTTACGTTTAATAAAATGGCTAGATATTTATTCACTGAGGTGTCATCATAAATTATTCTTTGTCTCCCTGAAAAGTGCTAGTCAGTTGTTTTCTCCTTAATTCTTTCCAAATCAGAGAAACAAATGCTGCTTTCCCTACCCCCAGCAACCTTACACCCTCTTGCCTAGGAGAGCTCATCCTCTTGAAGAGCGTGGTGTCCTCCCACCACCATCAGCTGGCCCTCCAGCACCTGTCCCACCAGCAGCCTTGGAACAGCACACACAGAGACCACATGTAAAATGCCAGCAGTATTGCTAGAGGCTGGATTGCATGGGATTGTTTTATAGAGAGTTCTAGCATATTAACAACAAGTCTTACAAGATTGCATTATTAGTAGATACTGTTATATGAAGACGGGTAGAATCCACATACGCAAGAGGGTGATTAGAATAGCTAATACTCATAGAGAAGCCTATTGAATTAGAAAGAACCCTCCTAATCTGTTGAGAAAACAGATACTGAAAAGAAAGAACAAAAATTTATTAAAAAAGACTGGGGCAGGGGAAGAGGCAGCAATGAAGGAATTAAGTTCCACTTCATCGTAGACCTCCTTGTTCTACCGGAGTAGTAAATTGCTGTCCCTATGCTGTTATACTCTTTCTAAGAACTTGATCTTCCGGTTATAATCGCTGTCTCTGTACAGGAGATACCGACAGACAATTTTGTAGGTGCCCGCTGGTCCTGGGGCTGTCTGGAGGAAGGAGGGTGATGGATCAGTACAATCAGTACAAAGCCAGACTTGTTCCTACCCAACACTGACTTTTGCTCTAGAGTTCGTGCCAGTGATCAGTAGGAGCTTAGTTCAACCCTAGCACTCTTCCTCATGCTTCTTTCTCAGTCAGTGCAGTAAATACGAGCACGATGGCCTGCTGGTGGCAAGCTGTGGTGGGGTATAGCTGGAGAGCAGTGAAAAGCCGAAGACTGCTGGGCACTGGCTCTTCCTACGTACAGCCTGTGCTGCAGCACGGTTATGCACTCGCTGGTCGTGACACCGGGCTTTTGTGTGCTGCCAGCAGGCCTTGACACGTGAGTCTGTTCATACGGCTATTGGCACTGTCTGGGGAGCTGGGGGTCTAGCTGGCTCAATTAAACATCAACTATTCCAGTTTGCTGGTCACTCAAGCCTGGTCTGAGCTGCATTCTGGGTGCTACCTCTTTGTCCAAGAGCTGTGCGAGTTGCTCCACCCGCTCTCATTGCCAGTCAGCAAGGGCTGAGCCTGGTTACAGGAGACCAGCCTCACTCCGAGGAGCCCTGCCACCACCCTGCCTGCCACCAGCCTGCCTGCCACCACCCTGCCTGCCACACGAGCACACGCCTAGCACCGGGGGAGGCAAGTTTTCCCAGAAAGCAGGGGTTTGTGGACACTCTGCCTTTCAATGTCTTGGCATGGCACTAGAGAAGGTCTCCAGGAAGAAGGAGAAATGATTGTCTCAGTCAGGGTTGCTGAGACAACATTTACCTACCAAAATACAAGAAAACTTTTCAGTCTGGTTTCCTTTACCTTGGGGGAAGGATGGGTATAGCTCTGACACATGCAGAGCGCTGTGCAGCTAGATTTTGTGATGGTCTTTTTTCAAATTATCCCTGCAAGCCAGGGCTGTTCCAGTGTTGACTTTCGGGTTTTAGCCTTGCACCTGTGCACCCTGTGAATTCACAGAGATGTACTCCCAGTACTTGGGAGTACTGGACTGGGGCTTGAGTCTTTTCATGGACTTCGGATTTGATCCTCACTGTTTTATTAATCCCCTCTTCTCATCTATTTCCTTTCACTAGCCACTTAAAACAGGTGATCTGAAGATAACTTCTGGCTATGTAGTATGTCTTCTGTTTTGGGCCCCTCACTACAGGAAGGACATCGAGGTGCTGGAGCGGGTCCAAAGAAGGGCAACGAAGCTGGTGAGGGGTCTGGAGAACAAGTCCTACGAGGAGCGGCTGAGGGAGCTGGGGTTGTTTAGCCTGGAGAAGAGGAGGCTCAGGGGCGACCTGATCGCTCTCTACAGGTACCTGAAAGGAGGCTGTAGCGAGGTGGGGATCAGTCTCTTCTCCCACGTGCCGGGTGATAGGACAAGGGGGAATGGGCTAAAGTTGTGCCAGGGGAGTTGTAGGTTGGATATTAGGAAAAACTTCTTTAGTGAAAGGGTTGTGAGGCATTGGAATAGGCTGCTCAGGGAAGTGGTGGAGTCACCATCCCTGGAGGTATTCAAAAGACGTTTAGATGTAGAGCTTAGCGACATGGTCTAGTGGAGGACTTGGTAGTGTTAGGTCATAGGTTGGACTAGGTGATCTTGGAGGTCTTTTCCAACCTAAATGATTCTGTGATTCTGTTTGCAAATCTTTTCAACCTGTGTAAAAATCTGCAGGATAACAGGCTCTGGATGCTGTACAAGCTGGCACACAGCCTTCTCTCCATATGCCTGTGAACTGTCTAAGCAAAAAGACAAATCAATACTAATTAATGGTCCCCCGGAAAGTAAATGATCTATTCACTGTGTGCAATGTAGCAAGGAACCCTGTAGGCTATTTCTGCCTTTGATTTATCACACCGTATAAACAAGTGTTTATACACGTAGTCTGGAACCTAGAATCTGTTCTTTGTAAGGTCACAGCTTCTGTTGAGATAAAAGGAGCCTGGGAGAAGAGGTGGGGTTTTTACTTCCATGGGTGCAGCAGATAAGAGTGACCCTGTCAGCTGTCTGGTTGCTAATTCACAGCAGCTCCTGAGGATCGGAACATACAGGAAAATATTCAAGAGCTCAAGTATTTAGCTTTGTACCTAGATCAACCTCTCATTTCTTGCAGGTTGGTTTTGATATTTGGCCTTTCTGTCTAGCAGTCAGGGCAAGAACAAGACAGCTAGAATAAGAGAAAACAATGTTAAAATCAGAAATGTTGGCTAGTAAAGGTTGCCTCTCACAAGCTATGGCAGAAGATTCTGCTTTTGTATGCTTGTACTAAAGGGTTTACGAAAGTGCCAAATCAATTGATATTGCATTATCTTCATGTGCAACTCAGAGGGAAGGTTCAATAGTGTCCGGTTGCAGGAAAAGGTTTTTTAAAATGTGTCAAGCCTTTTAATCACAGATGGTCACTTAGCAATTTCAGCTTTTGGGAAATGAGTTAGTGCCATTAGGGGAGGTAGCTTCTTCCTTTATTGCAGTCCCTTCCAGCAAGGTTTGTTCTCACAGAACATGAGCAATTTTGCTTAATTGCTCTGTGAAAGTACATGATGTTAGGAAATGGATCATTGTACACTGGCTCAAATGCATGTTTGAGTGTTGTGCTGTGTGAATGTCACTTCATTATATGCAGACATCATGAGTTTTGTTCAGAAAACAGTATCCTGGGCTGCAGTGATGATTGCCTTCATTTTGCAACACCATAGGAAAACATTGGCTCATGTTCTGCTCATGATTCCTATAATCTTGGATTCCTGGAGTTTCTATTTGTTCTCCATCTCTTATTTTTGCAACTTATCACTCCCACTTACTGCACATATTTCTGCTTGGTCCTGTACGGTTTCATCCAGTGTTTCCATATAATTTCTACAATTTGGCTAGCTCATCTGAGTTTATAGTCCTGTCCTTAATATACTTACATCTCCTCCTAGCTTCTTTTTTTTTTTTCTAGAGCTGTAACAGTATAGCTCCCTATTGCACCTACCAGATCATGAATAAAAACATTTTGAATACAGCCAACTCCATGACAGTTGTTAAAAGAGCCTGTTAATTACATTCTTTTATTTTGACCATGAGTCTCTGATGACAGCTACATTTTGCTTAGTTCAGCATGTTTATTCAGCCTGTTTGACCTGTGCCATATCAATGTTTCATGTAGAACGCATTTTTCTACCTTTTGAATGAGAAGATCTTTAGTGAAGGTATCAAAGTCCATTCTGCGATTTCAGATGACGTTTATTGTTTTCTGTCTATCCAGACTTTCAACCCATTCGTAAAAAGGAATGAGTTTGCTCTGAGGGGATTTGCAGTTGACAAATCCATTCTGACTCTTACTCATTTCCTTGTTTTCTTTCATGTGTTCACAAAGATTTTATTCATTCCAGGGTTTTTCTGGCATTTGAAGGTAAGCTGACAGATATACAAATCCCTGATTATTCTCTTCCTTCCTTTCTTAGAAATTGAATACATTTGCCCTTTTCCAGTCTTCTGATGCTTATTTACACTCCTTGACTTCCCGAAGATAACCACAAGTGGTTCTGACATTACTTCTGCCATCTTCTTGTTCAGGTTCCTGGGATAAAATCCATCAGGCTCAGGCAGCATGAAACCTTTGGAATTCCTTAAGTGCACTGATGTCTTCTTGTGCACTTCTGTGGAGAGATCCTACTGCTCTGTTGCTGCTCCTGCTTACTTCAGCCGTTGTTTGCACTTGATCTTTTCACTTAGAAATGCAAAAGAAGACACCGAGTATTTTGGCCTTCTTGGCTTTTTGTGCTGATGATTTCCCTTTTTCATTTTCTGGTGAATAAACGCTTTGCTTGGTCTCTTTCTCTCTATCTCCATGTATATTTATACTTGTTTCTTGCTAGTCCTGATATTACTTGTTAAATCCCATGCTGTGCCTTTGCTGTTTTACAATTTTCTCTCTGCATGCTTATGCTATTCTTTCATATTTGCCTTAGCAGCTTGATCTAGTCTTTCCTTTCTGTAGGTACTTCTGTGTTTAAGGTGAACAAAGAACTCATGACTTTTTCCCACATTTCTAAACCTCCCACATCTCTGGCTGGCTCATGGAATTGTCCTTTTCATTCTGATGTGCTGAGAAGAGAAGGTGTTAATGTCATTGCTCTGCCCAATAAAAAGAAATAAAGCCTGATTCAGAGTTCTGCCATGTTTCACCCTATTCATCCATCCACCAAAAATATTTTCCTTCTTTGCTGAATTTTTAATAAAAAATTAAAAAGGCTAAGACATTTGAATCAAAGGTGTAAGATTTTCACTGTAATTACTCTCTGTTTTCTTCCTGTTGAAGGGATTTTTTAGGAAGAAACCTCTATTTGAAGGTATTATATAGCTCTTGATGGTATAGAAGAGGAAAAACAAAGCCAAGCATCGTTCAAAAATATGAAATAGGGAGGATTTTTATTGTTTCTTTGCTGTGTGGTCTGATCCTGCCCTCTTTAGTAGACAATAAGCCAAACATTCAGCAAGGGACAGGACAGAGCGACTGTTGCATTGCTCTTTCTGGTGCTGGCTTTTACTTGCAGCCTTGCTACGGGAGCGGCACAGGCAGAGCGTGTGGTCTGATCCAGCACCCCATGATCTGGCAAACGTGTACAAATACCCGCTCCCTCGCCTGCTGCTGGCGGCTGCCTTTCTGGCCTTGGTCTCTGTGGTGGTTTTACCCTGCTGGGCAGCTGAACTCCACCACAACCGCTCTCTCACTCCCCCTCCTCAAAGGAAGAGGGGGAGAAAAAAAACTCACAGGTTGAGATAAGGATAGTTTAATTAGAAAAGAGGAGGAAAAAAAACAACAAATATATATATATATATANCAGCAGTCTTGTGGCAGAAGCTGTCTTGATGAAGTCAGGCTCTTCCAAAACAGAAGGTGAGAAGAAAAAGGAGTAAGATACAAGGATGGAAAGGACATTTAGGAAAAGAGAGAAGAGGATCCCGTTCCTCACACTTACTGCTTGTGCTCAGGATGTCAGGAAAGGACTCAGCTCCCTTGATGTCGCCTAACAGAGGACCATCAGTAGATCAGATCCACCAGTGCTGCAGTAGACGTGAGGCTCTGACCACTCTATCCCTTCTCACTCAAATTGAAGGCACCAAAGTGGGACAGGGTAAGACAGCTTGCTCCACCTTTTTTCTTCAGATTATCTTTAACCCATCAATTTAGTTCTGTTTCTTTACCCCATTGTTGTTTTATGATCCCATAGGTTTAAAGCACATCCTTTCATCTCCCTGAGAAGTGCCAGTGGACCTCTGTGCAGCCTAGTTCAGACTTTCTATCCCTTTTCTTGTACCTTGCCTTCCCCATTCACCATGTGTCTGTGAGCAAATCTCACCCCCACCCCATCCTTCTAGCCCTCAGACGCGAAGACAGGCCTGGGGCTCCCCGGGGGCAGGCAGGCGTCAGTGCCATGATGGTAGGTTGTCCCTCCTGGCAGCTCCCCGGGCAGCAGGGGCCTCCCGGCACCTTGGCAGGGTGGGCCAGACCAGCTGCTGGTTTCAAGAAGCTTGAGGAGCCCTGGTTTGTCCACGCAGCAGCTTGCAGGACTCTAGTATTACTAATGATAACATATTTTAAATTAATGTTAAAATAGCTTTGATCAAAAAGGTCATTGACTTGCCTGTGGAGGGTTTTTCTAGGTTTTCCTAACAATAAGGGCAGAGAAGGGGTAAAGAAGGGCAAAAAAGAAGAAAGGGTAGAAGGGCAAAGAGCACAGGCTCATTAACAAATACACACCTAAAACATGATGCTGGGAAAATTCTGAGAAGTTTTCTTACTGTGAGAATCCTTTATGTATTCAGGCAGTTGAAGTGGGCCTGATATTCAGATTTTCAAATTTAATTACTTGTTTGAGTAATTAAAATGATTAAAGCTGTCTTGAAATCCAGTCTTTTGCAATAACACTTTGAGAAGAGTTTTTCTTCTCTTAGTTTTGCAGACAACGCATGGGTTTCCTTATACATTTGCATCTTACTAACTACGGGGCCACACATTTTGGATCTTCGAGTATCACAGACAGAAGATACCTCTTAAAAATATCCTAAACAGCAGCTGTCTGCTGTTCTGGCATGTAAAGCATTGCTTGTTTCTGCCCTGGATGTCAAACGGCACCTGAGCTCGCAGACCAGCACGCTGCTTGCCAAGCAATGGGTGCTCTTTCACTGCCACCTTCTGGTCATAACTAGAGGGACTTCGTCTAAACTACCCCATTGAGCTCTAACCTGCTACTGTTAGCAGGGCGGTAAGGAAAGTATTAAATGGACTTGAAACTCTAATAAACAAAACGTTCGGCTGTCCTTTAACTTCTGCCACCAAACAAACAAAAAAACCCACCAACAAACAACAACAAAAAACCCCACACCTTAACTGCCCCCCATTGGACAGAACTCAAAATGTAATAGTCAATTTTGTATATACAAAATAGATTTTTTCCCCACCTAACCTTTGCATTTACTCATTTTGAAAATGCTTGTGTGGAGGGACCTCTCGTGTTTTTAGAAGTTTAAGGCTTTAGCTGAAGTCTAGTGTTATGAGCTAGACACTGTGAGCTAACGATGGTAAAGGCATTTTTAGTTCTACACAGCTCAACTCTGTCTGAGTTGTTACAAAAGCATTAATGTTATTAATGTGAAATTCAAGGATAGGTTTAGGTCCACCAGTGGATTGCTGTGTATCATGTCCAAGCAGAGCAGGAAGGTGTTATACCAACATAAATTACCTCTTATTAAAATTGTGATGCTTTTTCTAGTTTTCATATCTTTAGGACTGTGCCTGTGTTTTAGGATATTTTTTTTCTCAGTCATAATGTGAAATGCAGCTGCACACAAGCCTTTGGTCTGATGTTCTGTGCTGCACTGTGCCATGGGCCTCGCTGGGTGGTTCTGCAGTGCAGAGCTGGGATGCTTTGCAGAAAATGGTTGGTTGTTTTGCAATCTGCGGGCTGAGCAGATCATCAGCTATCTGCCTGGTTGTCTGCTGGTTAGAGCAGAGCACGTCACGTACCCCTGTGCTGCATTCACAGGAGCCACCTTCATTCACACAGGTTTAATTGTGCTCTTGCTCTTTTGCAGAGCTCTGTGCATGCATCTGTTGGGAACCACTGTGAGCCATCACTCCATCTCTGTAAGTCACCGACTGCCAAAATTCCTCCAGTGGTGCTGCAGAAAGTGACCTCGGCAAAGACAACAAATGTGGGTGTCTTCTCCAGCACTAGCTGCCAGCCAGGATGCAAATGGACTGAGAGCTGGGCCTGTTGACTTAGCTGGTCTCTCCACATCCCTGTGGGCTTGCTGTACACAAGAAAGTATGGCCACCACTGCCAGCTCCTGTTCTTTAGCTTGCTGGGGACAGCAGCGAGGACATTCCTTCCTTCTTCTCTTTTCCAAACCTCCATCCATTTGGACCAGAACTGAGCTCTAAAGACCACCTATCTGTTTTACAAACACTGTTTTCTCCTGGGCTGGGGAAACACTGTGTACACATGATGCTGATTTGGGTCTGGTTTTCAGACAAAGAGGGGTTTATTTCATAAACTCGGAGATGAAAGCAGACAAGTTTGTTGATTTTACTGTTGCAGGCATACAGTGTGTTCCATTGATTAAATGGGGGAGTAATGTATTTTGTGCCTAAATCTCTCTGCTGGACTGAATTTAAAATAACTAAAAATGTCTAGCATTTAAATGCTGTCTCCAGCAGATGTCAGTGGAGGCTTCAGAATGGAGCAACTCCACCAAAGCCAGACATTCACTTCTCACTTTTATGAGGCACTCCCCGGTCAGGAGAGAGTGAATGCTCCATTCTACAAAGAAATGTTATTTTAAGCCACTTACTTCACTATTTTTTTTTCCTTGCTTGAAGTAGAGCTCAAAAATTTGTAAGGTGGAATGTTGGGACTGTCAGAAGTGGACAATGATTAACCAGGTGTTAAATCATTTATTGAAGGGACATTAGACAAATATGAAAAGTTTGAATTAGTGACCCAGTTCACTCATATTTCTGCAGGGAGCTGTATCTCTGACTTTTACAGAGGAGTGCTTTACCTAGTGCAGCACAAACACACAAAAGGGTAGAGATAAAGTTCTCTCAGTAGCTTAAATCCTGACATTTCCTAACAGTTGAGTGCTTTAAGTGTAGCTGATGGAAATTCTAGCAACATGCCAGTATGATATCTACCTACCTAATGCCCTGCATCTCAAAGGCAGGGGATTATTGCTCCCCTCAGACTCAGTCTGCAGTACTGGAGTATTTCCCACAAACATTTGGCTGCTGTTTGCTCAGCCCTCCCCGACCCATGAGCACTAGTGCTACTTGCTGCCTGCACCATCACACCTTCCTCCCTGTGGGCCCCTTGATTCCTGGTGGCTGCCAATGGTGTTGGGTGGTCCCAGAGACACCTTCCCTGAGCTAGCAAGGAGCTGGGGCCAAGGTACATGCAGTCTTGGCTTGTGCTTTGCTGTGAAAGCCAATGGCATTAATTGGCTGGTGCCAAAAAATAGCTTGAATGCAAGAGTCCATATGTGACCACTCCCTGTCAAGCCCCTGTGAATACAACTGCATGAATACATGTTTTAAAATAGGAGTTAAGTGAAGATGGATGAAGGTCAGAGTGGTCTTCCCTGCTTTGGCTCTCACTAGAGCACTGATGAGGACCTAATACAATCAGAGTTACCAAGATAGTTATGCTGCCATACCCAGGTAGCTTGTTGGAGGACTGGGAAAAAGGAGAGGCCTGTATACCTGATCAAAACTGCACAAAGATCATACCACTTTTACAGTGTCTCTCCAACCTGACGATGCTATGTGTTCAGTAAGGCTGCAAGTGATTTCCTTGCACTCCCCCTCAAACGCACAGCGCGGGATAGTTTTAGCTGAATTCCAGGGGCCGAAATAGCCCCCCACAATGGCAGGCAGACTGCAGCTGGGCACCAGCCAAAGCTGGGACAGCTTTGACCTTACAAACAGCAGGGTCTGTTCTCATCAAAATGTTATAAACCTTTCTAAAACCATCCTTTGCTGTTTGATTTTACTTGTGACATAGAGTGGCAGCATAACATAACAGAGATTTAAGAAAACAATACTGTACAAAACAAAAAAAGTATGAAGTCTTAACTATCAAGTGAATATTCACAAGGCTTGAATACTTAGTTGTTGCACATATGAAAACAGGAAAAAAAATGATTGCTGCCTCATAAAAGACATTGCAATTTTCTGGTCTGGGTACCCTGCACACTTGCAAAAGCCCTACTGAGGGCTGCTGCTGCCTAAGCACTCATGTGCATAAGAACTCTGCAATGGCTTTAAACTTTAGTGAAAAACAATATTTAGGACAATTTGTTGCAACATGGAAATGTATCTGCTGGCTGTCCCCAAGCTCTCAGATACAGGCATGTGGACAGCATGGGATAGTTGTGAAGAATGGTGTGTAGGAGAAACTTTACAACGTTATTTACAAGGTAACAGCCAATTTTTCTGTTTCTCAGCATACAACAACTAAATAGTCTCATCTTCTTAGTATTGTCATGGTAATGAATAACTTATGCTGTTCTTGCTCTCTGTGATGTTCTCTGGACCCCCTGTTGAATGTGCTCAATACACACCTACTGCACAATTTTCTGTTGCAATCCCATTCAGCTAAAAGGAATTAGAGCCTCCAGTGACTGAAAACAATGGTGATGAACAAGGGCTGAGCAGACCTCTAGCCTCCAGACACAGAGCAGAGTTGGAGCTTCGTGAGCTTTGGTGTAGCTGGAGGCAGAATTTCTAAAAGTCCATGGCGCAGCTTCTCAGAGCTACTAATAGCCAGCTCCTAAGCACCAGGTCAAATTTAGACTGGATTCCAGCAGTGGTTAGGCTTCTGAATACTTTTTGAAGATTGGTGCCTAAATCCCATAACACTGATGGATGCATTTACTGCTACACAGTTTTGTTAGTCCGGCTCACTGCATCCAACAGGTGAAAATTGCTAGAAAGCATTAGCTGACTGACTGAGAGATGTAGTTAAGCATCCTTTTGAAGAAACAGACAGCGGAATGCTCATTTGAGGAAGTAATAGATGAGGAAACATTGCAAAGGAAACAAAAAGAGCTTCATGTTCTGTTCCACATTGAGAAGTTTCCGCTGTGTTTTTAAAGTACTTAAGAGCAACCTGACTTGTGTAGCGCTACCTTCTCATGGCTGTTTATACAAGTGGCAATTTAAAATCACTAATGTGCTATATTTCTCCAGAGGATTTTATTAAAGGAAGTTCTTGTCCCAAATCACTTGAAGATCATGATGCTTCACTGCCACTTCAAAAGAACATTTTTACATTGTTGAATACTAACAAGGGGTGAGCCCACCTATCTCATGTGAATAAAACATTTTGTGTGATGTTTTATTAACAAGTTCATCAACACGCATTTGCAAAGCTTTTCATGATCCTCTATCAATTAATCCATTTACCTATTCAGAAAAGCAAATTTATTAAAACATGGATCCATTACTGAATAACGACTCTATGAGTCTTTAAAGACACTTGGACTAGTACATAAAAACTGTTTCTATTAANAAAAAAAGACAATCTTAATATCTTTTACCCGAATTTACAATTGTCTAGGAAGAAAATCCCATCTTCATTTATTCCTAGATCTATAATTAAAAGCTCTGTCATGAATTCCCAGCATCTGCATTTCTACTGTATTGTATTTATTATGTTGCATCAAGATTCACAGTAAGAAGTTATAGAGGATTCTTGACGCATTACACAAACTTTTCTCTTGAAGTAGATTCAGTGGGGGTTACAAAATCTATCTTTAAGGAAGATCCAATAAAGTATATGAGGAAATAATTTGGAGTTGACTGTAAATAAGAACCATTCTTACTCTCACACAGGATATTACTGAAATCTATTGGCGTCACCAGTTTACATCAAACGGAGGAGCTGATCTGTTGGTGTTTTACATTTAATCTTGTCTCTGTATATCCAGTGCCAGCCTTTACTTTTAGAACAAGAAGACTTCTAGGTTTTGTTAAAAATGTGTGCCCCTTCCAAGGCACTAGGGATTTCTTATAGGCTCCCTTCTAGTGATGTTAGGGATGGGGTTTGCTACCCAGGTGAGCTACGAAGTGTTGCAGTGCCCTGGGGCCTGGAGAACAGCATGTGGCCAAAGGTTTATAGCTGACAAATGCGATCCTATCAGTTATAGACAGGGAGCTTCCTTTGGGTGACAAGCACAGGGAGCGCAGCTGTGACTTGGTAGCCAACAGCTGGTCAGCAAAGGGCTGTTCCTTTCTCCAGGAGGGTTTCCCATGGAGGGTCTTACACCAGCAGACACTGGCTTCTGTTGCCAGGCTTCCATGGTGCCAACACTATTGGGAGCCTTAGAAGCTGAAATGCCCATCAGCATTTCGTATACCAGAGCTTTGCACACAACCTGTAACAGCAGTTGTGTGAACCACTCATTAAAGGCAATAGCATATTTGAGAAAAGCTTTTCCCAGCACTATACTTACAAAGGTCTCTTAGCCTCTGTGGGATGGGGAAGAACATGACTCACATAGGGAGGAACTTTTCAATTGTGTTGTGCATTCAGCTCAGCTAAGAACCATACCATAGCTGCCAACACCAAGCAATTATGTTATACAAGATACCAGAGGTAGCCACCTGCCTAGCGCTGATTACCAAAGTTTGCACGTGGCCAAAAGCCACAAAGCACATGCTTCAGGGAGAGCAACGGGAAACTCTGGAGGACATGTTGGATGTGGGAGGGGAGAGTTATACCTCCAAGCTCCCCATGCTGCGGGGTGGGCTGGGGCTGGGTTAGTGGGAAGCTGGATCTCAGATGTGTGATGGGAACAGTCCCAGCCAGGCATTGGGATTAGCTTGTGGCCACTGTGTTGGCCACCTGACATAACCCTTGCCCCCAAGACCCACACCAGAACTGTTCATGATCAAAAGATGCAGGGTGACATCCCAGTAGTGAAGAGAGAAAATAGGCACAGGAAAAATCCTAGCCACTGGTGACAGTTTATTATGAAGTTGTACCACTCGGTAATGAATGTCACATCATAAAGGGATCTACTGCTCTAATTTTTCCTGCATTCAATTGTGCTTTCACCTAACTCAGTGAGGTAATCAAGCCATGTAGTGAGAATAGAATCTAGGCTCTGTCTGTATCCACATGTTTAGGGAAAACTCTTTCTTTCTTTCCTTTTTCTTTTTTTTAAACATGTGACTGATTATCTGCAGATACTTGATGTGCTTGTGATTTCAGTCAGCATTTTGTTCATTCATTGCCTCTTGGTTTATTGATTTATAAGCCCTTTAGAATGGTACGATTAGTGCTAGCATTTTATTCTCAGTGGGGGTAAAATGGTATTTCATTATTAGCGTGTTAGAAGCTATTTCAAACTGACAGTTTGTTTTGAACCTGGGTAAGAGAAGTGACATTTATATTTGGCAGCAGAAGATTGACACAGAAATTATTCTGAAGCATAATTACAGTCAAGGCAAATGCAGAAGATTGAAATTCCAGCTAGAGTTTGTCTGAGCTCCTCTGCCATCAGTAACTAACTCTTGCTCTTTTCTCAGCTCAGAATGGTGAGACAGAGCATGCTCCCTGTAGGCATTTATAGTAGATGCAGGGTAAAGATTTTTACCCACTAAGGCAATTTAGCACACGGCTGCGAATCAGGATATAAGGCAAATATTGGTTCTGCAACAGCCTGTCCAAGTTATAATGGACAGTTGCAGTGTTATGGCAAGACCTGGAAAACAAAACAAAACAAAACAAAACAAAACAAAACAAAAACACAGAGAGGGTTAGTGCTAGTGAAGCAGCTGATGTCCTGGGGCATTTATAGTGAGAGGCACCCTTGCACTCAGGCTTATTTGGAAGTCAGCATTCACCAGGGTACCAGGGTGCCTGTGTGCTCCATCAGCTCTGGCGGATGCAGGACTTGCTGCTGCTGGGCTGGCCCTCCATCACCTCTGTGATTTTTGTGTGTCCACCAGGCTCAGCTCAGGATTTTCCAGCAGCCAGGCTGACTTAGTATGTTCTCTGGGGTTGTTCGTACAAACTCTTCCCGTTTTCCCTCAGCTTAACATTTACCTTATATTAAAAAGGTGTCTTTTCTTGCCAGTGTCAATTCTCCAATACTCTAAGAGGGCTTGAGAACATGTTAAAACTGAGTTGCTGGACCTTAAAAAGAGTTTCTAGTAGGGCTTTTTTTCCAAATGATTTTGATTTTAGTGACTAGTCCTCCATTACCGAGATAAAAAGGAAATTTTCCATTGATCCAAGTAAGAGTAGAGTTCAGGGATTTGGTGAAATGCTAAGAGTTTCCATCTCAGCACTAGAGCTCAAGAACACTCTGCAACTTTCATGTAGGTGTTACATACAACCCATTAGGCATAGTATATGAAATAAATAGAACCAGAGAGCAGAAACGAGTCAACATGTTACATGAAAGCAGTTGCTAAACATGACCTTATTTGTTGCTATCTTCTTTGGAGTAGAATGAAAAAGAATACAAATTTGCCACTACTGCATTTTTTGTGTATTGGGTGATTTTTACAGTTATTTCTCAGCAGTACATAGAATCTATTACAGCATCGTATTTAATATTTAATATCTTGTAAGTAGATTAAATAAATAAAAAGTAGACACTCAAAAATTCTTTCACTTAAATGCATAGGCTTTTGTTTGTGTAAGACTGTGAGCCTTATACTATGCCAGTGAGCATGCATTTCTGCTTGAACTTATTTGAAATTGCAGTATTATTAAATTCTTAGGATGAAATCCTAGCCTCACTGAATTCAATAGGAGTGCTGCCTCTCATTCCAATGGGACAAAAAATTCAGACTTCTGCAGGGTGCACTATTACTTTACCCTTCTGAGCTGCTGTATTCTGGCGGCCAGTCTCTGTTATAGCGTTTCATAGACTTGGCAGTGCTAGGTTAGCGGTTGGGCTTGATGGTCTTAGAGGTCTTTTCTGACATAAATGATTCTATGGCCCTATGATTCTGTATTCCTTTCTAGTGAATGAAGTAAAATGTGTATCCATTATCCATACATATTCCCTTCATAATACAGGAGGGCAGCAAAAACAATAATTATAAATAGTATGTCCAGTTTTATTTGAATAACACAGAGAAGGCAGCTTAGTGACTAGATATATGGAAAAATATTAATATATTTGAGACTAGAATTATTCAACTCCAGACAAAGAAGAGCTGAAGGAAGCAGTATGCAATTAGATACAATTATGAAACATACACAGGAAATTAGAGTTGTTCATGGATATTTTTCCAATTAACATTTGTCTTTCATTGGAAGAAAACTTTAAACTGGAAATATCCACCCAAACTTTGACTTGTCAAGCAAAATGCTGATTTCTTTCTTATTGGAAAGGAGGACAAAAAAAGCCCAAAACACTCCCTGAAGTGTTTTTGGAGGGTAAAAGTTTCAAAGACTGAAAAAATGTTTGTATTTTCAATGAGAAAAATCAAAATTTCCATGAATAAGTTCCTGGATGAAATAGTAGAACTTGTCTTTATCCTAACAATGACATCTGCTTGCAATAACGCTCCATGCCAGTAAACGATGTTATTTTAACTAATCTATTGGCGTGGTGATGAAAGTGACAGTAAAATGTTGATATGGAAGCTAATTTCTGTGTTTGGCCTTGAGATCCATCCTCACAGACACAGAGCGAGTGCAGAAACTATTTTTGGCAACATCACAGCAATCCAGATTTAATTTTGACACTTCTTTGCCTTCTTGAAATCCAAGTAAGACATCTGGCTGCATTTTCTGTGTATGTTTGTGAAGTGCTATTGAAATAATTTGTATCAGTGGTGAATTTGGATATAGAAATGTGACTAGGAGGTGCATATGAGAAGGAGGGGACCAAAAGCCTCGGTTATGAGGAAAAATGAATGGCAACTCTTCAATGTATAATGTGCTTACTGAAAGCTCAGAATAAGATGTCATTCTGAATATGCTTCTGTGAACTTTTAACTTTCTGTAGTGCTTCTATGTTGTTCAGACCCATGATTTATATGGGATTATGCATATGCATAACATGCGAGGAACGAGAGAGGATGGCTCTGCCTGATTTGTGGGGGAGTCCCTGCAGAAGGCATTCGTAGTCCTTGCTATGGGTGTGCTTCCAGCAGCCCGTTAGAAGAATAGCTGACTTACGAGTTCATGAGTTATCAGTTAATTTAATACTATTTAGGGTGGCCACAGACTTCTCATCATTTTCTAGAAGCTAGAATGTTTATTTAACCAAAGATAGCTCTGCAGATTTTGTTTGCAATCGCTTAGCTTAATACACCACCCTCAGAAGCCAAGCTCTTCAGTTACTCACAGTGTGCTGAGGTTGCAGGCTCCCTTCGTAAAAAAAAAAAAAAAANAAAGAAGCTGCGCTCCTCATCTGTTGAGATAATCGCTTGTTAGCCTCGTGCAGCAGCAACCTGGCCAAGTGGATGCAGACGTGCTGTTCGCTGAGGATAGCCCAAATGGCCAGGCTGCGCCGGGTGCGGGCAGCGAGCCTGTGAGGCATGGCGTGGCCGAGCCGGAGCACGCACTACAGCACAGGCAGCCCCTGCGTGTTGAGGCACACATGGCGCGGGAGCCGGCTGCCAGACGTACTCGCAGAGCCTGTCTGCAGGCTGCCCACAAGGCAGCCATGTGGGTGGAAGGCAGGCGAGCGGCGGAGCAAACTGGCTGATGGCTGTTTCGTTTTGGAGACCACTTTTTCCAAGCGTCCTAAACATGGGCCTTAATCATCAGCACTTCTGAAGCACTCATCGTTCTTGTATCCAGGCAAGGAGCCTTGTTATTACCCTCTGAGAGATACCACATTCCCTCATTTCCGATGGAAGGGGGCCTGCCAGCAGTATCAATACCGGCACCGCTCAGTTTGTTTCAGATTAAAAATGTCCCCAGGGAAGATCTGCGCTCGTCTTCGGCAGGATCCCAGTGCAGTCACGGGAATCAACTTCTGCACTGGGCCATTGGTGGTTACCTTCAGGGAATGCACCGCTCTGCCTTTGCTAAGAGAAAATACTCCCTGCCCAAATTGAGAAACCCTCCCCCTCAGGCTCTTTGTTGCTAAAATGGTGGCAGAAGAGGTTACCTTCATGCAACCTGCATTTTGGGGACTCATGTATGCATGCTGTTATGAAAGCCACAGACATAGGCTCAGGTGTCCGTCCCAGCCACTGCCAGGCTGAAAGCAGGACTTGACAACTGCCCTCAAGCCTTCCTGCATGCGGGGCAGATTGCAGCAACTCCGGTCCTTGATGTGGTGCCTGGCCCTGTGTGGTACGAGTCTGACAGGCTCACCTCCAGGATCCTGCTGGAAGAGGTGCTTGGAACAAAGGGAAGTGCAAAAAGCTGTTTGAAAGGCCTTTGGTGCATCACTGCACACACACTGCTACCTATCCCAATCTACAGCTCCCAGCAGCAAAGAGACTGCAGGAGGAACTGAAAAGAAAAGCTGTGTTTTCAGCAAAATTTAAATTATCCTCATGTATTTCAGAGAGTTATGAGAGGCATCTACTGTAACTACGTATGCTACATGGAAAGGTCCGTAAAGAACGCACACTGTGGCTGTCTGCACAGGGAAACCAAAGGATGTTACAGTCCAGCTCGTGTATGAAAAGGCCAGTCATTGAGTGTGAAGAAAATACTGTAGAGATGTGATATCACAAGTTATATAATATCATGGCCAAATCTCTGCAGCTGGATATCATCAAATCAAAATTAGAAACTCATTGGAAGCAAAGGACAGTCTTTGCACAGATTGCCTATAAATCTGCAATAACTAGTTCTCCCTGGGCGTAACATCAAAAACATTTTTTAGTGTCTCATTAGTAAGAAAATTTATTGCTCAACTATTGAACTATGTCGATTTTTGAAAACATTGTGTGAATAATTCCAGAAAGCATGTGTTTGATTTGTATTCATTTTGTGCTGCTGGATAGAAAAAGTGGCTTTTCCCCTATGATGAAATGACAGTAATCATGAAATTAAAAGGTGAAGCATGTCTACAGTTTCAGAACAAGGTAAATTTTTATAAATATGCTAATGCCCTCCCTTTCCCATAAGTCAAACTAACATTAAGGAGTTCATATCCCAGCTGAGCTTAAAAAAAATAAATACAAGGCCCAATTACAGTTCTGTAGAGGGGAAAAAATCTCCTCTAAACTCTTATTATTTTTTCTTTGTGCTGCAGTGTGTTTCCCAGCTGTGTCTGTTGGCCATTTCTGTGGCTCAAATAGCTTGAAAAAAAGATTGGGAAACAGGGGAAAAGTTTAAATCAAACCAATGTTGTTCTCATAGGATGCATCGGAAGAGTTTACAAGTACCTGCTACGGGATAGCAATTTATTGACAGTAATGCGTGTGCAAGAGGGAGGTTAACACTGCTAACTTCAGGCAGGGTGCTATTGTTTCTCATGTTTTACCAACGGGAGAATGGAATAAATGGCTCCAGTCGGGTTCACTGGTATGGGCCCAAGTGTGCAAACCTCCTTTAGACCCATGAGGATTTGTGGGCGCAAGCCGGGGGCCGGGCAGAGGTACCGGGGCTGCCAGGGGCCCCAGCTCAACTTGGGCAGGTCCTTTGTTTTGGCAAGCCCAGCTGTGAACTGGCCAGAGGCTTGGATTGCGTTTGGGCTTCAGTTTAGTGGGTGAGCAAAGTAGGGGACTGAAGTGGTGCAGTTAACCTCCTGCCTTTGGAAAAGTAGCTGGTTAATTGTTTTTATCACACTGTTAGCAGGGTTTCTTCCACACTGTTGCTCCAGTCCTGATCTCTTCCTCCTTCCTCTGTACACACAAGCTAACAACCATCTAGAAGAGGGATTTATAGAGGTTTTATCACAGAGGGATTTATAGTATGGGCAAAGGAAAGAGAAGAGAAGAAACCAAGTCAGAGCAGCCAAGTGATATGGTCAGGGTTGCTCACAGCTCAGCAGCTGAGTCAGAAATCAAACTCAGGCTGGGGAACCGCAATTCAGTACCCACCAGGCCATGTAAAATACAGTCAAATCTCCAGCTGCCTTTGTGAAGAGACTGTTTTTTTTTTTTTTTTTTTTCCAGCATATAAATATAAAATAAAAGAAATAATTGCATTTATGTAGTGTTGGTAGATCATAAAATAGTTTCAGTCAGGGAATGGTGGAAGCCACAGAAAAATGAAGTAGGCAGCGCTACTGTAAGGCCCCATTCAACTCTGTTGCAGCTGCCTCCCTGCCCTGCCCGTCAGTGCCCATGCTGCCATCACCAATGCAAACAAAGTGGAAGGGCAGGGGGGTGGGAGGCAGGCGAGGTGCAGGGGCTTGAGCACCACAGAGGTTTCTCCCCAGCAGCTTTCTGCCCTGCTTGCTTGAAGGCGCAGCGCCTGCTCCCGCTGGGGCCTGGAGGTGCGGCCTGGCTCTGGCCCAGCCCGGAGCACCTCACAGAGGCCCCCGTGCTGGCTGGAGATGACACTGACGGCGCTCCCCCGCTCGCCTCCAGCTGCGCAGGGAGAGCTCATTCCCAAACACGCATGGGAAATGAGAAAATACAGGCACAGCTCTGGCCTTTGGTGAAAGGGGCGGGTGGCAGCGTGAGCCCCCCTGCCGCCCCGCTTTCCACACCAGGCCTCTTGAGCCCAGCTTTACAGGCGAGAAGGATCAAAGGGCTCCAACTGCTCACATATGGTTAATGGCCCTATATGTTGTGTATAATTACACCAAGCATCTCTGCATCCATGTTTTGTGTATATTAAAGAGCGCTGGGTGAGAGCCAGCGTGGTTTGCACAAGGAATATGTGCAAGAGCGTCCCCGGGCGTCACAGCACAGCGGGCTCTCGTGTGTCTCTGCTTGGGCCCAGCTCCGCCATGGTGCTTAGCGCAGGCTGGGAGAGGGGTTTCTCAACCACTGGGTGGTGTCTCACAGAGGCAGAAAGTTAATGCCACTCCAGTAACTTATAAGATGGCTATATTAAAAGATATTTTTACTTCCTTAGTATTACTCCCCAAAAGGGATGTTTGCTTTTTATTAAGGGTGGTCAGAAACAGGAAGAAAATCAACCTTCCACTCACTTATTTTAGCCTCTACGGTCTTTTTTTTAAATGTAAATAGCCATGGAATGGATGCATGGGAGCGTGTCCCCCTCTGCATGACAGCCCAGGGCAGGTCCATGGCCCCTTCCTGTGCTGGTGTAGCACTAGTCCCAACAGAGACATAATCCGGAGCAGGATTCTGTGGGAATAGGACTGTCAGGCCGTAAGAAACTGCAGATCTGCTCTGCTTTTGCAGAGCGAGGCTGGATTTGCTCTCAGGAATGCAACCCTGCCTTGCCAGCCTGGAAACTGTCTTATTTCATGTGGTTAGAAACAGCACTTTCCACCCTCCTCTTCCCCTCTGCTAGGAAAAAGTCAGCAAAACCCACTGAGATGGGTAACTGGTGATGGGAAGACTTCTCATGGTGTGATGCACTTTTGTCACGACAGGGAGCTAGGCAGTGCAGGATGGCATGGAGCAGGCAAGGCAAGGAACTGGCCTGATTAGAGCCTGTTTGGGATGCAGTTAGAAATGAGGGAGCTGTATTGTGGCACTGAGGTGGAGAGAAAGTAAGGGAGAAATGGATGAAAGAGAGTATGAAGGAGGTCTAATGCTGAAGCACATACAATTTTTTTCCTTTTGTTCCAACAGCAGAATTTGAAAGAACTTGGAGATCCAGAGCAAAGCACCCCATGGTGATGTAAATGATGCTGGACTAAGCTGGTGGGGGCAGGAAGTCCTGGTTCCCATTTTCAACCTTACGGCAAGGCTGCATGTTGGCCCTAAAGGCATGTTATAGCCTAGAGTCTATAGTTCAACCTGGCCACCCACCACCCCTGGAGTGCTCCCCACAGTTTTGCAGGCCAGCACTTGTCAAACATGAGAAGGAAGCTTATTTTAGCACAGCCAACTTACCCTAGCATGTCTCTCCTGCCCCAGAAGGACACTGCCTGCAGATGTTGCAAACCATAATGAACAAGTGTCAATCCCTGGTCATCTTTGTGTGCTGGAAATGGAAAAGCTCCAGCACTAAAGTTGTGAGCACTCAGCTCAGACTGACTTCGTTTCAGGCAAAGCTTTGTGCCTGTGCCTGTGGATGTGCTTCTTGTTTACATGCACCATTGCAAAAGTGGCACTGGAGAGTCCTGAGGTGAACTGGCTTCTGAGATTAAACTCAGAAGTTGACACAGTGATTCACATGAATGCCTGGTCTGATATGACAGACTCATGTTCATAAACACAACCACTGTGAAACTCGGGTGTTTCTTTTAACTAAAGAAATTTCTCACTCATATCCCTTCCAGCTGGGCCACCTCCTGGAAGAGCTGGTCGCAGATCTTGCTGGGGATTTTTCTTCAACAAAATGCTTTGAGATGGAAAAAATACTGGCTAAAGAAAGTCTGTGTTTTGTGGTGCTCTATCCAGCTAAGAAAAAAAAGCAAACAAGCAGACTTTTCCTCAGGAAGATTTCTCTGTTTTTCAAAGGGGAACCTGGGGTCACCTCAACTCTCTACAGGGCAGGCAGTAAAAGACATTTTCCTTCTTTGCTCACTACTTTCCCCTGTTGTCTGTTTGCCTACTGCTGTGGTTTGGAGTGACAATGCTGAATAGCAATGTTGATACCTGGTTTCTGTCCAAGCAGTGTTTTTTTCAAGTAATTAGTTTGGGAAGTAAAAAGCCTATGAAACTGTGCTTTTTCAGGGGCAGGTGGGTTAGGTTACCTACCGAGCTGGAGAGGTTACCTGTTCTTTTTTTTATTTTTTCAATTCTAGACCTGTGATAGCCTGGGAAAAAAAATGCCTTTACAGAGGAACCCTTTAAAAACAACTACCAGAGCCCCCACCTTTCTCTGCTCTGGAGCCCAAGGGCAAACTTAATTAAAAGTTCCTTAAAAATATACTCCCTACCGCTCTAAGCTACCGTGTTTCAAAAACTCTGGTGCTGTGCCAAAGTGGGAGCAGGCATATATTAAAGTGACAGGTACAAAAGATATTGTTATTCTTTGTGCTCCCTTCTCCACTGATCCCTCTGCACTGAAGCCCCAATGTAAACATTATTTAAAATAAGAAATAATAGCTTCTCTTCTCATCTGCCCATCTAACGACCAGATTATTGCTAACTGTTTGTCTTTTGTCAGCAGCCTCCTCAGGCAGAAGTTTCCCATTCCCTGTCAAGGTTCAGCCCTGAAGTCTCAGGAATGTTTTCCTGGAAATAGCAGCTTTGTCACACCACGTTTCTGCTGACAGTATTTCCCGTGGAAGGCTGCTCAAAGAAGATCAGTCTAGACTGCTTTAATATCCACCAGCTACTTCTTAGTAACTGAGGTAATCAAAGCTGCCTTGTTACCGGCATACTTTGAATTTTCTGAGTGCATCTATACACATTGCGTTATTAAACATAGTTTCACATTATCTCAGGAACAACCACACTCACATTCCTGTAGCTTAAAATGATAGCTGCCATTTGGCATCTGGCTATCTGAAACACAGTCAAACATCTCCCTTCTGCCTCTTCTTTCCCCTTCTTCTCCACAGAGGTTCCCACCACTCATCCCTCGTGCTGCCCAGTTTGTGCCTCACTCAGCATCCTAGGTCCCTTTATCTTCTCTGCTCTGTGCCTCTTTCTGCTAATGGCATGTCCCAGGCACCGCTGCCCACAGATCCTGCAGTAGCCAATGACAAGTGCCAGTATTGGGCTGAGAGACAATGATTTCAGTGAGAAAGGTGGAATCATCACTCTTCCAGCCTATGACAGCCATATAATGACAGCCATCACCAGGCAGTGGGAAGAGATAAGCATCCTTCCCTGAAGACTGAAGAGAGAGAAGGAGCATGAGTTGAAGCATATTAAGTTAATCTAACAGCTTGGCATAGACTAGCTTCCCATTTTCACAGTAAGTGGGAGCCTTATTCTGTCAATGTGCTGAGGATTTTATTTCTAGCGATTTATAGCCACAGGTTCTGGAGTACTCTGTAATTACATGAGTTTACACTTGCAGGGACAAAGGCTGAGTAAATATTTTATTAGGCAATTTTTTATCTTATTGAAACTGAATACACGTGATAATTTGCCTGTTGAGTGGGGGAAGGATAGTGAAATAAATAAGATAGTTTACACAGAGCCTTGTTTGTGGGCTGCATGTAGAATCAGTACTGCATGCTGCATTGCTTTCAGTGCAGGTACAGCAAATAACACCCCAGCCTGCACCAGAGCCTGATAGAGCCATGGCAATGGGGTAGGTGAAAAGTGCCCATTCCACCGGCTGCAAGGGACACTGGCACATGGCTCTCCATCACACCCTGATGCCAATGGGACTCTCCCTCTTCCGTCTGTGCAGCAGTGGCCCCGGTCCCAGGACAGAACGTAGCTCACTAAAACCACTGTGAGTCTATTCTCAACATCTTTCTTTAATATTTTTCATTTATTATGATAGAGATAATAAATAATACAGGCCACAGCTTTCGTTTAAGTAGGACCTCCTGTTGCTGCAAATTTTTGAAGGTTTCACTGCTGCGGAATCATCCAGCTAGCAGAGCAGATGCGAAATCCGCTCATGTTGGGAGTGCTGTACAAGCATCTGCGACATTGATTCACAAGCGCAGCAGATTTCCTTCACTACAGTGGAGAAAGTGTGGTGAAACTTGAGGCTCATATCCAAGAGCAAACCCCAGCAAGGCTGCTCTGAAATTTACTGTTGGCTCTCGCAAAGAAGAGAGTAATGAAATAGGGAGATTTTACAGAAGAAATGCTTAATCTTGCAGAAGTCTTTGAAATGCAGATGTGGGGCAGAGATTTGTGTCCTTCACCCTTGGGCCTCTCAGGAGATTGCTGTCCTGATGTTGGCTTGTGGTGCTGGGGTAAGCATGGCGCCTCTTTCCTATGGCAGTGGCTTGGGGGATGATGCATGTTTGTCAGTGTCAGGTCCCTTAAAAAATTATTTGTTAAAGGCAAGAAACCAATGCAACCTGCTTTGTGCCGTGGCCAGGGAGGAGGCTGCTTGTCTGCATGGGGCTGCTGGTCCATCAGGGTGAGGATGGGGAAGAGGACTCCCAGTCCAGCTGTGCGTGAGCCTCTCCTCTCCCCTGTTCAGCCCGATGTTGCTCTGGCCTTCCACAGACACTTTCTGTCCTGATGACAGCTGAAAGGCTGCCTAGGTGGATTTCCGTGTCCTCAACAGATAGATATCAATTGTAGCTGACCCAGGAAGCCATGATGGCCCTAAAATATGTGATGAAAAATGGTCCCTCTTGAGGACCTATTGCTTTACTGTTTAGTTTATTGGGATGATACAGGGCCGGCTGTTCCAGTTCACAGTGAAGTGACGACTTGCTAGTCTAACTTCCAAACTCCACCTGCAGCCTCAGGACCACATCTCATGCAGCGTTATGGATGTGATCCAAGCCCCGCTGCAGCCTGCAGCCAGCTGCTGTATGCGTTTGCTCTGTATTTACGTGAATGTGGCATGGACAGAATGTGGCCTGCTTGGGAGGATGCCTGTTGATTTTCAGAAGACTTAGACTGTGCTTACAATGAAGAGCAAAATTCCAGCAGTTTATTGGTACACAGGCAATAAACTATTGGATATGGGAGCTGTATGTCAAATGCAGCTTTGAAATTAAGATCTTGGTGAAGAAGCATCAGTATAACATGTTTTAGCAGTAAGACATTTAATAAACATATTTGCAGGTACATATATGATGGATAAAACCCAAAGCTTCCTACTGTATTTCAGAGATTTGTGTTATTATTCTATTTGCAAACAACTGCAGCCCATTATAAGTCCCAAGGCACAAAAATTTCGAAGAATAGTCAAGGAACCCTAGAATTAATTTATAAAATTTTGTAACCATTTTGCAACTTCATTAAATACTCAGATACCTAATAATACATTATTCTCATCTTGATTTTAAATTTTAATTGCATGAAGTTTGGTCCCTCCATAATTAACGCATCGTATATCCTACCTAAATTGTGAACTAATTGTCATTTCCTAGTTCTTAATGTTACTTGCTAATTCTGCCAATGATAAAGAATTTTATGTCAAAACCCCACAGCAAGTGACATTCTGCATGCACAATAATGACAAAACAAGTTAATTTAATGCAAAGTTGCTGAAAGATGGAGCTTTTTTAATTGCATATTTGTTACCTTCATTAAAAGGTAAGTGGCTCTTCAGTTATGTATTTGCCCATTTCTTACACAATAAAAAAGTGCTAATGAACCTGATTAAAATTAATTGAAAAGGTCCAAGATCCGCAAAGAGATCCTAACATCAACAGACGTCTAATTGCTGCTGAAAGATGAGCTTAAATAAGGTTTAGCAGTGGATAGAAATTCATTTCTCTTTCTGTTGTAAGGAATGATACGGGGAATGCAAAAGCGCTCCAGAACTGAAACACCTGGTTATGGATATAGAAAATGTCGAGTGTCTGGACACTATTTCCTCTCACTCCTCTCTGCTGATAACTGTTCTTCCTGCCCTTGTCCCCTGTGCTGGGCAGGCTGTGTTACAGCTGCACGAAGACTAACAGGCACTCGGATGGAAAGCAGGGGAGGGAACCTCCAGCCTCCCCCAGCCAGAGCATTTGCGTAGCAGGCAGGGTTGTGAGGTTTCTGAATTTGGGGCAGGTTAAGGGAAATGCCTGCTAGAAGCAGAGATACACAAGAGGAGGGTACCCAGCAGGAGTGAGGAGGGGAAATGGAAACAGAGGTGCTACCAAGACAAGGGGAAAGACGCAGGGGGAGATCTAGGAACATGATTAATGGGGAGGTCTGAACCCTGCAGAAAATGGGGTATGATGGAAATCTTGTTATATCCCACCCAGTGCTCTCCTGGAAGTTGTCCTGGTGCTTACAGTCACCCAGGCTGCTGGGAGAGGACAATCCCTGCTGTGGTCCCTCCTGGCATTGCTGGAGCGAAGGATACAGTTCACTCCCAGAGGGTGTGAAGCGAGGCGCTGTTCGGAAACCTTGCCAGCTACTGGGCACACTTTGTCCCTGCTGTTTGTGTGTTTTCGGTGGTCACAGGCCACACAGACTGTGAAAGGAGCTCATTCCTCCTCTTGGTATGCCAATCTGCAGCAGTGTATCTGTCTACACTCGGGAGAGGGTATGCTTATTTATAGCAAAAACGGAGACTTGCCTTAAACAACAGTATCTCTCAAACCTAACAGACCTCTTTATTACTTTAACCCTACCATTCACAGTGGTCCCTTTTCTTCTTTGGCCCCCACTATCCATTCCCAATATTTTAGGATACTCTAATCTTATTAGAACTATTTTCTTCATCTCTGTTAATGGCATACACCACTTATCTTGCTACCACTATATAAATGTAAAAGAGAGAAACATATGAGCTATTTTAATTTTTTTTGTTTTGATTTAATTTAAATTGCTGAATGAAAAAATAGCTTCTTCTAGTAATTCTGCTGTAACTAACTCAGTTTGATATTGGTTCTATTAGCCTTCTAATAGCATGAAAGCTAAAAAATTAAATCGTTCCACTTCCACATTCATAATTATGTGCAATTAAAATCTTTACATACCCAAAAGTCTTATATGAAGCCCTGAACCCTTCAACTGTCACTCTTCATTATCTCCAAGCCTAACAATTTTACAGTGACACATTGTACACAATGAGATGTGCTAAAGAGGAAATATTATATTTTACTGATGTATGTGTTCTTTAATTTCTCTGAATTAGCTTTTTGATATGGATGCTAATTGTTTTCTTTGAAAGGAGTCGCAATAGATATGTGATTTCTCTATGCCTGTTGCGCTTCAAAAAAAATACAGTTAATTGCAGGAAACAGGAATTTCTCTCTTTTTTATATATAAAAAAATAATCAGCAGCATATCAAAGGAGTGAATCTTAATCCAACTTTCTGATTCTACATTAAAAAGAAACCTTCAGTGTTTGTGACCAACACAGAGTATTTGGCGACTTTTGATGTTTCTCCTTTTCATTTATTCATGAGGAGAGATGAATAATTAAAACAGCACGTTTGGCAAAACCAGCTCACACACAAAAAAATATTTCCATATGAACTTCCAGCTTCAGCCCAAGATAGTCTCAGAAACGTAGCTACAGGATTGTCCATATGGCAAGTGCGCTTGTAGCTCTGAAACCATAGACCTGGTTGAGACTTGGGATCCTGCCATCAGTGGCTGACAGCTGTTGCTGCTATATAAATGCAAATGCTAAGTGTGGATAAGACAAATGCGGCAACTCCGAAAGGCTGAATTTAGGCCCAGTCCTGGGTGCAATCAAGGACATTGGTAACGTGTGAACCATGCTCACAGGGCGAGGAGCAGGTCTGCTCTGGGTCTCCAGGGGAAGGAGGAGTGAGTGATGCTGCTAGTGCCATGTCCCTGCACAGCTCTGCAGGAGAAACCTGAGCTGCAACACAGAAGTGTCCTTCCTGGTGGAACAACAGGTTGCTCAACACATGTTAGAAAGAAGACCCTTGGGATGGAGACAGTAGGTCTGTAGTTCAGTCTGTACTTTTCCTGCAGACTCACAGTTCATTTTAACATTTATTCTTAGTTGCAATGCTGCAGGAAGTGCTATTTTTCACCCCAAATCTTATAAGAGTCTAATTTCACTTACCTCTCCTTCATTAAAAGGAAATATAAAGTGACCATATGCCAGGCATATCAAAAGGTCTCAGTCAGTCTGAACTGGTCTCCTTTGTCTTTCAAATCTTCAAAGGAGTTCATGGATTTTAATTGTCATGTCCTGTTCTATTGCACAGCTTGGAGGATCCTGTTGTTAAAAGATATCTTCTTTCCATATCTAGCTCACAGATTCCCCAGTGACTCTAGCAAGGGTCTGCATTCTTGTTGGCAACAATACTAATTTTACTCTTCAAAATTTTAATGCGACTTCTGATCTCCAATGGACTTGTGCACTGGTGTTTGTAGAAAAGCAAAAAGTGCTCCATTCACGCTCAGTCAACGTGTATAGCTGTCTCTTTAACATTTCTTACAAATCCTTCCAGTCTGTGTAAATTATGTGTATTTTGTTTATCTTTGGATGCCTCCAGTTATTACAATGCCTTAACTGTTTACATAGACAAAAAGGCTTCCAAAATTTGGCTGGTTTGTGCTTGTCTGTTAACCTTCAGGATGCATCTTCAAAAGTCACTCCAGTTTTGCCTTGTATCCTCTTTTAGTTTCACCTTTGCCTCTGCATTTCCTGAAGTGGAGTCTGTGGTTTATGAATCATTTCACTATGGCTTTGTCCTGTTTTCCCTTCAGAACTGTGGTCTTTGCTTACATTCTCAGAATGGCAAAGCCCATTTGTTTCTTTTTAAACTTCTGTCAGCTTAAACTTCTATCAGTCCTCTTCTCTGCTTGGGGTCTCTGATCCCTGCTCAGACGTTATCTCAAATTAGGGATTCCACAAGCTTTTGTAAAATGAGGATAAACTTAAATTCTCAGATTAAGTAAAATGAATAAAAAAAAATTCTGCCTCTATTTTGCTATTCCTCACCTAATGTGAGGATCATCTCCTATTTCCGATCTGAAAATGTAATTTTAAAAGCTAGCTTTATTCACCGACATTTTTAGTAGCTCTGCCTGCACAGATTGCTTCCTTCAATATTTTCCTGAAGCCCACTGGCATTTTGGATAGAGTAAGCCACAGTATAGTGTTGTTCCATGTTCTCTGGTCATCACTCAGGGTATATTCAAGAGTGTGGTAGAAGGACAGAGGGACACACACCACATTTCCTAGAGAGAAACTTCTCAGCAGCTTACAAAACCTGCAGTTGTCTTCTTTTTCTCAGACTCCCCTTCCTTGTTGTCCCAGAAAATTAAAGCCATGGCTTTGAACAGATGAATCTTCTTCTGAAATTAGCAGGGTAAATTCAACAGAGCCCTATCAAATCGTGGTATGGGGTGAGGGATGGGGACTGTCAAAGCTCATGCACAAGTGATGCCAGACCTTCAGAGAGTGCCCCTGAGAACTAAAGGGGTCAAGGCACCAAACTCGAAGACAGTGTGAATCCCGCAGCCACAGGCTGTGTAGAACATACAAGCCCTGACCACCCAATCTGAGCAGGGGGACACAGACCCACCACCCAGCAGAAAAATACTTTGAGGGTGTCTGCACATGAAGGGATCTTGGGGTATTTTCTTTTCCAGAGAGGTTTCCTGTGGGTTCCTGTGAGAAGACTCACTCCCTCTGCTTATATTGTTATCTAATATAAATAAGTTGATTAAGTGGCTTGTTTAAATTGCATTTATCACATTCCATCCTTGTCGGAAAAACCCTCTTCAAAAATCTAAGTGGCTGGAGCATTTGCAGAGAAGTGTTATGCTCACAAGAGTGATAATGAGCTAGATGCAGCTGGGAATCAGGTATATGAGAATCACTGAACACTTGGCAAAGGCTGTTAGTCCCTCTCTCCCCCTCTTTTCCTTCTCACAATTAAAAATAAATCAGGAAAGATATTTGTACAACACCAACAGCAGCTTGTTTGTTTTGCTTTGTTTTTGCAGAGTTCTTACAGCTTGTAGGTCCTTATTAATTTACTTTTCTGCCTCGTTAAATCACTGAGGAGTATCTGCTAATACTTCTTCAAGACATTCCTTTTTGGGGAAGTTGCTTGTCTTTGACCCTGTGCCTCTACACAGAAATCTCAAGGATTGCTTTGAAAGGCTTTCCTCAGATTTGGTCTTTATTTTTTTTTGTTAGAATTTGGTCCATATATTTTTCCACTTTCTGACCACTGCAGTGGCCAATGTAAAACAGCACAGCCTCCATGCAATTCGCAGGACAAGCCTGTATCCTGGGCAGGGTGTAGCTTTGGTGCCATTCTGGACCTAGAGCAGATTCTGGCAATCTTCTGAAATACTCAGAATAGAAGGGGATTAATTTGTTTTCAGCAGCCCCAGAATCCGCAACATAACATAACCAAGAATCATGATTCCTCTTGCACATCCATTGATTCACATGTATGGTGAGAAAGATGAAGGATGATTTCCTTGTAAACCTGTCATTGCTGAGTTCTAACCACCTGGTGCAGGAATAGCTGTTCCATGAGTCACATCCATTGTGTGTCAATCCTGAGGGTAACAATAGTCACTTGATTGCACAAGTACCATTCAGTACCACATCTTTTCATGGGGGTGCTTTCTTTTCTGCATATTCATTTTGAAAAGACTAATATAAAGATAAAAATACAAGAAAGAAAAATAGCACCATAAAAATCTTTGTGCTTCCTCTTTCTTATTACTCTTTACAACTCTGATCATATCATCAGCTAAGTCTAACTGGATGGCAGGTTGGCTTGGATGGCAGATTTCTTGCTGTGCTACCTATTCAACAAATATCATTCTTTCTTCTAGTGAGGTGCTGTGTCAGACTGGCAGCAAAATGTCATGCAAATTTCCACTATGGAAAAGACGATTCAGGAGTAAAAATATATCCCAAGACAAAAGTCTTATATTTAGACAATGTTTCTCCTTGGGTGACACAGAAATGCTGTCACTTAAATAAGATCAAGAGTTTCTAGAAATGGTTTGGGGTTTCACAGTGTTAGCCTAAAAACTGTAGAGCACATTTGCTTGTGGTTGCTTCACTGCCACACCACTGTGTTGAAACAGGCAAGGCTTGGTGGGACAGTCTGTAGGGGTTAAAAAATCCCAGTCCTTCTCTGTGGTCTGGCAGGCCACATGTGTCATGTCCTGATGCTGCAGTGACAGTTTGTCACTGTTTTGCAGTGTTGATATTTCAGGCACTCAGGTCCCAGACCATCCCATAGTCTACAGGTTACAGCCAGCACCTTCAGTTCTATCCAAAAGCTTCAAGCATCTCAAAATGCCTCACCCAGCATTTTCCTCTGATCATCTCTCTGACATGGGAGATCCACTTGGTGTGAGCACCTGAATGGCCCCAAGATACATCAAAATGTTGAGTACACAGGAAGCATTCAAACTTGTGTCACGTTGGACCAGACCCCAGGGAAAATGAAGTTCTCCGTTTGGTGGCTGATCTGAGACACTTCTGTTTGACTCAAAAGGAAAGATGCATTTCACTCCTTGTCTTTAAAGAAGTGAGATTTATTTTTCTACATAAAATGCCATTTTGAAACAAAAAGTTAAAAGAAAAACTGTCTAAAATCTTTTTATTTTTATTTTTTTAAATGCAGCTTCATTTTTTGGGGGGGCTGATACTTCACTGAATTCAATGCAAAATCACCCCTACTTTGGGTTTTCTCAGAACTTCCAATTTACTCTCCATTGAAAAAACTGAATGGTCCTAATAGAAGTTGTAAGGACAGCTTCTGTTGTTTCCCCCTAAAAAAGGACTAGATCGTAGGTGCGTGGGTGGAAACCCATGGCAGGAAAGTGATGGTTCCTGCCCTGGGGAGATACTGGGTCTGCTCTGAGAAGAAAAGTTTCCAGAATGCAGGTGATCAGGCAAGGAAATGAACCAGGAGTCTGCAGCACAGCAGATGCTGTGTAGGAGAAAGTGTGAGTCAGCAGACAGGTGCAGTGGGACTTCTGACACATTTCGTGAACAATTTTGTTCTTTCCCTGATATACAAAGTCAGAAGAGAATTCTGTGTAGCTCCGATACAGCTCCAGACCTTTATATTTTGAAATGAAGTGTTTGTAGATCGTTGAAGATCCAAATTATGCCAAAATTATGTTATTATAGTGTAATCATCTTGTTAGCTGCTTAGAACATTTTCTTCATTATCACTTCATTTATACTTATGATGATGAGCAGATGGTACCAAAGTCATAATGCAGCACAAATCATTCCCAAATGTTGTTTGAAAACACAGTCAGAAGGTGGCAGGGACACACTCGCCTACTGATGAGCCTGGTTCACTCCCTGTACTGTAAGAGGAATGACTGAAACCTGGTTTGCTACGTAACATATGTTCTGGCTGCTGGCAGCAAAACATTGTGAGTTCTGCATCAACAGAGGTTATATGATCATTTATAACAAGAACTTTTTTTTTTTTTCCAGGAAAGACTGATAAACTTAAGGCGCTTCAATGCATGTTATGGCCCATTTCAATCCATACAAGAAAGTCAAAAAGAAGCCCCCCATGTCCAGCAGGCACTATTCTTACTGAAGGAGAAGGCATTGCTGGTTTCCGTACCAGTGCCTCATCCCCTCAGAGCAGTGTGCTGGGGAGAAGCAGTGTGGTGCAGACTTGCTCTGCTGTGGGCTGCCCTGCACTGGGCTGAAGTCCACGATAGATGAGGACGGGGTGCAACTGGAAGCTGCTCATTGTGGGCCCAGCTAGCACCAGTGCTGGAGCTGGCCCTGGGAGGGAGGCTGTGGGAACATGACCCAGGAGCTCCCCGTACCTACAGCCCAGCCCACAGCATCAGAGCACCTGAAGTTGGAAGGGACCTCCAGAGGTTGTTTGGTCCAACTGCCCTGCTCAGACAGGGCCACCTACAGCAGGTTGCCCACACGTGGTTCATGTGTGCTAGGGTAAATCCAAAGTTCAGGTCTAATCTAGGTGCCAGTGTCCTTTCAAAAAGGAGCAGCGATTCCTATAGGCTCCCACAGAGCCTGATGGACACACAGACCTCTGTTCAGCACATGGACAGACAGCCACGCAGCACAGCGTGTTTGTGACTTCTTCCTCTGTTTGCTCCTTTCCCCAGTTTGGGCAGGTGCACCACAGCAATCAACAGAAGAACTGAGTGTACATAGAGCAAACACACTGTAATTTTACTCAGAACCAGAACAAACACACTCCATACCCCAATCCCCAAATCCAGGAGACACAGATGGAGTTGAAACCCAGAGTACATCAGCAAGCAAGGATGTACACACACACACACACACACACACACACACACACACACAAAACCATTAAAGCAAAATAACAGCCACCATAAAGCTACTCATCCCTGATAAAAATAAAAGATAATAATTAAATAAAGCAGGACAAACAGGGACACAAAAACATAAATAATTTTCAAACTTATCCCAAACGCACTTTCAGATTTCTCAACCCTAACTCCATTCCCCACCCCAAGCTGCACCCACCATGCTGCTCAGCCTTTGATTTCTACATATAACCTGCCTTGGTCTGGCCAAAAGAGCGATTTGATCTTTACCTGCAGCACACTGAGGGTGAGTTTTGTCACTGTGTGATGTAAAGACCCCCTGCCTAAGTTGTGTGAAGTATTTCCCTTGATTTCCCTTTGTAAACATGGTTCTAGCTCTCAGAGGAAATTCACCCCATAAATCTTTTACTAGCCACTAGAGGGGAACGTGCAACAGTGAGGAGGGAGAGTGACACCACATTCAAGTTGTAGCCAGTTTGCTCACTCAGAGGAAGAAAGTAGTCAGTGTCATGTCAGATCTTTACAATTTTTTTAGGAGCTAATTTAGTGTTTATCAGTTGTTTTATTCTATTCTTTTCTTTTGTATTGATCTCACCTTCTTGTAGTTTAGAGCAGTCTATGCAAAGGCATAGACTCTTCAGGTAAAAAAAAATATCCTTAATTTGATGCTTAATACTACCGTAAGCCTATAAATCATGCATTTGAGAATGTGATCTCCATTGAAACAGTGTCCTGTTCAAAATTGTTTACAGACCGTAGCAAGTACAGCATTTCTATCCCAGAAGAAATGTTGACATTTCAGCCTTTCTTTCCACTTAAAACAGGATTAGAAAGTGCGATTCAAAATCTTCTTCTTCTTCTTTTTTTTTTTTTTTTTGGATGGAAACTCCACATTATTTCCAGTTAGGAAATGGCAAACATTCATTTGGATGTTCTTCTAACAGAATGAAACTTTCAGCAATTTTGACCTTTTTTTCCTTCAGTCACTGATAAAACAACCCAAAGGTCCCGCATCAAAAATGTATTTCCTTGAAGTGTACAGGAGCCAGGAACTGTGTTGATGGAGCTGTAGCTGGGATCTGTTCTATGCTACAGCCCAGACCTCCTAACCAGGCCACAACTTCTACATTGACCCCAAGTCCTGTGATCCCCTGATGTTGTATCAGGCCAGGTCAGGAAAAAATCAATGTGTTGGCTTACAGTCCTCTTGGGAATCAGGGCAATGGTGTCCTGTGTGGGTTTATGCAGTGGGGTGATGAGAAGCTGCCATTCCCCTTCCCTTACTGCCACCTCTGTGTGAAATCTATGTGTTGGGTCACGTGGTGACAAGTGGCTATGAACATTAGGGTTGTGGATGCCAGAGGTCTTCAACTGGAAGCTGAACTCCTGCTGTCATATGGCAAAGAATCATAAGGAAATTCACTCCAGGAAAAATAAATCACTAAGTGATTTAAAATGTTTTTCGAGCCAAATGGAGTAGTTAATTCTGTTTTTCTGTGGCAATTGCAAATCTTTAGTGAAACAAAAACTTTCCAATAGAAAATTCTCAACTGTTGGTAACTGCATTCTCATTGGAAAAAAAATTATTCATTTTTATTTTATTTTATTTATCATCCTGATAAAAGATTTCCAATCAGCTCTGGCTATTTGCATCAGAGATTTGCATTTTAAATCATTTTGCATTTTAAATACATCTTGTTCATGAGCCAGATTTTTAGCAGATAGGAATTAGCAGATTCAAGTCAATAGAGCCACACAGATTGACAAAAAAAGGACAATGCATCTCTACATTTTCTAATGCTCTGTCCTAATATCATAAAGGTGAATGCTGAATTAAGCTATCTGTGCTGCAAAGAGGCATTCATCAGAACACCAGAAGGTCATACTGCCCCTTCAGTCTCCTCTCTCCTCATGCATGTCCTCTACAAGATGTGGAGCTCCCATGCACTGCTGAAGTTGACTCCTACTTACAACCCTTGTAGACATATACCTTGGACTTATCCTGACAGCCACTAAATCATTCAGCCAAGTCCCTGTGGGCATGATGCTGAATAGTATTGCCACTTGTTTTCACAAGTGTTACTAGTGAAATTTTGCAATGCAAATAAAGGCAGAATGTTGAATTTGGACCCACAGCTTTTATATTTAGAGAACAGTCAGTGAAGAGATGAAGGCAGAAGTTTCAGATGTTTCTCTTCATACAAGCAGTCAAACACCACCCAGTGCAATTTGTCTCATTTCAGATGTATCTTCTGCTGGGGACCTGATAAGACCTTGCCTATGTCTGATGGCAAGCCTCAAAGTTAGATTGATATTCTTCATTCATATTCCGTGGATGCTGAGGAAGTGCAATTAGAAGTTGATGCAACAGCAAACATACTCTTCACTAAAATTATCGCATTTCGTGTGACTCCCATAATAAAAGCATGAGCCAGCATGGGGAGCCTCTTTCAATTTACACAGAGAGACTTGAAGTCTCTTGACAGTCGGAACAGAGCCAATATTTCTGAGTAAACTTTGTTGGGAAAACAGATTAAAAACTCCAGAGGTTTAGCTAAATCTTATACAGGAAAACACCTTGTTACCCTCATGATTTCGAATCATAATTTAGTGCCAGTGAATAATACATATTAAGTCTGGTGAATGTGTCTTTGCAATAAACTTTGTGTGATAATTTTTTTCTTTTATCTGAAATATACAAAATTAGCTGTTCTGATTGTTATTATTGACTAGTTTTACCACAGTTGCTAGAATCAACACTTTACGTCTCATTATTGAGTCATTTACTGCAAATAGTCAAGTCTATCCAAATTCTTCTGGTTGGCAGCATTGGTCTTGTCATATTGGTGTGCTTCTGACGGAAGTTTTGTCACATCTAGAATTAGGTTCCAGATTTTAAAATTGTAGAAATAAGCCCCCCATTTCAATTGCTTTATGAGGAAGCAGTGAGGTATCTCAGGTATTTATCTCCATTATTATTTGCAAGCACCCATGGTAACTGTTGCAGTGAGCCTGGCCTCTTTGATGCGATGGGCTGGGGCCATTCAGCTCAGGAGCTGATGGACACACAGACAGATGGATGCTTTAAAGACTGTCCTGAGAGATGGTTTCCCTTTGGGTTCAGCCCACGCCTGCCATCGCTTTATGGCTTCCTTGGCCTGTGAGCAGGACCAGCTGGATCAGGGAAGGACAACACTGGGGTACAAGACCACGAGCCCGGGTTTCATAATCCCTCAGAAGCGGGAGGGCACCATGCCTGTTCAGCAGGCAGCCTGAAGCTCGTTCCTAAATATGATGCACCGCTCTTATCCTAACAATCACCTATTCCTCTGTCCATTCTCTATAGCCAAAAGAGAAAGCTATTTATCTGATACACTACAGCCTATGCTTGCTCCTGAATTTTCTGCCTTGTTGTGCCTTCCCACAGGCCCAGCACTCCTCCCTTGCTGTCCCAAGGAACGTGGAGACTCTTGACTGTGCTTCTTGCATTGCCTTCTCATCCAGCCAGCCCCTGCATCCCTAAATCCTATTCTCATTACCTAAAGAGAATTACTATGTGTGAATTCTGTGTGGGCTGAAAGTGAGAATCTAAGCCACATTCCCTTTTCCCTCACTCAACAAAAAATAAAAACCAAATAAAATAAAATAAAATAAAAAAGCCACCCAAACCAACTCAGATTCTTACAAATTGCTCTGCAGGGATTATTTTACCCTTTTAGAACTCAATTTGATTTTACCTCTGACACAATATTACTGTTTTTGACAGTTAAACTTTCCAGTCTGCTTGTTCCATATATTTTAATATCCTGTTACCTCTTGTAGAGAAGAGCTAAATTTTGTGCCAGATACTGATGGTGACATGGGAATAGATTTTTTAAAAGTTTGCTTCAAAAATAGAAATCATGACCTCTATCAGCAGCAACACAACTTTGCTAAGTGCCTACTGGTAATAGCTAGCTAGGAAAAAATTGCAAAATAAAAGTGCACAGCCCACAACCATACTCTCCCTCCCCCTTCTCTACCCAGAACATGCAGATTTCTTATGAGGAGCTCTCTCTTCCTTCACTCTGAGGGAATGCGTCAATAATTAGTGATAAAACTTGACTTCTGTGAAGTGGTTGTCCCCTCACGGTATGATAGGTTATATTGTGAGTTGCCTTCAAGGCTTCCACTCTCCAAAGGACAGGGTTAAACGCAGGCTTTGAGATGGTTGTGTCAAGAGTATTGGGGAAGGAGTAGATCTTAACATACAGCTGATGACAATCTTGGCTTATTCTTTGGGAGTAATATGATCTGTACAGGCTGAAGTCATTATTGTACAGGCAGGTAGAGAGTGCTTTGCCACGCTTTCAAGTCAAATTCATAAAGTTCAATATTTCATATGCAGCAACAGAAAAAAAAAAACCACATGATTTCCTGAATAAGTTGTTAGGATGTTTCACAGATGGTGTTAGAAAGGAGACATTGAAATCATTTGCCTAATGTAATTTCATTACTAGAAATTTTAAGAACATCCCATCTCAATTTACTCTTGCCTCTCGGACACAACTCTTCATTTAGTTATTTGAAACTAGTTTATTCAAGTATGCAGCGACTCTGGGACATTTGCACAGCAATGTCAGATGCTATCTGGAAAATAAGTAGTACATTTCCAGGCTCTGAAAGTAATTTTTGATGACACCCTTAAATCAACTTCATGGTCAGTTTTCTCATTTTGAGCAAGAACTGGGATTCCATTGTGATAACTGAGGGCTGCATGTTACTTGATCTACGGTAATGTAGAATAATTACTAGTCCATTGCACTTCATTACACTACTGTAATAGGCAGCAGGTCAGTGTTTGAGCTACAGCTGCTCTGAAAATTGAGCTGACACTGATACTATGATAGAAGTGATAGCGAAAGGCTCTCATGCAAATTGTTGAAATTAGCTTCTGCTCAATGGGTTTTGAAATGCAATACAGGGCTCAGATCAGGACACCTGGTTTTGACTAACATTTTTTCTTGGATACAATGAGATGGCCATGAAATAAATTAATAGTTCAATGCATTATGCCTTATAAAAGGTCACTGAAATGCCAGAGGATTCTAAATACTGCAGGGCTGTTGGACTCTGGCTAATAACAGTCTATAACACATCATTGAAGACTATCTGATGGTGGTTTTATTTTATTTAGAAGATTCTTGAAATCATTTGCAAGCGTTCTACTCCTGTATTCACAGGACATTTCACTGCATTAGAAACCCCTATATTATATCAATGCACTTAATTTATCAAGCTTTCAGATGAGGGTGGCAGGCAAAGGCTAGGAATAACGAAATATTTTCCTTTACCAGCTGGCTGGAATCTCGTCACAGGGCTACTACACTGACAGATCCCCCATGCAGTCTTTTAGAGAGACGTGGGACAATCCTTGCCTCAAGTGAGAACCTTGCTATAGTCTCCAATAAACATTCAGGTTAACATACTACCAGTAGTACTGGCAGAGCTGTTTGAAACACTTCTTATTTCCATTAAAAAGTAGGTGTGGGTATCTTTAAGGAAAATAGAATGTTTTTCCTCTGAAACATTCATTTAATCAAACTGCCCATTTCAATAAAATGAGTTCTGCTGTAAAAAAGTTGACCAAGCTGACATATAACCTGTCTGCTCTAGGGACTGGTTATCAATAGTCACTCACCAGCAAAGAAAAACTTGATGTATATGGAGAAAGAAACCTTGCCATACCTCAAGAGTAAAGCAAAGTGTTTTATAGAACTGTCCTAACTATTCCTCTATAGATGTTTTCTGCATTGAAACCTGCCTAGCCCCAGGGTATGCATCTCCCAGCAGAAATCCAGTATCTCCACTCACTCTGCAACACAGCAGACTCCATTTTGGCATTACCCTCTGTCCCTGAATAACCTTGAAACAAGATGAGGTTCCCCAGCAGGCATCTTCCTCATTTTTGAGCTAAGACACTAAATTAACTATTCTGTTTCTGCCTATGGTCTTTTGGGCTTGGTGTGATTTAGACAGAGCTCTTTTTCTCAAAAGGTGCATAAACTCAGGAGAAATCCTTTGACACCTGACAACACATACTTAATGAATGACGGTGCTGCTTTTTATGTGACTTTGAGTCATTTTAAATAGTGCCTTTGCTGAAAATATTCTCTTGACATTTTTATTTACCAGCTTTAATACATACAGAACGCGTTATTGTGAGAGTATGCACAGGCATCTGAAATCTTACTCCCTAATGCACTGTGCACTGTCTATAGCTTGTGTAGTTTTGACTGTATCTTTCCTTGCCTCTTGGGGGATTACAGCTAGAATTGACTACCACTATTTGTTTGAACTCTTTATAAAATAATAAAAAAATCAATACATGTTTGTAAATGTCAGCTAATCACAAGTAGCTTTGTACAAATTAGAGCAGGGATATAAGAAGAAAGTAAATGGACAATGCCTGTGAGGGTGAAAATGTCAACACTCAAAGTTCATCTGCTACCTGAATGATTCCAGATACATTCAGCCTCTTCCTCTGGTTTTGTTATTCATGAGAGCTGGAGGAGGAGGAGAGGAAAGCAAACACAGCTCATGCTTGATGGGCAATGAATACAAACAGCCACTAAGCCATGAAAGTAGGAACTCTATCAGAGAGAATAGAAATAGAGGAAAATTCATCATCTGGGTTTCAAAATGGAAGAAAAAAAATCTTTAAAAAAACCAACATGTTTCTGGATGAATATCTGGGAAGGAATTATATGTCAGATCCAGACTCACTGCTTTTCTACATCAGATAATGTTGTTTTCTGGTTCAGCTATGGGTTAACTATGTCCAAAAGCATCCATACGGTGGGATTCACAGTTACTGTACTGTAGAGTTTTTCAAAGATTGACATATCACTCCCAAAAGTACATAGGTGTCTGTGATGCATGAAAAGATTTCTTTTTATATGTATAAAGTAATTCTTCATGAAGGGATATTCCCCAGTGTTATCATGTTCAAAGAATGATAACCAAAGAGAAAATGGAAATGTGTCGCATCATCGGCTGGTAATCATCAACCTTGCTTCATCTAATTCAGTGAGATCTCACAGAACTGGCCGTACCTTTGCTGCTAAGCATCAGCTCCTTTCCAGGAAAGGTTAAGTTGTACGCAGTCAAATCAGCAGGGCTCAGGGCAAGGAAGCAACCCAAACAGTAGGGATCTATGCGTTACACAGACCGACCTTCAGGCAGGAGGGATGGACTGTCTTCCTGGAACATCAGCTCAACTGGGAAATGAGGGCTTGCGCATCCTACATCTTCTGTGCTCAAGCCTTGGCTGATCTCCTGCTCAACCTGTTTTACTACTCAGCAATGATGCCACCAGTCATTCCGTACAATAAAAAATAATTTGGGGTGCTGATGGACCAGGAATGCAAAATGGCTCTGTATAGGAATCCTCACATCCTCTTCATTTGAAAAAAAATATTTCCCACTTTAAGTTTTTGATGTTTCTGTTTGGTAAAAGCATTTTTTTTCAGTACAATTCCCAGATGAAAATGTATTTTTTTTTTTATTTCCCCAGACAAGAATTGTGTCCTTTTATTAACTTTGCTGAAAAATGCAAATGTATACTATGTATACTGTAAAAACCCTTCAAACTTTTTTTTTTTTTTTCCTGGTGTTTGCAGTGAAGCCCTGCCTGAGCTGCTTTGGGAGCTGTTATGCAAGGTTTGCACTAAACTCCAGTTCACCCGCCTGGGCTGTGAAAAACAGTTGCAAAAGCAGATTCCAGTGTACACAGACCAACCTGTGAGCACATCCAGAAAACTTGTTCTTTTGGATAAACTGCTGTTTTCATGTACTTCTTTTTCTCACAGTGGACATCCGTTCAGTGCATTTGTTCTCATTTCAAATTACTGATTGAGTCTTTCATCTAAAATATGAGGGATATTACTGAGGTATTAGTAGCTAAGCTGCTCTGTTAATTACAGGCAGGCTCCTCTTTTCTCTGCCTGTCAGTTCAGCAGCAGCAGTGGTGCCAAACAGCTCTCCACTTGTTCTGGGTCAGTGGGTTTGCGTTCACAGCAAAAATCTCTGCTGTCTGAGGTTTCCAGGTGATCTTCCAGCTACAGGACAGGCAGAAGACCTGCCAAGGTGATAAACACGTGGCCACACACAGTCACACAACAGAACCAGTATCCTGTCTCTGGCTGGGAAGAGAGTAAGAGCAGGACAAGCTTTGTCCAGAGACCTATCTTTGGCTCTCATTGCATTTTGTAGCATAGTTAGACAGTTTTTGTATGAATTTAATGAAGATGTAGCTCTTTGCATCTTTCTAGTTCACAGCCAGTGTCTCTAAGTGCATATCCTGAAGTTGGAATGGACAGTGAACAATAACCTTCTGTTCTTATTTCTTTTAGGATATTATATTCCTTCCCATCTGAAGCCTCTCCAGGCTGAATTCACCATCTGCTCAGGTAGGAACCATTGCAAAGCTGTGACCATCCATGTCATCTTTCTCATGCCTTCTCCAGGCCTACACACTTCCCTTGACACAAGGGGACTCTACCTTCACACTGTTCTCAAAATTTCATCCTGAATTTATGAAGGAGAATGATTGTTTCCTGTGTTGTTCTCTATTTCTTTTCTAATAATCAAGTGTGCTATTTGTTTTAACTATTGTCTGGTATTAATCTGATATTTCCACAAAACTACTCATTGTAACCCCAACACTCTGTTCCTCATGCTTGTAGACAACCAAGATTTCTTTTAAGTATATGCAAAATTAAGTATTTTTTCCATGATCATCATGTTGCATTTATATACATCGAATTTCAGCTTCCATTTTCTTGCCTTATCATTCTACTGAATGATAAGCTTCTTCTACACATTTTCACAGCCAACCAGCATCTTTACTGTCCCAAATAATCCAAATGAGACAGAATTGCATAATGATAATGAATTGCTAACAGTGACTGCAAGAGTCACCTCTAGACACTCTGACTTGGTCAGGGAACCAAGGAGGCCTCTGGATTGTGATCAAGCAACCCTGAAGACACTTCTGCCTGTTCCATCAGTCCTGAAGTTTGGCCAGATGAGAAATCTGCCAGAGCTTAGGACAGCATTTTCGCTAAAGTATCCATATGTCAGCGGATGGGAATTTTGGACGATTCTGTCATCTCCAATATTTAGTTGATTTGTGATGGTGAACAGTTCACTCCAGAGCCTGCAGTACTGGCAGGAAAAAGTCTATCTGATTCTCTGAGGAGTTTTTTCCTTTCAAGAATTTCAAGAAGTTCAAGAGACCGCCTTCACCTGTGTAATGAGTATTTGGGGTTATTGTTTTTACAAACTGCAAACACTTCTTATGCAAGTTTTAATGCATTTGTCTCCAGACTGCATCTGGTCTTTCCAAAGAGATTCTCTTAGCGATTTCAATATTATATATAATTGTGTTTCCTTATTTTTGTTTATATTTTTAAGGACCGCTCACACACACACACACACACACACACAAAAAAAAAAAAAAAAAAAAAAAAAAAAACTCTAATCTTTCAGGGCCAAGAGATAGCTAAGGAAAAAAACAAAGCCAGTGTATTTTTCCCTTCTGTAATTCTGTTTGTGAATAGAATGTAAATCAAGTTAGCTGGATAATTTGCTAAAACCCATGGATGCAATAATTCTTATGTTGTTCTAACACAGAAAGAAAGTAGAAAATGTTACAGGGAGAGACAATATGCAATTATGTATGAATACTAACACCCTAAGGGACAAATTACCAACAATGACAGTAAAATACTGCAGATTCCTTTTTGTGCTACAGCATAATTGACTTATACTCTGACGAGAAGAAAAAGCTTAGCTCTGGAGAAGAATTTAAAAATACGAGCTATGTATTTGCTGGGAAGTGTGTAGTCACTTTGTTTACCTCTTTCCTTTACCTGTGATATTGATTCCATTCCTTTATTTTTTACTTACATGTGTAACTTGTTTGAGAAGACATCAATTTTTGTATCTTTTCAAGAAATCATTTATTGGTCTTAATGGTATTAATTATATGACTTCAATTATTTAATCAAACAGTCAATGCATTCAATGTAAACACTTTTAAAATTGCATGTGGGAAACCTCTTTGTTGTTTAAGTGAAGGAGAAATAAATCTTTCTTTAATGACTCACATGAGCTGAGCCTCAAGGGGCTGTTCCCGTCCATCAACACTGCACCTTGTAGAATCTGCTGCTTGGCACAGGAGAGCAGTAGCTGATATAACCTGATAAGCAGCAATCTGCAAACACCAATCTTGGGGCAGAATCAGGACCTTAATTTGAATTTTAATGTTAACCTAAAAGAAGATTAAAGAAACACAGTCAAGGCAGGCTGCCCAGAATCCAGGAAACCTTTTCAGATATTTTTGCAAAATCCATGACTAGTTTTCAGATTGCCCTCTGTCCTACAAATGCTCTGATTATTCTGTTCTTCTAGTATGGTTAAGGAGTTGAGACAGATGTTCACATAAAAACTTGTACTTTTACAGATGTGATGCTTTTATAGATGCAGGGTACCTGGATGCGACTACAAGTAAGACCTTCAAAGAGCACTTCAGAAAACAAGAAACACTGGCAAAGACAGGATCATTTTGTTTGCAAAACAATTTTGAAATGATCAAGCGACACTGGAGAACTATAGCGGGACTCTTGGAAAACAGTACATCATACTCACACCAAGGTGGAACCAGGTTTGCCTTTTCTGTCTCCTTGATATTTTCAAGGACATTGTCTTTCTCAAGATGGAATAAGAAAGGCACACATATTTTACACAGTTAAAGACAATTAAATTCAAATTAACTAGAAAGGTTTAAAATTGCAAAAGTGGGAAGTACATTATGCAATATCCAATGGAAACTGGAAATTAGCGGCTTATTCTAACCTAGGGTGGTATAACTCACTGAATGTAGCACTATGCTGCATAATCAGGCACGCTACCTCAGAGGAGTCCTTACATTAATTAATTCTGTTTTCTGGCTCAGCATCTATCATTATGGTGCACAAAAGTGACAGTTTGCACAAAATATCCCTCCAAATCATATTCTGTCAGCAAAATCTGCAGACCAAAGATACTGACGGCAACACATGCACCATCTGAAGGTAAGTCACACTTATTTAATTCAGCCATTGTAAAACTCTTCTGGTCAGAACTGGAAAACATATAATCATTGGGAGAAAATGGATGGATAAACAGAGTTATCTTCTCACTCCTTGGTAGAGAGACATAACAATATGATTTATCAGTCTTATCACCTTCCTAAAATAGGATTTGACAGTCTTGTTACTGTTTAAAAACTACTAATGAACTAATGCAGACATTATAGTGTCTTGATCCTGCTTCTAGCAGCATCAGTGGGTAAACTGGAGATAGCACATGGCTCAATCTATGTACAGGAAAGAGACGGAAACGTGACTTTGGGTTAGAGGAAAATGTGAAGCAGCAATGTGTTTCATGTTCTTCATTGAGGAGAAGAATGGGAGGGGTGTCATTGAACAACTATAAAGTCTGACCACATGGAGAAGACATATTTTGCTCTAAAAAGCCAGGGATACTGCATCAACACTCCCTATGTAGGAATTCTTGTGGAAGGCACTGAACCTCACGATATGTCCAATGCAAAGTCTTGTGTTAAAAGCTAGGCAGCATAACAGAGGAGACCAATAATCTGTCAATGGTACTCTTCCATGTCCATGAGCCCTTGCCTTTAGATTTGTATAGTGGACAGTGAACTCCATTTTCCTACATCTCACACAGTAATGGTTCATTCTGAACAGTCTGTATTTACTTTATTCTGTACAGTCCACAATAATAATTGCACAGTAATAAGTGCTTGGTAGTTCCCAGTCTGATGCAGCTGAGTAATATTTATAGACAGTGCAGTTTCAGGTGTAGTTTAAAACAAAAAATATGAAGGCAATGACCAAATGCATTTGAAACCTAAATCGGCATGGAGTCTGTTCTACTTGACCCGAACTGTCAATCACATCTGACCCTGGACCTCACAATATTATCCTTAGTAGTTCCTTACCAGTTGGTCTACTAGCCGCCCAGCTGGAGCAACTGGAAAACTCTTCAGCTCTCAGGATGTCTGTCAGTCATAGACCTGCCCATGCTGCAAATACTTGTTAGCACCTTGCAAATAGAAGGTGCTGCTGCCAGTAATGCCATTGCTCTACTGTGTAATGTACACCCAGCATGGCTGGAGAGTAGTGAAGCTCTGAAATTACATTGGTAATTTGGTTGCATGCCTATATCCATGAGTGGTCTGAACACAAAATCAGCTTACCTGCTCTCTGAGTTTGGCCAGTCAAATTGGTCTCATTCCTTCTCTTTCTTTCACCACCATTTGGACTTCTAATGGGTTAAGGAGGCTAGAAGAAGTTTTACAGAGACAAGAACTAAAGAAACTTATAGCTGCTGTTGCCTGTGAAGATGCCGAGCACTTCCTCATGTGGCTTGCCTAGCTAGTTTTAGTCAATACCCTCTCTGCCTTGGGCGTGGGGAAAGATACAGATGTTGGCCTGATAGTAGCAGACACAGCATCTGAGAGTGGATTAGAGTCAAGGAGAAAGTGATACTGGTGGCTTCTTCAGAACATAAGTAGTTCCCCTGTACCACTTAAGCCCTTATCAGATTCTGGTGCCTTCTCTATGCCTTTGACCTTAAGCCCCAATGAGATAAGGTCTGATGACTGTCTCCACGGCTAAGCAAGGTATTTACCCGTTATACTACACATGCAGTGCGTATGCACTCTCTGGAGTTCAAAATGATTATACAAATGCTAATAATCAATTAAAGTCACACAACTTCTGAGATTAGGAAGTGTTATTATCTTCGTTTCACAGATAGGAAGAGAAAGGCTGGGAAAGGTTAAGTGATTTTTTCCAGAGGTCACTCAGGTTGTGATACAGAAGGGGCTCCCCAGTGTCAAGGCCATTCATAAGGACTCCTACACTGAAGTGTTAAGGCCTGGAAAAAACTGATCAAGAGTCAAACCGAACTTTTAATATGCTGAGCACCTAGCTATAAGTCAGAAGATTAATGATGACTTAGTTATATCCAACATGTTTAGTATTATTTCATAGTCTAACACTGATGATGAGTGTCTGAAACTTCTGTTTTTCCATCCTCTTACTTTTTGGAGACATTAAAATCTCCTTACCACCTGGTTAAACTGGCAAATATCAGCTTAAACACCTGTGTTCCTGATACATCTATTAATATCACAGCATGCAGCACATGCCAGGTGCATTACTTCGAGAGGCTTGAGATAGGGATTCAGTCTAAAATGATGCTGGTCTTATTAAGAACCATGTTTTCCTCTTTTCTCTGTGTTCCTCTAATCTTCTTAAAAGGCAAACAAGCCAGGTGTTTTCTGAGTACTTGTGAGAATACTGGATTCAACTCCAGATGTTTATACACTGACTTTTGTGAAATTACCATATTGTTTGTGTGATGCATGGCTTAAGAGGGCCAAAATACTTCTCTCTCCTCCTTTCACTTACCCCGGGGAGTAATAAAGACTTTGTGGAGGTTAACAAGTCATTTCAAGTACCCTCGGAAGCTGGCAGTGTAGCCACTTAATAACTTTCAGTTACACCTTAAGACAAGCTTTTCAGTGTGTACAGTCTGCACCTTCACATAAAGACTATTTAATTTTAAGGAGAATATGCAAAGAATTTGAGGTGAGAAGGAGGTATGTGGAAAACAAAGCTTATGACTTGTCCCTTCAGAAAGAAGTTAAAGGCTGTCCAAAAGTTGTGTGAATGCACTGCTAAGTCTCTCATTTTAGAAACATTGTTGGATAACACGAACAGATTCCAGACTAATACAGCTGCACACCCCTCTATCACAGAGCGGCCAATTCCTAGTGAATTCTGCAATATAGTGACAGTAATGGAAAGCAAAATGATCTCTAAATAATGGTTTAAGATGGTTACTTGATAAAGGGCACCGCAATAATTATGATCAATGGAGCATGGATTCAATATATATTGCCCATTTAGATGCACCAGATTAGTTTAACAGCTTTCTTTAATGTTCTGAGTATTTCGTGTGTGTGTGTCTGGGTGTGCGTGCTTGTGCATGTGTATATGAGAGGGAAAGAACCGCACATTGTGGTATATTCTGCATTACTTAATATTTATCAGTGCAGGTGAGCATCATACTGTATGGGGAAAGTGAAATGTAAAAGATTAGCAGTTGCAAAGACAAAGCTTAAAGCAATATATATATATATATATATATATTTTTTTTTTTTCTGGATATAACAGTTTTATATTTAGTGCCAATGACTGCAGGAAGTCTTTATATCTTTAAAAAATAACTCACACACAGAAGCAGTTAGAAAACCAGCCAGTTGGACTGAATGCTTCTTGGTTTCTCCAGTCCAAATTCCAAATTTAGCCTGAGAAATGGAGGCATACTTGGCATGAAATTTTTTCCAGAGACTCCGAGGCACTGGTTGAGCTGGGAACAGATGGCTGAGTTCCCACTCTCAGTCGCATGCCTAACCACTGGTGTATGCTACCTCTTATTATGCAATGAAATAACTAGCAGTTGAGGTTTTGCTTCAGACTGAGAGCAGACATAATTTTTGTGTTATAGCTTTGACAAATTTAGGACTATATTTTGACAGGACACAGAAGGGCAATTGCAATTTTCATAGGTAGGATTTGTCCTTAGCAACTAGAGAAGCAAGGATATTTTTAAATTGCTGAGTGAATGTAAAATCTCAATAGAAAGGTTCCTAAATGTATATAAAATAAATAATAATAATAATAATAAATAAGATTTTGGAGGGTGTTTTTGTTCTCTCTGTGCAGTTTTCTTTTCTTTTCTTTTTCTTTTTCTTTT
>VXAA01004380.1:311628-382064 GCA_013399115.1 Anseranas semipalmata
CTTTTTCTTTTCCTTTTCCTTTTCCTTTTTTCTGTTTATGTTATATAAAAAAATGCTGCATCAAACTTTGGTTCCCTAAGATGTCAAGCTTGGAGAGAATTTCCACAAGGTGTTTTTTTTTTTTCCATATATTGTAATGTATACAATGGGAAGCCTCATGAGCTGTCACTGAGGAAGCGAGGGATGCATTGCAGTGATGTGTGCTGCAGCTGAAATCATCCGCATGATCCACTGCTGACTAGGAAAAGCGATTCTGCAGGGGCGGCAAAACGCACCGAGTCCTGCCCTGACAGTGACGTCATTCGTCATGCAGATCAGTTCAAGAATCATGACAGAGGACCAACCTAGTGATCTCATTTCAAAGCTACCACAGGACAGGATTTGTATGAACCCTGCCACTATATTTGGGGAATGCAGTGAGGCACAAGCCTCTTAAGGCATTCACTCCAAAATAATGGGCAAACTAAAGGAATATTAAATGCAGTGCTTAAACTGTAGCACCACACGCTGTCTCTGCTTCATGAAAAATGATGGCGATTTGTGAAATGATAGTAATGTGTGATATACAAATATTTTGGGTGAAATATATAATCAGTTAATTGGTTTATTAAATTATAAAACCTTTGTTTGCTGGAAAGAGCAATAAAACTAACTGACAAAATGAATATTCGCCCCTTTGAAGACTTCTTACATTAATTATGTTTATGCATCACTTGCAGCAGTAATGTTAGACAAAGGAAGCTTTATCTTTATATGCCATAGCTACATTGTATTGTGGTACAAATGATGGCACCGACTTTGTGTCTACATAATTACTGAAATCTTATCCCTTTTGTGTTTGCACATCATTTTCAGTTTTTTGGAATAGTTAAACTCCATTTTACTTTTTAATAACATTTTAGAAATCATTCTGATTCAGGTAAACAGAATTTGATTGCTTTGATGGATTGAAAATGGTTAGCTCAGCCAGAGCTTATTTGATTTGTTTCTTCAGGGATTACAAAGAATAGGATTTTATCTATGAACTGACAAAAGAGGCAATCTCTGCATTTTTGCCTATGAAATAGCAGATCCACTAAGCCATTGCTCCTTCACATAGTGAATGTATTAGTCACGGGGTTGCTTTTTATTCATTTTCAACGTTTTTATTCCACACTGTATGGGGTGTCAAGCGCCTTTGTTCTTAAAAAAATTAATCTGAAAAAATAATACTGTCAAATGGAGTTTGGGGAGATTCAGTAGCCCATTAGATTTGAAGCAGATTTTAAAAACAAACAAACTCTTTCTCACCAGTAATGGACATCTTAGACAAATGTTCTTCAGCTAATGCAAAGGATTTAAAAGCCCAAAGTACCTAAATGCTAATTCGCTGCCAGAGTTCAGGCTGAGACTTCTCCTGTGGGTTTCCTGGGTCAGTGTCTGACCCAGACAGATTACATGGTTTTCCTGGTACCACTCTTCATTTCATCCTGTTTGACATGACATTTGTGGAGCAGACAGAGTCAAGAAAATGTCAATATACAGTACAGAGTTGATACAAGACACCCCAAATAATGTGTTTGCAATTGTTCTTACACTGGCCAGCACAGTTGCTGAGTCCTCTACAGAGATGCTGCTGGGCCGTTTGGTCCCACTGGCTTTGTTTTGTGGGTGAATAGACTGTAGCACAATATTCAGAAAAGCAGTGAATAATTTTTCAGTAAATTTGTAATTTACAAGCTCAGTGTTTGTCTCACACTGTCTCTGGAAAAAAAAAAAAAAACAGAAATGAAAAGTAAACTGGTCCTTACTCACAGAATCTGCAGCTGAGTATTGGACAATATGCATTAAACACATTCCTGTCCAATGAGCTTCCTTTCTTTTCTTTTTTCTTTCTTTCTTGTTCTTGTTCTTTTTTTTTTTTTTTTTTAACTCTCTTATGGTTTGGAGTAGTAAATAGAAAGAAGTTTAGACACAATGTGCAAAATGTTTAAGTGCACATTCAGTTTTCAGGAACTACGTGCTTGCTTAAAACAAAAGTTTTTGCAGGGTAAGACCTTGTATCCTTACAGTTCCCAGATTTCAACCCCATGCTCTGGCTATTAGAACACAATGGGATTTCCCGCCTGTGCATTAAAACTCAATTAAATTTGATATCATATACAGTCTACTCTCAAGAAAGTCCTTAGAAGGAATAACTGGATGTTCTTTCTCACAATTTACGTTTATGGATAGACATGATGGGAAATGTACAGTGGTCTACTTCTGCATCAGCCCCATTGCATATGAGGTTTTAGATTTGCTCCTTGAAATTTAACAGGCAGCTTTCACCTGCCTCAGATTAGAAGATCAGATGGTGGAAATCAGGGTTGGCCCATTTTCTCCTTTGATTTGCACCACCTGCAGATCTAGTGCAGTATCACATTTTCTCCCTTCCTTCTAATTCATGGATATAGTAAAAGTTAGGCTCTGGAAGACATCTTTGAGGAAACCAATTTTCCAGCCATACTGGCACTGGAAATACACGATGGTTGAGGGTTCCAGTTCAAAATCATCAAATGTTAGCACTATCTCCAAAGATTTTCATGCACTCCCGGTTTGCCATCTCAGCTTAAAAAAAGAAATGACCTGTCTTGTGTATTCGTGTTCTTCACCAACATGGTTTGATAGAGCCAGTGCTATCGAACTAACATCCAAGCTTAAGTAATAAGCTTTCCAATTTACAGCATCCTTTCTGTACTAGAATATGCATACAAGCTGCTCTAGGAAAGGTCAACTATACTGAACAAGTGAGTCAAAGCTCCTACCTTAAAAACCTACTGCATGTAATACAACAAGAGATCACACAGGACAGCGTACAGCCATTCAGAAATGCATGTCACACCAGGGACTCTCACCCTGCTGCTTCTGTTTTATTTCAGTTAAACGTGAATGCTATCTTTCCAAGGTTAAACATACATGATCTCCTCCTCTTCTTCTTCTTCTTCTTCTTCTTCTTCTTCTTCTTCTTCTTCTTCTTCTTCATCTTTTTTTTTTTTTTAATAAGAATACTCATTTTCTTGGTTACATAATAAAGAAATGTTTCATACACCTAATTTCTGCTATTAGGTGTGTTTTTATGCTGTTCTATAACATTAGAGAAAACACTGCCAAAGGTTCACCAGGAAAGAGTTAAACCCACTCGCCTTTCCAAAAGCAACAGGCTGGATCATGCACTTTATGGTGTTTTACAAGGCCAGGTGAGCTCATTCATGAACATCAGTCAGCTTGTTGCCAGTGCGCTGAACTCCCTCTGCTTTAACCTGAGATTTGAGCTGCATACTTCTTGGGCTTAATCCTGTATTTAATTAAGTGAAGGTCAGGATGAGGGTCAACTAGACTAGTGAACTTAATCCAAGACCCACAGGTTATACAATAGCTGCTTTGGGAAAGTATAGTTGTAGATAGGAATCAACAGAAGAAAAGACAATATAATTGAACACGTTATATGATAAAGGAGGAGGGAAAGCAGGATATTTTTCAGACTGTATGGCACTGGATGCATTTTACAAGAAGAGCCACTAGATAGCAGAATGGGCATGATGCTCTGACACTTTGTTGGGCCAAATGCAAGACAAACAATGTCTCAGCCCTGGCAAACACGGTGTGTGTGGCGGCATTCAGCTGGTGCCACCATTTCACAGCAGAGAGGGATTTTTAAGATGCTATTCAATATGTTGCTTCCTGCTGCTTTTATCATAGTTTGAGCTTTTTTTTTTTTTTTTTTCCCAGCATGCTGACAGAGGAACTTATTTTCTAAACAAGCAAACAACTCTGACTTTTGTTCTGGGGAAACCTTCCTAATGAGCAAGCTGTTCATAAGCCCGGCTGAGGGGATAACCAGGCCACTGCAGGCCAGCCCTGCCCGCCCGGTGCCTGAGCAGCATAGCTGGTGCCCTTTACTGGCTACACAGGGGCGATCTGTGCCTGGCAGCGGCTGGCACCAGGACCTTCCAGCACAGCATCCTGCAGCGTGCTCGGGTGTGCCTCACCAGTACCGACCACTTCATGCCCACACACTGGACTGAGCAGATCTCTGCCGCTGGGCTTGACTCTGGGTGGCTCCTGAGCAAGCCACTGAGGGTCACAGCTTTCAGGTGACGTTTCTTCAGGGGAAAGGGGGTAATTCACACCATCGTACTTCATGTGGTTCTTTTATTGCTGGCCCAGAGTGCTGCTGTCATACCAATGCTTCTCTGTGCATCTATCCTGCCCCAGGCAGCCTCCACAACACAAATTACTTGACTGTAACATTGAATAATCAAAAACTGACAGTAAAAGCCCTTTACCTGATATTCTAGGGCTATACTCCAGCTTAATTAGATAATGATAATGTTTCTGAAAGGCTAGATTGATCAACAATACCTTTTAAACCAAAACTGGAAAAGTAATGGTCTCCTTTATTCCAGCTTAGAGAGAAAGCTTCCTCAAACGTTTGGGTGAGAATTTCAGCTGGATTCCCACCTAGACGTATCTCTGATGAAGCAATAAAAAGCTGCAGTAGCCCTGTGTGAGTACAGATATCATGATATGAAAGTTTGATATGAAAGTCTTGATATGAAAGTTTCATTCACGGCCTCATTGAGTTTGAAGTTATGCAGCCATGCATTTGCAAGACCTAAATTACAAAATGTCTCTTTTACAGACCAAAAAACATTTTGGAGCATTGATTGATGGACTCATCCAGTCCCCGGGACGAGGCTTTAGATCGTCAGGAGGGGCTGGGGCACTTCTGTAAGTGAGAGTAGAAAAAAGGCACTCTGGGCATTTACATTGCTCCAGGTTTTCCACCGCACTCTTGCAGCCTCATGTGACCTCTCAAACCCTCCTCTCTAATTCCTGTGCAGTGTGGCCTGCTTTGGAAAGTCTAGACCTTAATTATTTAAAAACATTGCAAGATACCCATAGTAATTGATCCTCATTACAGATTCAATTTGTCTGCAATTGTTTTAACTAAATAACAGAGCTGTATTTCAGTTATAGCAGACAAGGGAAGGGGAGGATGGAGACTTAAACAAGGATACACTTTCTAACTCACAGCCTCAAGGGGAAAACAAGATTTTTCCAGAAAAATTAATGTTTTGAAGTCATTAGCTCCTGGACTGAGATATTTTCAGCCTGCTGTGAATTTTTATGACAGTGCTACTGTTAGACTGCTGAAAATAAGGTTTCCTAGTGTATCTCACAGAATTTTAACTATGACATGCAAGTAATATTGCAGGATACTAATTATGCATCTGTAGCTATATATACACAAGCACATATATATCCCCAGAAATTGCATCCTGTCTCTTGCAAGAAGCGAACCTCTTGTGCTCAGCGAAAGAATGAGCTACATTTCACTACCCAGTTCTTTACTATTTTATCTGTCTAAAAATGAAAAAGAAAACAATGGTATCCTTATTTCAAGTGTGTTGCTTAGTGAATAAGGAACTTGGTGGATCTCAGAGAACTATTTTTCAATGGCATCTCATTGTTTGACTCTGGATGAGGCACATTTCCTCTCTAAACCTTAGCCTCCTGGTTTGCAAATTGGGGATAATGATGCTGAATTCATTTGCAAAATACTTGAAAATAGAGACGGAATAAGACCCAATGCTCTTATTTGACATGAATCGTGTAATCCTATCTAACAAGAAAATATATTCTGTCGCGCTGGACTCTTTCAGGCACCCAGTGCACTTGGTACTGAACCGCAGCCATCTTATGGAGAAGTGCCCGTCACCCCAACGTGTCACCCTTCTGCTGTCCTCTGCCAGAAGCTCACGTGGCCTATACAGAGGTCAGTCACAGCAGAGTCTTCCTCCTAGGAGAACAGCTTTAACACCATCCACGCTCACCAGCTCATGTGCAGTACAAGCTTGTCAGTGACACCGAGCATCTCCAGCCTAAATGAGAGAAATGTAAGGAGGAAATAATACTGTCCTGCCTGTGTAATTAGAGAAGCTGACGCGTGAATCATTGTTATAACAAGTTTAATTATAAACATGATTAAATAGGCAATTAGTGCATATTCTGCCCCGGATAAACAAAATTAAATTCCTGCAATATTAACATCTTCCACAAGGTTTATTATTAGATTACTGTAAGTCATGTGGTACAGGAACATTTTCATGTCCTACATTTGTTGTGAACAAACACTGTTCTTTATTTCCGCTTAACCAGATGTAAAGGACAAAATTTGCTGCTCCTCTAAACCTGTGAGACCTCTGGAAAAGCAGCATGCTATGCACTTTAAAAAATATATCTTATAAGGCAAGCCGCAGACAGTGCAGACCTTCCAAGTTTAGCTAGCGACAGCTCACCCCAGACAGGACTGGCAACGGGCAGAAATACAGGGCTCCAAACTGTGTGCTCCTGGAGTATCAAAATAAGGTCATGGCAGGGGCAAAGCTCTCGGGAAAAAGTGCTTTGGAGCCAGGGATGGAACAACTCAATTACAAGTAAAATGCACAGGATTTTCTATTGAAAAATCAAAAGGCTTTTTAGCACATATGTTTTACCTCCTGGCATTTGTATCTCTAGTGACAGCCTGCAAAGAAAGGCAGTAATACCTTCAATATACAGGCTGCCTTTTTTTGCATGGAGCTCCACAAAACTGTATAAATATCAAATAGGTATAAGCAGCCTTTTCAGTTTAGTGACGGGTAATCTGGATGGTGTCCTGCTTAAAGACACAGAGAAAATACTGAATGTCCATGTCTCTGGAGGTCAGGTCCCTGAGAGAAGCCTCAGGTTAGGAATGCAAAGTCATGAACTGGTTTTAGGAAACCCTGTAGCTCTGGTTTTCAGATGAAGAAACTGGTAACGAGAAACTTATTGAAACCGTTTATGAACTCCAAAAGGACATAAGCTTTTATTTGCATCACAGTCCCTGTCGACACGGGAAAAGTCAAAGTCAAGACTGTGACTTGAGCATATAATTTATGTTTTCACAAGTGTGTAACGAATTTGAAGATCCACACATTTTCCCTTGCTTCCTAGCCAACTGGGTTGTGATTCTTCACCAGTCACTTATTTAAAGTTCTTCAGTACATGTGTAAGGGAGCTACACATATTCTTTATTTGTCCTCTCCCAGGCCCACACCATCCTTATGTGAGAAGCTTTTGAGGCAATTGATAAAAGAGAGGTAGTTGCTACAGTAGCTTTTTGCTGTAGTATCACATCCAGTGCCATCACTTTTGTCTGTTGAGATAACCTGGATGCTCTCTTTTAATTCCTTATTATTGGTCTGTGAATCCAGAATGGATCCAAAATACATCGATATACAAGCCATATGCATAAATCTCTCTCAGTGGAAATTGATTCAGAAAATTTTCTGTAACAGTGAAGTCTACCTCACTGCTGTTATACATTGTTCATTGTATAATGAGCTTTTGGAAAATAAGCAGCATTTATACAAGGCAGACTATGCTGTGCAATTAACATCTTCAGCAGTGATGGAATAAGTAAGCAGCTGAGTCACAGAGTCCAGGGAAAATCTCAATTTGGATAAAAAATTGCCACAAATAATTTTAGCTCTACACTGCCACAGTCCCTTACCTTTTCACAAACTAGGCAATCTTCACCTTTTACAGCATGGCTTTCACATCTTAGAGGATACATAATGATGTTCATGCCATAAAAATTTTTGTGTCTCTCTATCTACAGCTGTTAGCAATGCTGTAGCATGTAAATTCTCAGGTGGAAGATATAGATGGGTAAACTCCAGCTTTCCCTCACATAAAAGCGTGGTCCAGATGCAACTTTGCTGATGAATGGACCAGATCAGTTGCTGGAGAGCAGCAAGCAGGCTTGGGCTGTGACTTGAGTGTCAACACCAGCATGGAGATCCGTGCTAGGCACTTGAGATGAAGGCACGCTGTATCCCGACCTGTGCCGATCGGTGCAAAGTGCCGGCAGTCAGACAGGAGGGAGATGTCTCCGCTCTAGGCATGGTGTCCGCTAACGTCTGTGCCGAGCACCAGCACTGGGTGACTCCAGCGCGAGCTGAAGTCCCATGGAGGCATTAGCACGTTATCATGAACTGCTGTGCAGGGACGAGGGTCAGGGTGAACTAGTGGCCTTGCTGACTGCTACTGGGATCAGGCAAATGGCATTTACTGGTCGAACGGTTCTGCATCAGATACATGTTAATATTTATACCGGTCAGTAATGGTTGCAAGATTGGGCACGTATTACTTTGTGAAAAGAAGTAGGTGACATACTGAGATATGCCTCCCAGATGTAGAAGACAGACAAGCACAGCCCTAACACATTAGAAAACCTGCCTCCTCTACGAACCACTTATGCTTAGTGGGCCCTTTATCACATTGTCAAAATCAGCACCAGCTTGAGCTTTCTGATATCAATATAACGCTCACTCGTCTTGGGTCAGCATTGCCTATTAAAAAGCAGACAGGAATTTCAGAATTCCCTGAGACAAGAACATTGAAAAGCCAGCTGAAGCCAAAATATGCTTTTCCTCAAAACTAACAGGTGTATTTTACTTTCTCTGATTTCTAATTGAAGTTCTTGACATTCTAGTCCACGCTCTGTAGTGTATTTTGGAAAACAATAAATCCTAGTAACATGAGACCTTGCTACAGTATTTCACTTTTAAATCTTTGCTGAGCTTTGGGAAGAGCGTACTAGGGTTTGTGTGCTGAATTATGGGGTGTGCGGATTAATGATTTTCCCCCTTAGCTTTTTCCATCACAAAATCAGCACATAGTGAAAAATCTCTGATGTCAGATCCTACTGTGTCTGCATTTGAGTGGTCTAGGACAGAATGCATTTAAAATATATTTTAATCTTTCTTTGAAGGTAAATGATTATTTTCAAGTACAGAACATTACTGTTTTATTGTATAGAGCTAATCAATATTTGATTTTCTTCAAAATTTGATTTGATAATAGTGTGATTTCTCTTCAAAGAAATTCAAATAATTTCAGTTCAATTTCAAAAGCAAACCTGATTTTTTTTTGTTTTAATAAAGTTCTGTTTGTAATTTAAAGCTATACTTCTAATTTTGTACACAAATTTTGAAAAGCAAAAATATTCTCTGAATCTTTTATTTCATTTAAAAAACAGTCACTTTCACTGGAAATGTTTGAAAAAGAAAACAGTTTTGAAAATTTACATTGAAATCTTTGTGTTTAAGATTACTTCTTTGTTTTACACCCAAATATGTATCTGTTTATTTATTATATCTTTGCTACTGTGAATTCCTGGAAAGCAATCAGGATTTCTGATACAATCGGCAATTCAGTATTCAGGAATTCCTTAAAATTGTCTGAAATGACAGGTTAATGTGAAACTTCTGAAAAAAAAATACACTTAGGAAGTTTCAAAATCTCATATATAATTAAAGACCTACTGAGTCATTTTTGTATGATGGTGGGCAAAACATCATTGAGGTCTTAATCTAATAAAAGCATAATGAGACAGCAGAGAGTTACCAAGACTTTGCATTAACAGTGATTAAAAACTGTGAAATTGTATTTAATAGTTTATAGACTAAATTTTAACTATAAGATCATGAACAATAATTCTTTTTGATTATTTTTTCCAATTTAACATCACTATTCTTCAAGGACTGGAGAAGCATAACTCTAATGATTTTCCTCTCTATTTCTGAGAATATTATTATGCTGTTTTAAGAAAATGTCCTAAATGAACGTAACTTTTTCTGTCACAGACTTTAAACACTGCCCAAACTTTTTAGCCCAAGCTGACCTGCAAGATCAACTGTAAGCTCTTATCCTGCTAAAAGGTTTTATGATGTCAAGCACAGTGCTAATAATAATAATATGTTGGGTTTGTTTTACCCTAAGTGCTCTTTTGGCAATTTACAGGGTCCTTCAAGTTCAGCCATTAATACGGGAGCTTGAACATAGCATGTATTATATTAATACATAATATTAATAATATCTATTATATATATTACATTATATATACATATTATATTATTATAATATAATTATATATAATATAATATTATATTATATATAATTATATAATAATAATAATATAATATGTATATATAATGTAATATATATAATAGATATTATTAATATTATGTATTAATAATATATTATTTATTATATATATATATATAATAAATAATATATTATTAATACATAATATTACTGCGGAAACAGCATGCATTTTTTCCAAACTTGTACCCCATACCTTAGTTTCACATACTTAATGACATTTGAAGTAAATATTAAGATACATATAAAAAAATCGATTTTGCCTTTATTCTTATAAGTTACGCGAAAAGTGTCGTCCACCTGAATGTCCCAGAAAGCTAGTTGCCAGCTGTAATATAAAGAAGGATACTACGAAAACTGAGAACTGTTTATGGCAGATACCCTGTCAAAGGAATGATTTACAATCTGGAAATACAAGCAGTAAGAGAGGCCCACCAGCTAGACCTGTATCATCTGAAGCTATCAAATCCCGCAAATATAAAGCAATTTAGTATTACCATTTCCAAGTGCTCCCCACAATGAGGACTCTTGTATGCCAAAGTTTAATATTCAGAGCAGAAACCACAAACTCTAACAGCAGCTCCTGGTCAAGATAGCTAATAACAGTTCCCAGGCAAAGGCACTGTTGTAATAGTATTGCACAAAGCAGCTGGGGATTTACTTGTATGTCAGCTTCTGCATCTGAGAACTAGAAAGCGATGGTGGGTCAGACATCCATTTGCTTTATATATTGATATAATTTCATCAGAATTTATGATGTGGGAATTATTGCACTGGCAAGAAATGTAATCTAACCTTCATCTCCCACAATGTAGCACAGATATTATGTTTTTGAGAGAAATATACTGACTTGTTGAATCAGATTACTCCAAGTGCATTCCTAATGGATTTCAATATTCCCTTGGATAAGCCAACGCTATTTACTTTGTATTTATTAACTTTTTAAAAAAATATATACAGAAGATAAAACCTCTTCTGACACCATATATTCTTTCATTTTGCAAACTACAAACAAACATTTGTTCATTAATTTTAATGCCTAAACTTATTCCTGGGTAACAGTCACTACATTTATCCAAGTACCTCTTTTTCAACTACACACTTCAGCTGTATAAAGTCTAAGAACTGACAACTATGTACTTCTCTCTCTCCTCTCCTGGATTAGACAGCTTGTCTTTGCATATCTGGGAGGATCACGTGATATAATTATTAGTGCAGGGATATTCCCAAGTGACAGGGTGTGCCACTGGTAATGGGTGATCTATTTAGGATACTCTTTACTATGACACTTCTAATATAACAGAACTCCATGAAATTTTATCAAGAGAGAAAAGTTAGAGTAGTCCTGAGACTGCTTTACATTATGAGACAAGAATGGGGAAAAGGAATAATAATAGTAACAAAGATTTATAAAGAAATAAAAAAGGAAGAAGAGAAGGAGGGATCTTGAGAGCTATTCCCCTGAATAGCTCTGAAAAGACTTTAAAAAAAAACATGAACTCTAGTCCCTGTCCCATAGCTGGACTATCTCCAAGAATGTAATTACCTTCAGACCCATCCATACCATGAACATGCCCACTGCTAAACCATTTTCTTCCAAGCTCTTATTTGCCAATAAAAAATACTGGCAAGTGCCTGCCAAAGGAGATTTGTCTCTGCTGGTGTAGCATCCAGCTTGGTGAAAATCCTATGCCGCAGCTCTTGAGAGCCCTGAAACACCTCTTGGGCAGGATGCCCTCTGAGCAAGTCAGGCCAAGTGGAAAACGGATGTGCAAGAACCCTATGCCTGTTGGCTCCCTTCAGCACCATGCTCATTCCTGTAAAAGTCTCACAAAGGCAGGGTGACTCCATGCAAGTAAACGGTGAAGCACCAGGCTGCAAAGTTGGAAATAAAGCTTCAAAGAAGTAAAGCAAGGAAAAGCATCTCTCCTTGGGGCTGGAGCTTTAGCCTCAGCTGTTACTCCATCCTATGCAGGCAGTGAAGGAACAGGGAACAGGGAACCAACACCGAAGGTGGAAGGCAGCAAATGTTCTCTCACAAGCAGGATGTTACCTTCTGTAATGACCTTTCTCCTTCCTCATAGTACGTCACCCACCCTCTGCCTTAATCAGGAGCTACTGAGCAGAAATGGTTCCTGTCCTATCCCATTTAGAGAGGCCTTCTGTCTTCTGGCTCTTCATCTAGCAGATTGTTTTTATTCTTGCTTCATTTTATTGTCCTTCCCTCCTGCTGTTGTGATCAGACAGGACAGAATAGGTTAGTATATCAACAGAAATGCAAACCACTGTGTGCACTACATAAATATTGACATTAGGAATGGGGAGACTGAATTAATACCTCCACACACTATTGGTTCCAGGGTACTCAGTCACGTCTGGGCAGTTTTATAAACAAACACATGAAGAAGAAACAAGACATTCAGACTAAGATCCTGCTCCCTTACTGTTATTTATCCTTGTGCACAATTAGAATCAGAAGACAAAAACTAGACAATCCACTCACACTTATTGGTGCAGAGTGCTGGAAAGGGTATTTTAGTTGGAAAGCCTTCTCTTTGTAAAAGGCTTCAGATTTTGTATGGTCTGTTCAAGCCAAAGTCAGTTTAATATTGACACTGGGATATTTTTTAAGTACCAGACAATATAAAATATTGTAATGTCAGAACATTCATTAAAGTGTTTCTAAAATATTCTCCTTTTGAGGTCAGAACACTGTTATTCTCAAATTCCACTGCATTCACGGAGCTGATAGTGCCAGGGTTGATTTGGTGATTCGTGATCTCCACATTGAGGAACTTTATGAGATGCAGTGCTCATCACATTGCAGAAATGAATCACAGAATCACAGAATCACAGAATCGTTCAGGTTGGAAGAGACCTCCAAGATCACCTAGTCCAACCTCTGACCTAACTCTAACAAGGCCCACACTAAACCGTATCTCTAAGCTCAACATCTAAACGTCTTTTAAAGACCTCCAGGGATGGTGACTCAACCACTTCCCTGGGCAGCCCATTCCAATGCCTAACTACCCTTTCGGTAAAGAAGTTTTTCCTAATATTCAACCCAAACCTCCCCTGACGCAACTTTAGCCCATTCCCCCTCGTCCTGTCACCAGGCACGATGAAATGAAACAGAAATCAGATCACAGATTTTGTTTTGTTTTGTTCAGCTTGTTTTGTTTGTTTTTCTTTGAAAAGAAACCTGCAATAATGAAGACTCAACAATCTCCCCAGGCATTTTAATGTATTCCTAATGAAGTTAGCTATACAGGACATACAGCTACACATTGAGTCCACTATTTCTTCAATGATCCAGCGTGGCCATGGAGAACGCATTCTTCCTATAGAGCTTAATTCCTTTTGCTGTACGGATTATTCTTGACAGCAAGAAGGTATGCAAAAGGTAGGAGTAAATGAGTGTCACTTATTATTGAGATTGCTGTCATGCCCCAAAGTGATTGCTGTTTTGAAATGGGTGTTTGGAAGAAACAGTTTTTCACTGTAATGCTTAGGAAAGGCGCATACCAGTGATTTCTTCTGGCTAGACTCATACAACATGACCACTCTGTAGTTACTGCAGGGTACTGTCAAAATGTCTGAAATAGCTTTAAATGAGCTCCTTTATCAGTGTTGCAGCATCATGGATATTCTTCCATCTTCCATGGATTATGGCCTATGCAGTGCCACAACATGCTGTTGTGGCACTGTTAGTGGTCCTTAGAACAACCACCTTAATGCCAGCTCTGGCTCTATAGAGAACAACCTTTTGTCTTAACTCCTAAAAGAGAGCGTATAGGAGGTATGTGTGAGCATTCCAGGTTTAGGGTTTCTATTGAACAGACATGCTATGCTAATGGAGGAGAAGAATGTATTCAGTTAGTGCTTTACCATTATTAAGTGGCAAAGACATTATTACAGAGGCAGAAGATGAGATGGGAGATGCTTATAAGCACAGTATTCCCTGGGCACACATGGGAATGTTTCAGAATAAATGTATTGTCTCTTGAGATGGTCATCACTGTTCCGTTCGCCTATTCATTTATCATCATTTGATGTTCATTGGAAAGAGGCATTATTTAATGATGCAGAAGCAATTGTAACACACTGAACTCTTCTAATGTTTGGCTGGGTAATTTCCTGCTTTCTTCACCACACATAGTCTCCTCATCTTTCCACCTGAAATACACATGCCTAGCAAATATCACCATCCAGTACTAATGCAGTCCTGTTTTGAGAAGATTTTCCCTGGGAGGGGGGAAGCTCTGGATTATGAAACTCACAGCCTAAATCATGGCTGATATTAAATACTGCACATGGAAAATTTTTCAGCCCAAAATGAAGGGGAAGAATAACAGTAGAGTCTGAGTGTGAAGTCACATGAGTGCATCTATCTGTGTTTGATAGAGAAAAGGTTGAGGTATTACCTAAAAGCATTCATTTCAAAGCAGTGTAGTGAAGCCTGAAGGAGCACTATTTTAAAACAAATCAGTCAGCATTTTATTGGTGTCGGCCCAGCTTTGTACTAAACACTCAGATTAATGTTAAATCAGAGCTCAGGAATTATTCATGAGATCTCATACAATGTAATTGCTGATTTTGGCATCAATAGTCTGTATCCCTTTATTTCCTAGATTAGCTTCCCTTCCTGAACTACTGTATGTCATGCTAGAGACAATGATTTTATATGACATATTTAGGAAAGAGGGACCCACCTATTTTACATAAAACAACGTCTGAGGAATGCACCCTTACTGCCGACATGCCCATCTGTGCTGACACATTGCTGAGAGAGGCAGAGCCTGCTGGGATAGCAGAGAGCACAGCACAGAATGTCTCCTTTCAAACTGTTGACTGAATGGTTAGTTTTATTCCAAATCTTTATAAAAACTAATGAAATTACCCTTCACCTATCTTTGAGGATTAGCATTAATGCTCAGAACAAACTGCATGACTACTAATCTCTTAATGTCCCTTAAGATATGTACAAAATGAAATTTATAAATAATAAATGATTTCCAACCTTTTCTAGAAATACCAAGACATCCCATTCTTTCCCTCTCTCCCTCTCCCTGAGGGTTGTGTGCTCTCAGGTGAGATCGGGCTGATACAGGGATTCGGAGAAAGGTGACTTCGAACATGGCAGTTAGTGCTCCATGCTTTGGGGCTCCACCAGCGTTGCCTCTAAAAATATTGCCCTTTCTTTGTACTTGGCAGCAGCGTGTTTAGATCTAAATATCTCCAACCTCTGCCCTCTGAGTTGAAGAGAAGAAGTTATTAACATTTGTCAGAATTCATTGCATGTATTACAAGCAAAAGCACTTCCCAACTGAGAAACCCAACTGTTGTTCTCCTAGCTGGAATGCAAAACCAGTATTTTTCTAAATGGTGATACCGGAAGGATTAGTCACCCTGATTTTAGAAACTCACACTTGCATACTTGAAGATTTTGGTATCTACTTTTAAAGATGTGCTTTTTAGACTGTAGAAAATTACAGACTTTCAATTTAATAGTTAAAATTTCCCAGGAGAGCTGGTCTCTGACCTCATGCCCTGGGGTGTTTGTTTGCTTACCAAGCACACCTGAAGTATATTTATCTCACTTGCACATATTTTAGAGTATAGCAGACACAGAAAATATATACATATATACTTTTCCTCACAAAAATAACTATTTCTGAAAGAGTGGGACAGCATCACCTTGAACTGATGGTAATGATACAATTTGAGACAGACCTGGCTCTGTTGAAATTTGCTCACATTTTCAAGCCCCTGACATTTCAGGCCTGACACAGTCTGTCTTCCCAGGTCATTCTTTAGATTTACATTTTCTCTATTCCAAAGAAATTTTCTTGCAAGAAAATGTTTCAGGACAAAGATTTTGAGCTCCTCAAAGACTAAGTCATAGAAGACTAACACTCAAGTCCAGAAAGATCCTTCATTACCAAATTGCCTAAGATACAGGCACTTATTTTTTAATCACTGAACCCTCACAGCAAATTTGGCATTGGGCCTAAATGCCTGTTTTAGGCTTTGTATCCAAAGCATAAACAAAATTACATGTGTTGTGGTGGGAATGCACAAAAGCAGCAAGCCAAGTGACAAGCCTCCAAAGTTGGAAAAAGAGACCCAATTTTTTCCTAAATCTTTCCCATGCCAAGGCAGAAAGACACTTTGCCATGACTGTCAGAGAAAGTGATCCCATCACCGCCTTATCTTGGGGAGACTGCTCTAAGTAGGTAAAAGTATGCTGTCCTTAACATCTTGCTCTTTCTAAAAATCATCAGCACAGACTAGGTTTGTATGGAAGTGGCCTGATATTTAGGTCTACTGGATCTATTCTGTTAGGTGACAAAGGTGAAGAATCACTTAACCTGTGGATCCCATCTGGATATTAGCTGAGGACTGGCAGGAATCAGTATTGTGTGTGTGTAGTAAAGCAGTATTTTTTGAACACACGCAATTGACATCACATTGACACCCACAGGAGCTGACATTACTTGAAAGTTAGGCGCTATGACGGTATGATTGTTTCCCTCAAGAAAAATTGGTCCCCTTGATTCTGCAAATATAAGAATGGGATGAGAAAACACTAATGTTGCTGGTTCAGGCTTAGGTTTCCAAAAGAGCCTATCCCAAAATCTCATTTGCTTTCAGCTGTGTTTGGACACAACTCCAGGCCCTGGAAGCCTAAAACCGTGTTGAGTAGAGTTTGTAAGAATGGTTATAACAGAATTATATTTATTCATGGTAAAAGAGCATACTTAGTGGATAACATTGTATGCTCATAGAAAGTACATATATCAGAAAGGTATGAAACATCTTTAAAAAATACTTCCCAAGCAATCATTACTGTTTGAAAGCCAAATAGTGATTTTGTTGAAATAAAACAGACCAGTTTCTGAAAGTCGTGAGACTCCTATAGGCTTCAAGTGCAGTTTTAAGGACTCAAAACCCAAAAATGCAACATCTTTTATTTTTATGCTCATAATTTTACATCGGCCAAATGTAGAGTTTTCTAACTTTACAAAAAATGCATAAATTAATAATACAAAATAAAAATAGTATGACTCAAAGTACCTCAAGGCTGAAATACCATGTGCCTAATTTCAGCCCAATTTTCATAGCTGTGTTATCTGAGCCTCCATATTTATAATGGAATTACTGACAACCCTTTTGCACAAAGAGACCCTCCTGCTTTAAGACCAACATAAATATAGCTGGACAAATTTAGTATGCAGGAATACAAACATTAATAAAGATTTTGATACATGGAATAATATAGAAATGACAACATACTTTTGACTCTGTACAAAGACATGCATTCATCTGTAAATGATTACATTTCTATCTATGGCAGAATGGTAGTGTGGGGCATATGAATCTCACCTTCAAAAGATATTCTTTCGTTCTACAGAAGAAAAAACAGCAAGTACAGGAAACTTCAATCAATGTCTTATATTCGAAAACTATGACACTGTCAAACCGGTGTCATTAAAGCTAACTAACCATATTAAACGAATATTAAAATATAGGTTTCTTTGCATAACATAATGAGTAAAACTGCTTTTAAGTTTTTCCCTATGCTTTGAGGTGTAGGTGGCATTTTCATTCCAAAACTTTGAAGTCAGAACAAAATGTACAGGTAGAGGGTACTAGATCAAATAATAATCAACTTCAAAAAGCATTTTGGCTGTTAGATGTCCCAAGGCTAATTTCCTCTAGACATTTTAAATGTAAATGTCTAAACTCATTTAAAAATTGTAAATTGGTCTAGGTTCAATCAAAAACCATCCTGACACAGAACAGGGAGACTGGGCTAATTGTCATTTGTTTGTCAAATGAATTCCATTTGGAAAGCAATGAAACCTCCAAGCTAATTCTTTTAAGGTGAGCTGGTAGTTGTATTATCAGTTAAATGCAGTAAAATGGATAATCACATGATGATAATGAAAACTGAACCTATGTTAGCACTCAGGCTTAGTCTGCCACAGGGCATATAGTGATGGAACTTAAGTACTGTAATGTTCCATTGGGCACAATGGCACCAAGTCTGCTCTTTAGCCTTACAGACACTTTCTTTGCATTTTAAAAAACTTTATCAAAGCACCGTGGCAATGTAGAAAATGTCAAAGTGAAATGCACTGTAGGCAAATTGAGATTTCATTAAGTTTAAATTTATTGCTTTTGACTGATGTATTACCATGCTTGTTAAGAACCAGTAATTTGGAATATCTGCCTGCCTGGTAAAATAGCTTTGTCTCCTTGCGTAATACTTTATATGGACTTTGAAAGACCACAGTAATTCAAAAAAGTGTGGGTTATTTTATTTTTCTAAAGAATAATTTCAAATATTTTAAGGTCTCTGACCTAGTGGATCAATAGACTTATGCATGGGTCCCAAGTGTGTTCTTGGTGCACTCGGTAGAAAATTACAGCATTAATATATTATTTTTTTGACTTGGTATAACATTGCACTCACTGACAACACAACCTTGGGAAGTACTTACCAATTCTACTTGTTCTGCCACTCTCAGAACATTTATATTGTAAATAAATGAAAGTGTTTGTGAGAGATAAGGAGTCCAACCAACTCGCTGAAAACTGCATGCAGATGCATACTTTTTATATAAATATATATACACATGCATAAATTGTGTGCATATGTGAGTTTGTGCATAGGTATATAAACAGACAAAGCAGAGATACAGTTATATCTGTATCATGGCAGAACACGTGCAGGTATTCTCTGCGTTGCACAGTATATATTATATATAGGTATATATATAGGTTGTTTAGTTTCCAGACTCTATGGCAAAAGCTACATTTGAGATGTTGACATAAAATCCCTTAATGTACTCTGGTGCTTTATTCTCTTTCAGGAAAGGATTCAATCAATAGTGTAGGACTAGCACAATTTCTGACTGATGAGGAAGGTTAGGCCTTCAGGAACAGATTACTGCCCTTTGAGAGAGACCTGGATTGAATTTACTATATTCCAGATATATTTATTTACACTAGGTGCCAGGGTTTTATGGAAGAAGTGACAAAGTTTGTGAAACCCAGGAATGCATTATCATGTTATCTGGTATCTCAGATGGACAGTCTATATGAACAGACTGTAGACACACCTGTCCCAGTATCCAGTTCACCAAGTAATGAAATGGAAACAATAAAAGTCTTTGAACAAACAACAGACATTTGAGTCTTTGGGTTTAAACAAGAGGATTGTAGAACTCAAATGGGTTTCCTCTAGTGCTGCCAAGGCAGCCATTTCTGTACTGGTGCCAGTGTTGAAAGTCACATAACAAAGCTTGATTTGTGCCTGCCCATGTACTTTCATTCCACAGAGTATTGGAAATATATTCCTCTTCTTGGGGCAAGGGTAGCAGGTGAGGGAAAGAAGAAAGTCTTAAATTATACTTATTTTAATAACATTTTAAGTGAAACTTTCAACTGAAAACTGAGGAAAAAGTGATGTGTGGAATTCTATTAATTTAAGCTGCATTTTGTTTTTATCATTTAAAATCAAAGTGTTGAAGATTAGGGCACTTTATGTAAATTAAGGCACAATAATTTGTCACTGGAGAGCCTTACATCCCTCCTCATAGGGAGATAACCTGCTTCCCTCCATCCCAGTATTCAGGTTCCCTCAAACCTGCCTGTGACTGCAGATTTAACAAAACAGAACATGGCTGTATCTGCAGAACCATAGCCCAAATTCACCTAAGAGATGCTTTTCAGCAGGGACACTCAACCCCTTTCTACTGGAAGATCCAAAGACTTCTTTCTCATGCTCCTCCAAGGGAAAATTTGACATGTGGTCACATAACTGTAGTGCTCCCTCAGGAGGGCTTTCTGCCACCAGAGGTGTTCAGCCTGAGCACATGGCTCCTGGACCCAGAAGGGATCCATAGGCACCACAAAGTCCTGAGAGAAATGGGATCCAACCAAAGAGTACTTGCCTGGACCCTTACTCAGTTTTAGACGAATCCTCTTAAGACTAAATAATTCTTCATCTCAACACAAGTCACTCCTTTGAATGAAAAAAATGAAAGGAAACAGCGAAAAATATTTTTCTAGTGGCTTCACAATTTCTAATTTATGTCAAGATAACCTTTCAACAAGGCAAGAATACATACACATGTACACAAACAGCTAACTAAGAATCACAGAACATACACAGCATCTTGTTCTCAGTGATTTCAGCACTAACAGTGGTTCAGGCTGAAGCTTTACTTCTGAGGAACAGGGACAGTCTTTTCCCATTAAAATGAATGGGAACTTGTCACCCCTATCTCAGGTTGCAAATCTCAAACCCTACTTAAAAATGAAGGCTTTCTAATTTTGCTTTTGCATATTGTACAAAGGCTATACCAACTCTCAATAAGAAGGGTGCAGAGTCAAAATAGGAGCTAAGGTAAAACATTTTATTTGATAAAACATTTTTTCTTTTTTTTTTGCTTTAAGACACAAATATGCAGCTCCCTTTGAAGTCCAGAAGAGCTATACAAGTGTACACTCGAGGGCAGAATTTGGCCCAATGTGATAACACAGGAGCTTGTAATCTGAAAAAGGAGTGTATTTATTACTTTTTAAAGAATGTGTGGGTTAACTTAAATTAGCCAGGAAGGACTAATGCCTCTGAATAATTCTCCTTCTCAGCACACACTTCAGAACACTATGAATTACAAGTAAACCCCACCTTTCTGCTTTCTTTTAAAGCATTGGACAAAATTTGCATTTTGGAGTAAGCCACTAGCTGGAGCTAAAGACCTGTAGAGCAAATTCAAAGGAAAGAAGAAAGGAAGGGTGGAAATCCACAAGCCTTATTTCTCTTGAAGAGAAATCCAGACTTTTTAAGGCAGGCCTGGAACAGGCTTTTGACAGAGTTTTGGATACTGGCTGTCATCTGTCAGAAGGACAGATAGGCCAGACTAAAAATATGAACACCCGTATGTCTGATTTCATAGTTAGCTGAACTAAACTGGAGCAAAGTCAGAAGTTTAATGACAGAAAGAATCAAAACAAATGTATTAAAAAGAGCTTTAAAAAAGCACCCAAAGGAGCAGTGAAACAATAAAAGACAAGAAAACCTGAGATACCAAAAAAGTAATTAAAGGCAGAAATTAATTGTTGGGTAATGTTTTGAATTGAAAGTGAATTACCCAGAAATATAGAAAGTATCTAACAAACCTTCTGACACATTTGCTTGTAATTACTGATATTACAAAGGCTCTTCAATATGTAGTCATTTAAACATTACCTAGGAAAGATGTTCTCGTGCTAGCAGAAGATCTCTTTTTGTAGATAAAGATCAATTTACCTGTGGCAACCAAATACAATATATCAGGTAGGAATTTAGCACTCCCTGGTTTTGAAGGGTAAAAGTAAAACAGAAAAACAGAAAAAAATATTTTTCACATGCTTCTAATTCAGCAGCACATACATGGGATTTGGTTGTGCACGTAGTGTGTGGCACTGAGATGACTTTGATGAAAATGATAATCACTATGCATCAATACAGCTGCAAGCAAAATGCAATGCCAACCTTTCAAAACCTAATGTTCTAAATGGATGTAAAAGGCCAGCTTTCCCTGTGGGCTTCCATATAGGAAAAATAGGAGTAAAATTCTATTAGGGAGTCAGTAAACATTTCTTAAGTTTCTGTTTGTGCCTTTTCTACACTCAGTTGCTGCAGATATTGAGGCTGGCAGGCAGTGCATTACATCTGCAGAAAGCACATAGAAGCAGAAGTTGAATGGTTCCACAAGGGTTACACATGCCACACTAACATCTTGTGGCCCTTGGTACATGCTGGCATGTTGTTTCAAACTAGCTATGTATGAGTAGTTATTGCCATCCATTTGCTTTAAGGGATCAGTTGCTGTCCCACTGTAGAACTGACCTCAGTAGCTATGTGTGTGTGTGTGATCTAGCCAGACAATTCTCAGCTTTCCTGGAGATATATTTTAAATGACATTCTGCTAAAGTTATGCCATCCTGAAAATCTTAGAAGTAGATTTTCTTTCCCTTTCTCTAAGGACAAGAAAAAAATCCCAAAAGCTGCAAAAGCACACCTTGAAATTAATGATGTTGGTGGGTTTGACATAGGCAAGTATATCGATCTATCTTTAAGACACTGCATTCATAACATCTAATTATATTGAATGTGATATATTCATTTAAACATTTTAATATACAATTTAATCATTTTTTAATATACACTCCTTGCTGTATAGTACTCACTATTTTAAGCACAGGTAGCTACTATACCATAAACTGGACCTTTCACTTCACCCTTTAAACAGTGCTGTTTTCACATGTGAACATGAGACTCTCTTTCCTGACTCAGGAGAGGATTTTTTTAAACTATTTCCATTCAACTACTTTCCCAAACCAATAGCCTGCAGACATTGTAAACAACCATATTTTCTCCACAATACTGTAATTCTGACCATTTATCCTTTTCTTTGAGTTGTCGAAAGAAACTGAGTCACCACCTTCAGATTTCTTCCACAGCACTGTGCCAAGTGTATTTACATGTTGATGCATAGGATCCAGAGATAAGTTGCATTGTTTCACTGCTCTAGGCAGCATTGCAAATGAAGCTTTTATATTGATACACTTAATGATTCAGAAAAGTTTCCTTCTGGATCATCACTTTATGATGTCTGTCACTAAGTTCTTAAAATCAAGGCAGAGTGAGACATAAGAAACATGAAGAACTCTGTGTGCACTTATGTATGTTTCACTTAGACTAGTGTTAGAAAGTCTCAGCCAGGAAAAAGTACAATATTCTTGAAATGGTGACTGTCTTTATTCTACTGCACACACATTTAAAAAACAAACAAACAAAAAAACCCCTGAATTTGGAATGGAGTAGAACTTAGAATGGAGGCCAGACTCAGGCTTATTGAGGCCAAAGCCTTCTCTAGTAATGAGATTTAAAGAGCTGATCTGTGAGCTGAGAAATTTCTAGGGAAGGTAACCTAACAGGAAGGAGCCTTGCCTGTAGGAACAGGGAAAACATACAGTGACTCCATTTCCCTGTGCCACCCTATGCACCTAACTCTCTTACATACTATCCCACAGCAATTTCCCAGAAAGGAGAGGTGTGATTCCTATGTGCTCTCCCCTTGTGAACTTGTCACACTAATACCATGGCCTTGGGGTTCTTTGCAGTATGGATGGGAGATGTCACAACAGAACAAGAGAGTTGTGCTGCACAGAAAAGCAGCATATCATGCAAGAAAAGCAGGTGAAGAGCAAATCAGTAAAACTAATGTTTGTTTTGGAGTGGAGCAGCAGAGAATTCAAAGGCACTAAGCACAGCATGCAAGCGAACACTACAGGTTGGTTGGCTGGGGAGTGCCTCTTGGTAAGACGGTATCGCGTGTATCCGTAAGAAATAGCACCTATCACACAAAGACATTTGGGTCATTTACGTAGCCTCATCAGCAGTGCGAAATGGCTCCTTGTGAGTCAGACATTTGGAAACAGATAAAGCCTGTAAAGAATGCTTCTTTTCTCCCTAAGAGATTAATGTAGATGTGAACACATTAGTGCTGTTTAAGGGAGAGTATTCACTTTGACAGATAACTGGGATTGGGAATATTAGATTACCAAATAATGGACCTTTTAAATTCTGTCATCATTACTTATCAGGTACATTAGTTTAAAACCTGCAATTTTGAACTTAGCATTATTGAGCTTTTGAAAGATTAAATTACTGAGCTTTTGTTTGTGAATGGCTCTGTGAAATTTCCTGAAAAGGATAGTCCTCATCCTTCATTGTGTAAATGTGAATGCCAAATAACATACTGTATTGATATTTACAGACATACAAATTATAGGACTAATGGACCTTAATGTCTGTCTACGTGTGTGAAAAGGCAGAGCGTGGTTAGATAATATGGTGCACTGTATCTCTTTTGTAAACCTGTTTGGAAGAGTTAGTCTTTACCTCCCCCCTTCCCTTCCTGAAAACCTTATTCTCACTTATTGCTCCTCATAGGCAGGCTTGCAGTACAGGCTTTCTTATAAAGGTTGCTTTTTTTTACCTATTAGGTAGATCAAAAAATACAAAATTTTGAGTTACAGCAATAGCCTGCATGTATAGGTGGGCAATAGAGCCACCCATGTAAATACATTCAAAAATCTACTATTTATAAACACATCCACAGTTGTATTAGATAGGAAGGATAAAGCCCTACACGATTAGCCTCAATCAAGGGGTTAGGAACAAACCATCCTGCTGTGCTGTTAGTGAGTTTTTCTTAGAGGCTTTAGGAGCAGAGTGATTCTGTGAGATCTGATCCAACAGTCATTGCAGGGTGCTTGACCACTCTGATGATACAGGTACCATCCAAATCTTGGACATGGTAATCTGCGACCTTCTTCCTCTTCCTTATACCAAATTGTGTGATTGAGTCTGCAAGGCAGGATTTTCAAAACTGAATATGAAAGATAATTTCACAAATCCCTTAGACATGTAATGTGAATTGGGCATTGCGGTTTGGTGAGAACAAGACTTCTTTTTTCAAACTTTTCCAGCTTTTTAAGAAGTTGATGAATTAGTAAGCCAATGAATATGAACAGTGATAAGCTACAGCCATGAAATGCAGAAGAAACATGTTTGTGAGAATATGTTTGTTTAATGAGGTAGATACAAATTATGCTCATAAAACAAAATCAGAGAAAAAGAGACGATATACTGTAAATATCCTTGACTCTCCATTGGACCCCAAATGTAGGTACCGCCTATGCCCAAACAACTCAAAAGACTTGGAAACAGTTTAAAATTTATTTTGTTGTGGTTGTTCAGTTTTTATGTTTATTTTATTTTATTTTATTTTATTTTTAAATTACCATGGTTTTTCTTGCCTCTGAGATAAAACCTGTTATATTTGGGAGCCAGACTTCAAATAGATGAATGTTCTGTATATGTTAAAAGGAGGAGAATGATTTCAAAAACAAAGTCAAAGTCTCTTCTTCTGAATGATGCTTTCTTCCCTCTTCCTGCACAAATGAAGTTTACTTTCAATTCAGATGCATAAGACTGGACATCTATTCAACATAACAACTCAGCTAACAGTGAGGAGCATACTCTAGATACAATATTCATGAATTGCTTATCAGACCAAGTTTAAAAGCCTACCAAACTCTTGGATGTTCTTAGGTGTCTTTGACACAGAGAGAAGCTTCATTGTTACACTTGGGTATTTGTAAGACTTGCATAGTGTCACGCTATCATTAAAAAAGCAACCAGGTTACTCACGAAAAACGAGTTTCATTCTCTCCTTAAATGATATTACTCTTGTTAGCACTCATTGAGACAGAGAAAGATCAAAATACTATACCTTGCAGTTCTTTTTTAATTTGCAGAAATTATGTTTAATCTTGCTTGAATTGCTCCAAATATAATTTAAGTCACATAAAAAAGAAATTATTTTCTATAGATTTAAACTATGCCAGCTATTTATTGGGTTCCTAAATCATTGCCTGTACATCACTCTGTACTGGTACATTTCAAAAGATAATGAACACATGCAAACAAAGGAAAAATAATCAAGCCAAATGAATATACCAATTTATTGATCCCATATTAACAAAGCTACTGATAATAAGAACACCGGATCACGAGGTTCACGGAAACATGAGTGCCTAGGTGCTTTAACATATTTGGGCAAAATGAAATGAATCAATATAGCTCATTCCAGCCAAGGCTAACATCTCCTTGTGTTTTGGTGAGCAACGTGGCCTAGAGACCCATAAATACTTTTTGTTGCCTTTATAAGCTTTTTTTCTATAAAGTTTGTTAGTTTACTGTCATGTTAAAGGATCATTACCATTTTAGTTTCTAGGTCCTGATTCTCATTAATTGCCACTGAAAAAAGGCTTAAGTTTTGACCTGTGTGTAGTGCTAGAGAGTTTGCATGAGTATCAAAACAGGTTCTTTCCACACTGTATTGGAAAGTACTCAATGGCTCAGCTGATTAGTATACTAGATCCCCAAGATAAGTGATTTCACTTCTTCTCTGAGCGTTTGAGGAATTTTTCACTTTCTGCTAAAGACACAGCTAGAGATGGACCATAAGATCCACCACAAGATCATAGACCAGTTAGCTGAAACCAGTTCTCTCTGCTATGTCCCTTAGAGGTATAAGGTCTCAGCACCACAGGTGGTGAATGTCTTCCACTTGCAAGCAAGCAAAGATGTTTGAAATGAAACCTCTTCCGTTCAATAAGAAAGAGAAGGCATGCAAGGTCCTCAACATTAACCTACTCAAATTTACAGAAACCTGTTTAAAGACCACATGCTAGTAAACATCCTTCTCCTAGCTTCACATAACAGGTTTATCTAATAAGCATTTCAATCAATATTTTATTGCCATATACAACACCACAAGTACCCAGTACCATTTACTCTGGCTAAAAGACAAGATCATCTCCTACCCAACTGAATTTCACAATACCCCAGTGAAGACAATGTGAAAGTAAGGAAAATCCAATTTTCATAGCTGTCCCTCCTTTGACCTCCTTCTCTTTCACTCCTGCAAATCTTTACGTAAGGAAATGATCAAATGAAGTCTTTAACCTGAGGTCAGCTGCACACTAGCCTTGCAATACCCAGCTGCAAGAGCCTTTGTCTATAGAGAAAATGTGTTATGTCACACGGTGGGCACCTCATATGAATAATACTTACACACCTATGCACTAGCAATGTTATTTATGTTTACTAGTAAAGAGTCTTTCAGATAACGAACCATAAATGTGCTTTATTATAGGACATAGAATAGAAAGATTACATATTAATAGCACAGCCAGGAAAGAAACATGATAGGCAGGGACAAAGGAGAGTAAATGAGAGACATAATTTAAAAATGGCAAAGATGCAAGCCAATATTTGTGCAGGCTAGCTAATGTCAACCTACCCCTGCAATGCCTGGGGCACATGGCCCCTTAAGAAGGACCCTAAACCCAATGCTGTCTGTCTCTCAAGGGAAACAGGCTGAACTAGAAAGTGGCCCAGTACTTTGGGAGAGAGGAGCTATTTTTCCAAACACGGTTTAGAGTGGAGTCCTCCAAGAAACACTTGAGGCACTTGAGATTGTTGAATACGAAAAAATAAAAGCATAGGTGCTAGGGTGCTGTGCTGGACAGAAGCCTCAATGGGGAATTTTAAGGGAGAAGAAATGTTGACACACCTTCCCTGAAGTGTTGGTATTTTGTTAGGTGTTGAATTAAAATGCAGCTAGATAGAAATATTGCACTTGAAAAGATAAAGATCATGCAAGTTCAGGAATCAGGTGACTGTATTTAAAGCTCAGGTAAATGTGAATGCAGAAATGGAGCAAATGTTATTGGAAGACAAGATGCAAATTGCAGAGTCTAATCTCTCTGCAGCGATCAGCACACTCACTTTATCTGGTTTCCATCGGTCATCTGAGCTTCAAGTTTACAGGCAATGAATGTATTGTCTGTCCTGAAATCTACATAGCCTATGAGGCATTCACTTTTCTGTAGTGGAGAGTCTCCTCCACTGAGATAACTGGTCTTTTTATTTCGGAAAAAGGTAAGGAAAATTATTCACACACATGCTGGAAAACTGAAAGCTTTTCTGTCTTTCTTTGCTTTCAAAAAGGATGACATTTGGAAAGTTTTCTTCTTAGAATGGTCTGGGAATGCAAATTCCGAGTTCAGAAAAAATGTTTTAGACTAAACAGACTTCTAGACTAAAGTTTGGTTCAGATGACAGTGTCAAGCATTAAATGGAATAAAAAAGAATATTAGATTCACAGTCTTTTCCAACTAGTGGTCCTAGAAGTTTTTCTTGTTTGTTTGTTTGTTTTGTTTTTCTCCTAGTAGGTCATAAAACTCACTTTTAGAGAGCCATTTGTATTGTTAAACCAGAAAACAACAACAACAACAACAACAAACAATTAAAAGCATAGCTGCTAGGGTGTTATGCTTGACAGAATCGTCAGTGAGGAATTTTGAAGGAGCAGAAATGTTGACACGCTTTTCCTGCATACTGTTACAAAAGTGAATCTCAAAGGTTTTTCCTCATTTTATGTGTGATTTAATTTTGACACAGAAGTTGTTCTATGCTTCCAGTAAAGTGCCAGGAGTAGCAAACCTGGAAGCTGCCAGTACATGAAACACAAAGACATAAACCCACGCTGCCTACACTCTGGGTATCAGGCATTTCTACCTAACTGCACCTAGTGGGTCATCCCACAGGCTGGGGAAGGGCATATGTGTTTAAATGTTTTACCTCTAAAATCAGCTCTGCGTGGAACCCAAGATGGCCTTGTGATTGTCAGATAAGAACAGCCATGGCTGACTTGGGTATTATGCCCAGCATAAAAAAGCTGAATTCATACATGTCTGTATGGGTGAACCTTTTTATTTATGCATATATACTTTTGCAAAAAGAGCCGTCACTTCTGAAAAACAGTGCCTCTGTGAGCAGGCCTCTGATGACAAATCCGAGCCACCTCTAAATAAACCTGCTGCTGCTCTTTGTCCACTTATTAAACTGCTTTAAAAAAAAGTAGAAAAACAAAGTGCCAAAAACTTGAATAAAACAGATTTAAACTCCTAAGCCCTATGTGAAACAGGTGTTAAATCTAGACGCAATGTGCATTATGTTACCACCTGTGCTCATCTTATTCTGGCCAAAACAATATCCTCTGCAGGTGTGCAGGAGAAGTAGGAATGTAATGGTGCTTTAGAGTAAGGGGAGAAAGTGGCAGCCTTGGCTGAGGCTTTCACATCAAGTCTGCAGTCAAAGAATGTTCAGCTGTGTGCCAGAGGATGACCAGGTCTGTGTGCAGAAATTTCTGGGAAGCACATGCAGGTGTGTGCACTTGGAAACACCTTCCGCTAGCTAGATCTCTCTCTGTACTGCTGCTGATCCATCTGGAAATGATGGCACATGCCAGTTGCAATATTTACTGCGATTAATAAAAGGATCAATTAGACAAACAGAGTCTTTAACACAACATATTTATGAGCTGATTCTGACATTTCTTTTTTTTTTTTCCACTTTTTTTTTTTTTCTTGCTGTTTCGGCAGTGGCTGAAGAATGCAGATGAGATACTAACTACAGTAATTCAACCCTTAGCTGCTCCCAGTGGATAAAGTTCAAACTGAGATCGGAGGGTTTGGGATGGAGAAGTAATACATTTCACCAGTGATCCTGGTTTCTCAGTTTCTATGGAGCACCAGGTCCATCATGAAAGTGCTCCTTGCTCCATGAATACACAGTATTCTTTCCTCATCTGTCCAATGTTCATTAACACTATGAGTGAGACCCTGGAAAACTTTGCTCAGACTTGCTGCATTATTTCCTATATGGAGAATGTGTCATTTATATACCTCTTGTTCAGCTGAGATAGGTTCTCAGCAACACTTCTGCACAGTGACCCGCATCACTTCCCCACAGTTATCTGGAAGGTAGGGCATCCAAGCCAAGGGGAGAGATACACTTTGAGCAGTAGCAAGACTTTGTTATTCAAAACACAGTTTGAAAATGGCTGTAGGAATTTAATTAGAAACTTCCATTAGGAGATTAGATGACTAGAACAAAGAAAACCAGTGAAAAGGCTTCTTATTAAAACCAGTAGCACTGCAGAATATTGATAATTTAACAAAGGAATGAGTGGATATGCATAGCAAATTATTAAAGGTTACAGATAAATGTCCAAAATTTGCTTAGTTTCTGGTTATCCCAGTAAATACAGAAGCCACTGACAGAAGATGTCACATAGTCCCTGCCCCTGCAGAATACAGTGACTGAGAACAGCTAGTGGTATTGCACTGCAAAGCTCAGCACAGCCGTGTGTTAGCTATTCGCGTCATTTAGTCCTAATGCATAAATGAGGTGCAAACCCCATACAAATCCACAGAGTGCATCATCCATTCTAGCCTAAAAATGAGCAAATGTAAACTCCTCTGATGAAGAATCATGCCTGGTAGAAGGGGAGTTTAAGCATGGAAAAGGACTGGAGCAAGAAGAGTCTCAGAGCTCTGTGACAATACTGAATCCCCAGAAAACCCTCACTGGATAATGTCAACTCAGGAGAGCCTACATCCCAGGAAATTTGAATAAGTTCACCTCCCTGGAACACTTCTGGTGAGAACTTAGCATCTACTTACTTGACAGAGTCCTACTGTTTCCATGCTGAGTGGTCCATATTCACATCAGCCATCAAACCCCAACTCCTTGTTGTTCTACCCTCTACACAAATCTGACCAGTGCCTGGTTTTATAGTTTATACATCTAGGAGCCCAGTCTTGTTTAAATCACTCTTTCTGACACACTCTGGCCCACTTTTGAATCTGCACTTCAGTTTTTCAAGACTCAGTCAAGAGTGGTCAATGTGTTTGTAGTATGTATGGGACAAATAAATGACACACAAATCACCTCTTTTTTTTTTTTTTTTTCAAAACAGAAGTGCTAGATTTTTGAAATTATCAAGTGTAAGACTGTTGGTTGTGTCTGCACAACAGTGCAGCATTGAGCTAGCCCAGGGCTAACTAGCCAGAAAAGCACTGTGTTGATATAGGTATGTTGCTACCAGTATCTAAGATAGGTCATGCAGAGTTTGATCAGATATCTTTGCATGACACTTCAGAAAATATAGAATGATGAACTGTGCTTTTTAAAATACCTCATGTACCAAGGATATACAGAGCATTTAGTTCAGGCTAGAGAAGCTGAATAGTCTCTCTTTTCAATTCCAGACACCCACAAAGCTACCCTTCTTAATGAGACTAATGTGACTATTCAAATAAAGAGCCAGCTTTGCTGGAGATTAATAGATCTACAGTTACCTCAGTATTAGGTATACTGTAAACCAGTATGTATCATCCTTCAAATGTGGAAGCCAAAGCAGTTCAGCTGGCAAGGGCAAGAATTCAACTATTTTTGAGTACAGAAAAAAGGAAGTAGAATTAGCACACAAAGATTTATAGAGACAAGTTTCCTAATTATTAATACAAGAAAGCATTTTAATGGTTACCAGTTAATAAAAGGTTAACAAATTTGAATATTTCCAAGAAAAAAATAAGGGTATTACAAGATGAATAGATAGCTAGATGGATGACTGTAAAATACTAGAAAATTGCTGATTGGTTTGCTAAAGGGCAGAGGCAAATTACAATCATTGCCTTTTGTTCTTGGGAACCCAAGGCACTTTTTTTTTTTTTTTTTTTTGGAGTCAAGTTATTTTAAAATGAACCATACAAGAAACTACAATGTCCCAGGAAAAAGTGAATATAACCCATGACATGTAAATAGGTCACGAAGCCTTCTTGAAGAGATACTAAAACACCCCAACATATTTGACTCCTTCACAGGCTTCACAGAGTATGGAAAAGGCTAGACAACGTGTGTCTTTTAAACTCTGCCACAGGTTATTTTTACATTAGCACAAGCTTCCTCCAAAAAGAAAATTGGATAGCTATTGCAAGATAAAATCCCATCCAGCTCAATAACATGAAAATAACAAAGTTCATTCTACACTCCTTGTTGATGAAACTAGATGGGGTTACCTACTCATAAAAACAAGGAATAAGGAGAAGAAGCATGTAACGATGGCAGAACAGAGCCTAAACAGACCTTGCTTGGTACTGATAATGTCTCTGTAACAGTTTTTACTATTCTGTTAAACAAACAAATATAAAACTAAACCACACCTCACAACTTTTTCATTGTTTCAAAAGCCTGTCACGGTTCCTGAGAAATTATTCTAATAATACTGTGATCATTCTTTTTAGAAACTCAGAAGAAGAAACAATCTTTCCCTCTGAAGAAGAATGAAACCAACTCTAGAGTCCACTACACAGAAAGTACTGTTGCCTTCGCTGGATTTTCATAGTAGCTATAAACTTCTTGTCCTAGCAGTAATCTGGAATAGTATGCCTTTTTATGTTTATTACATCCTTGTGTTGTCATGAAGAAGTATGATGATGTCATGCAAGAGTATAATCATGCCTGGGACCCCCACCACGTTCTGGCCATGTTTGAGGGCTCCCTTGTTTTGAAGCTCAGCAAAGGAAGTTTTCGCGGGTGCTCTCTTTAAATCTCCAGCTCTGGCAGGAGCCTGGTGACACTGGGGTGAGCTGGGGTGGCAGCCCTGGAAGGTACCTTTCCTGAAGATGACAGTCTGAGAAGGAGCCTGGCAGCCCGGCCCAAAAGCAAGAGGGACCCTGGGGACAAGCGGGATCTTTGGAAGTCAGCAGCTTTGGGCACCTTTCGGGCCCCTTTCTTCTTTAGGGAAGAGCTCTTTGAAATTCCACTCAAAATATCTCTAGTATTCCCCTAACCACACAGTATCTGCCTTAAACTTATGTTTATATGGTAATATTTAAATTACAAAGCACTAGCCTTTCACCTTTAGGTTCCTGACTGGATTCAAACTCTCCTCCTATGGGAAATGAGTTTGGTGGCCTAAGCTGAGTCCTGAGTAGACAAAAGTCCTTATCTCCAAACTCCAAACATAATTCAGCACAACATGGCATGATTGGAAGCCCCTGCTCAGGAAAAGACAAGGAATGAGCTTGTGTCAAAAGTAAATTACCTAAGTAATCAAATCAATACTGAATTCAAAGTGGAAATATCAAAATTATCAGGTGGTGCAGTGGAGGCTATAAAATTGCTGTTTAGCACAATGTTTTCCAGCTATATTCAAAATGAGAAATGTCATTTAGAGCAGATAAACTACAAAAAATGAGGTCAAAGCTGCAAAGAAGCATGAGCTGAGAACCTTAATAAATTAAAAAAATTTCTTGAATAGCACCTTATCTCCCCTGGAAGAATGCATACAGTCTGGAACTGTGTATCTTCCCCCCTCCCAAGTACAAGGCAAAGAATAGCCATGATCTGCATCTCAGATACATTTGAAGATGGCTGAGCATGTGGTAGAAATATCATTTAGAGATGAGTCCTTAAGCAAATTTGATGAGTTTAAAATTGGATACTGTAAATAACTGGGACAAAATATGGCAAAATAACTACAAATGAACTAAAATGTCTTTAAGTTAAAAGAGGTTAGAGGAAATACTGAAAAGTACAGTTCTCTTCTTGGGTTGGAGATGATAAAAAGATGTAACAGGCTGTGAACCTCTTCACCTGATGATGAAAAAAGCAAAAAAAGCGTCTCTTACTGGAAAAAAAAAATGTGTTATGATCCTTAAACCATTTCCTGGTCAAGTTAATGTGACATTAGATATTCACTTCTTCCCTGCCTGCTTCCTTTATAGTCTCTACCCTTTTCTTACAGCAAAATGGATGACAGTTTCATTACAGAATGGCATCACTTGTCAAACTTTGAATTACTGATCATAAAAATATCAGTTATTCTTTGAAGGATTGTTTGAGCACTCTTTCTTTTTTTTTTTTTTTTTATCAGCATTACTGTTTAGAGCAACATACACAAGGGGTTGAGGGGGAAAGTGATGGTGGAAAGAAATCAAACCTGGCTGAAGAGCTATGAGTTTGCAATACCCTACCCATACAAACAAGCTTCTATCGCAGTTATAGACAGCAGAAATAAAAGGCAGCTTTTTGGCTCACAGCTATAAAAAAAAAAAATTATCATAGTGATGAAGTTCCTCAGCCATCAACAGAGCTGTGATAACGCTGTTTGATGATGATTTTCCCATGAATGTTAAACAGCCGCCACTGCGGAGGAAAAGGAGCTTATCTGCACCTAATACTGATCTCTAATTCCTGCCCTTCTTGAACCATCCATTTTCTAACAGCATTAACTGGCAAATTTACATCCCATCTTAATGCTGCTAAAGAGGACAGGAGATGAAGAGTAAATGACAGCAGTGTAATGAGGATGGCTTTTTTCTCCTTTCTCTTTAATGGCTGAAGATTTACACAATTGTCTGTAAGCTTATATAGAGAGCTTACCTGAACCTTTTGCCAGCATGGATTCAACTTACAGGAGCTTTTGTTAACTAAATACACATAAATATTTTTAAGGAGGTTTAATATTGTGACTTCAAAGAAAGCTAAAAGACAGGATGAGAAAAAATATTTTTTAGCATTTTGCTTATGGATAAAAATTGCTAATATTTCTGTCTTAAGCAGATGCAGTTGTATTTCCAAAATACAAAAATCTGATTTTAATAAAAAAAAATCTGCTATTTTTTTCCTTTTCTTTCTTTCTTTCTTTCTTTCTTTTTTTTTTTTCCCTGTTCTTTCTTTCTTTATTTATTTTTTATGATGTAGAAGAAGAATCTTTTTTCAGGTTACACAATTTTAGTGAAGAATTATCTCCAAAACTCAGAAATCAATGGTTATCCAAATACATTATGTAGAGCTGTGTTTCACATGTCACCCACAATATGGATTGCTTTCTGATCATGTAGCTTCCTTCAAAACAGAAGGCACTACATTGCATGGCAGAAAGGAGGGTAAGAATGGAATGTTCTAATATAGAAAACCACAGCAACAGTACTTGACCGGATTCAGTCAAAGTATTTCTATACATCCAGATGATAATTTCAACAGAAATTAGAACCAGTTCAAGATGTGCTGTTGATATTCAAAAGGCTCTTGGTCTGGCTCAGGCTTTTGCTCAGATATAAAAGGCTAAATTTAATTAGCAAGATGTTTTTTTTTTTTTTTAAGATAGACAGCATTTTTTTTCCAATTCTTAATTTAGTTCATATACATTATTTCTCCAGGGTGTATAAGAAAGGCTGCACTTGAAAGGGAAAATGCAAGATATTGTTCAGAAATGCAAGGGTGCAGGCTTCAAGTCCCCCTCCATGACTATAACCCAGGGCAGCATAGGTGTCTAAAAGACATGCAAGACAGGGGACTTACTGTTTTTCAAAGACTTTTTTTACAATCTATTAATTTTATTCTTCAGAAACTTCAATGTTTGTTTAATACAAATTGCCTCTATGTCACAAGTGTTAGATATGTACTAGATAAATATTTATTTATTCATGCATACATATCTACGCGCACACATGTAATAATTGTATCAAATATATATGAAAAACATAAATGTCTAGCATAATAAAATATTCAAAATGACTTTTTATTTTTCTTTCATGGTATACACTGTCCCTCCTTTTCTCAATAGAAAAACTGTAAATGTACCTTGACAAGAGATTCTCAGCAGTGTGTTACTGCATGTCTGCCCATACACCTGTCATTACTCATCTAATGAAGTTTCATGAGCCCTGAACCACTCTTGTTTCAGAAATGAGAAAAGCCAGGAGGCCCAGGCCAACTACCATTACTATGCTGACTATGGTGACCTATGTTCCTGGAAGCACATGCATCTCAAAATACAAATAGTTCTTTATGCTTAAGATAATATTTGTCATTTACATTTATAAAAAATACTCAACTAAGACTCCAGGGCCTAGATTTTCAAAGATGTGTAGGTTTCTAAACTTTGTTTTACTACCTTTGATTTTTTAGAGTCACATTTTGAAGCCATTAGGACATACTGTAGATAGAATCCAAGACACCCAAAATGCAATGTACAGCCTTCATTACTGTATGATGTCTTTTGCCATTAGGTCTAAATGGAAATTTGGGTGGCTGTCTTCTGATCTTCTACATGAATCTCTTGATCCTAAGAGGCTCATGAAATAAAGGAAACCACTCTAGAATCTGTCATTACTGTCCACAACAACGTAAATAATTTGCACTTCAATTCTATCTACTCAGCCCTTGACCCCAGAGAATTGGCCATAACTTTCTTCTAACCTCTTAGACACCTTAATGCCCTGCTATAACTGGATCTCAGAGAGTCAAATAAAACCAGCACATACCCAGAATAAATAACAAGTTCATGTGAGTGCCTCTGTTTATTAACCCAGGGAGCTACAGGACAGTCAGTCTTACCTCTGTGCCTGGCTAGATCACGGAGCAGATCCTCCTGGAAACTATGCTAAGGAACATGGAAAATAAGGAGGTGACTGATGATAGCCAACATGGCTTCGCTAAGGGCAAATCACGCCTGACAAATTTGGTGGCCTTCTATGACAACTTCTATGACAACTGATGTCATCTACCTGGACTTGTGCAAAGCATTTGACACTGTCTCACATGACATCCTTGTCTCTAAATTGGAGAGACATGGATTTGATGGATGGACCACTCAGTGGATAAGGAATTGGCTGGATGGCCACACTCAAATTATTGTGGTCAACAGCTTGATGTCCAAGTGGAGACTAGTGACAAGTGGCATTCCTCAGAGGTTGGTATTGGGACCAGCGCTGTTTAAGATCTTTGTCGGCGACATGGACAGCGGGATTGAGTGCACCCTCAGCAAGTGTGCTGATGACACCAAGCTGTGTGGTGTAGTCAGCACACTGGACGGAAGGGATGTCATCCAGAGGGACCTTGACAGGCTTGAGAGGTGGGCCTGTGTGAACCTCATGAAGTTCAACAAGGCCAAATGCAAGGTCCTGCACCTGGGCTGGGGCAATTCCAAGCACAAATACAGGCTGGGCAGAGAATGGATTAAGAGCAGCCCTGAGGGAAGGACCTGGGGGTGTTGGTTGATGAGAAGCTCAACATGAGCTGGCAATGTGTGCTTGCAGCTCAGAAAGCCGACTGTATCCTGGGCTGCATCAAAAGAAGCTTGACCAGCAGGTCAAGGAAGGTGATTCTCCCCCTCTACTACGCTCTCACGAGACCCCATCTGGAGTACTGCGTTCAGATCTGGTGCCCCAACATAAGAAGGACATGGATCTATTGGAGAGAGTCCAGAGGAGGGCCACAAGGACGATCAGAGGGCTAGAGCACCTCTCCTATGAAGCCAGGCTGAGAGAGCTGGGGTTGTCCAGCCTGGAGAAGAGAAGGCTCTGGGGAGACCTTATGGCAGCATTCCAGTACCTAAAGGGGGCCTACAAGAAAGTTGGAGAGGGACTTTTTACAAGGGCATGTAGTGATAGGACAAGGGGTAATGGCTTTAAACTGAAAGAGGGTAGATTTAGATTAGATATAAAGAAGAAATTCTTCACTATGAGGGTGGTGAGACCTCTGGGCTTAGGTTGCCCAGAGAAGCTGTGGATGCCCCACCTCTGGGGGTGTTCAAGGCCAGGTTGGATGGGGCTTTGGACAACCTTGTCTAGTGGGAGGTGTCCCTGCCCGTGGCAGGCAGGTTGGAACTAGATTGTCTTTAAGGTCGCTCCCAACCCAAACCATTCGATGATCAATTCTGATTATGAAACAGATTTTTTTTTTTTTCCAGAGTTAAATTCAGTATAGAAATGATAACCAGTTTTAATGACCAAACACTACTTAGTTTCCAAAGCTACTGATGAAGTTGTCACATATAAGTCTCCACTGATTCACAGAAGAAAAACAGAAGCCTGCATTTTGTGATTGATCAAATGAATTTCAGAGGATGGGAACATACATATAATCCGGTTTTTGGTTTAACTGACATTTGAGCATCTAAGCTTTAACTACAGTTGGCTTTTTGGCAAGTGGAAGTGTCCTGTTACTGACTAGTTTGCCTCTCCTATAGAGGTCTTGTAGGTAAACAAAAGTTCTTCCAACAGAATCACTTTCCTCACTTTTTAGATCTGAAATAACCACATGCATATTAATTCAGCTATCTACTTGCCGTTTTAGTACTTTCCAATCTAACTTACCTGGCAGTCCATCCTTATATGTTACACGCAAGTTCCTGAAAATGAAGAAAGGACAAGGACACAAAGGTAGGGGCCTGAGCTCAAAAGAAAACTAGAATCTGCAGTGTATAGCAGGATAAAGATGTCGAGAACACTGGAAAAGAATTTAGGCTTGTTAAGCCAGGAGAAGAGAAGGCTCTAGGGAGGACTTGCATTGCAGCCTTTCAGTATATAAAGGGGGCTTATAAGAAAGATGGAGAAAGACTATTTACCAAGGCCTGTAGTGACAGGACAAGGGGCAATGGTTTAAACTGAAAGAGGGTAGATTTAGATTAGATATAAGGAAGAAATTTTTCAAGTTGAGGGTGCTGAGACACTGGCACAGGCTGCCCAGAGAAGCTGTGGATGCCCTACCTCTGGAGGTGCTCAAGGCCAGGCTGGATGGGGCTTTGGGCAGCCTGGTCTAGTGGGAGGTGTCCCTGCCCATGGCAGGGGGCTGGAACTGGATGGTCTTTAAGGTGCCTTCTAACCCAAACCATTCCATGATTCATGTCTCACTATCTGTCCAGGACTGTAATCCTGAAAGAATCTCACTATAACTAGGTAAGAATTTTTGACAAAATGCTATTTCTATAAAAAAGTGTTATTTTCATTAGAATCAAAACATTATCATTTCCTTTTAAAAATAGAATGAAATACCTCAGTCTGGTGGCAATTCCCTTTAAAACAATTAGAAGAGGTTTGGGGTTTCCTTTCCTTTCCTTTCCTTTCCTTTCCTTTCCTTTCCTTTCCTTTCCTTTCCTTTCCTTTCCTTTCCTTTCCTTTCCTTTCCTTTCCTTTCCTTTCCTTTCCTTTCCTTTCCTTTCCTTTCCTGAGAATTTAAACTGTCTCATTTAAAACATCTGAATTACAATTCACATGCATGGCTGCAGTGTACTGCAGAAAACACAGTTCAATGCTAAGCTAGGCCAAAAGAAAACATCTCAGTTTGGTCTAATAAACTAAAACTAAACTTCTGAATTTTTGAATTGCTGACAACTACCCATCACACAGAAAAATTAGGCTGATACAATGGATTTAGAAACATCAAAACTTCTGCATAATAGATATTTCTGTTTTCAACCAATTCTTCCACACAGGCATACGCACTCAAATCAATTTTTAAAATTAGTTTTCAGTTGGCTGTACGGTGAGAAGGCAAAAACTGAAGTTAATATGGCAGTGTTCCCAACATCCCAACTTTCTGATGACTACCCAATTTTTATTTTGCTACCCATCATAAATAAATATAACACTATGAAAGGAAGAAAACTAGTGAAGCAACTGCAGATGTCCACCTGCATTGCACACTTGAAATGAAATTGAGAATAAAAGCTGAAATATCATAATTAAAATATAATCATAAAATTTAATCATCTTTTCATGTTGCAGCATGCACCATACAGAATTGGTGCTGGCAATGCAGCATATCTGGTGTACCAAAACTGTATTTTACTATGAATTGTAGATTTTTTGAGCATACATTTTAGCATAAGAGGACATAGTAAAGATGCAGCTTCAACTCTACTTTACAAAATATTTCCTCCTGGCCTACGTATTTCAGAAGAGAAGGGGCAAGGAAATAACAGAGGAAAAAATACAAACAAAAATTAGAGGTTTGTAAAGAAGTTGCAGACACACCCTTAAAACAAAACAAAATAAAAAAGCCTCAAATGTCATACATATTGCTTGAATACCTCATGATGCCCCAGATTCTGTTAACACTAAGCCTTACAAAGAGAGATGGGAAATATGATGTGGCATAACTCTGCATTTAATCAAGGTGAATCCCTCTCTGCTGATTATTAAGTGAGGATAGATTTCCTGCTCTGCTCTCTATCTTTATACAAGAAGAAAGATACTGTGACCGATAGCATCTAAAACCATAATAAGAAAATGAGATTATGTTAACTGTTGCTTAAGAAGTTTCTTTGTACCAGAGAAACAAACAAATGGAAGGCTTTAAAAATCAAAGGGCAATTTAATGTTTCAGTTCTACACAAACACAAAAGGACTAATAAGGAGCTGCCTCCCCTTGTCGCAGGTAGATCACAGAACTCTCACTGGTTCGAGCATGTCAGCAGTGGCTTCCTACTACTACCAACTTACACCAGCACTGGGGATACATGGCCAGATAGCTTCATCTTTGAAACTGGATTATAGGGTGTCTATGCTAGCTTTATTATTGTACCTGACAGGATATAAATGCAAGAAGGCTCTGCTTCTGGAAATAAAACATTCAACACACCTGAACAAGTTCTGTTTTTCATTTGCGATGTGGCTCTTTGTGCCCCACTACCTACCTAGAATACCAAGCCAGAATTCCCTCCCAGCCTGCAATAGTACTAGACTGTATAAAGGAAATGGATTTTTCCTAAGCCAAAATACAAAATGAACAGTCTGCATCAGAGACCCCTAAGTCAGGACCCAGAACACTAAAAATTCCAATATGCTTGAATGAACTGAAAATCACTTTTCACATAGAAGCATAGAGGCTGTTCTGGGGAATATGTAAGCTATAATACTACATGCTTGAGAAAGACCATGAACAACTGGATCCCTCTGCAGCAAGAGATGCTTCTTAATACAGTGTAGCCAGGAAGTGATTTGCAGGTGAGAGATAACAGTGAGTGTCCTGTAGTCCCACGAGACAGGGCAAGGACATGGCAATATTGCACTGACCAAAGTGCGCAGTTCATCTCAGGTGATCCTCTTAATCTGTGCCCCTCTTTCCCTCCCACACACTGGCCCACAGATGAGGATTTGTGTGTCCAGAAACTGCAGTACAATCAGCTTTACTGTTGTCATATAACGCAGTCCTGGCATGCTGAAGAACACAGCCCTTGGCTGCCCAAGAATCCTCATGTGGCCACCCCTATTTACAAAGTGTGTTAAGATATATGTCTGGCCTTAACTCACAAACTAGTATTTTTATTTCAATCAATGTGATGAGAAAATAAAAGAGAAAAAAAAAAAAAAAAAAGAGGGAATCATGCCAAAGAGTGATCTAACCACTCAACTCTGAGCATCCAGACCTGATCAAATATATGGAAGTTGTAAGCAGCTGTGACAGAACTAGAGATAAAAGTAAATCTTAACCAGCATCTCTAACTTTTTACATGTAAAAACCACAGTGTTTTACTGGTAGTGGCAGACTTGCATTCATTTCTTTGAATGTGTCAAATTATGATGCTTATAATGCAGTATTGTGAATTCAGCCTGTGCAAAATATCAACAATGACATTTTTAAGTGGTCCAGTTTAAAAATTTGACCCTTGGAGACTTGATGAATAAAATTAGTCAACTCTGTAACTTTAAAATAGCTCTTTTCTAATTAAAGTGTGATGAAGCTTTCAGCCTATCTAGCTTGGGATGCAGAGTGCACAAGCAAGCCAATTAGAGATAGTAGCAAAAACAAAATGGTGTCACAAAAAGATTTACCACATCAGTCCCTCCAGTAGCTGTACCATTTCTGCTGATAAAGGTGAAACAACAGCTCCTGCTGCAGCTAAGGCTGAAGCTAATGTTAAGCTGACAAATCAACTTTTAGAGTCTTGGGAGATTCAGCAGAGCTATCAAGAGGCACAAAGGCTACTAATGCTTATGTCATACTTCTCAACTCTCACATTTTACCCAGGAGACACAAGATTTTTTTTGGCTTAGTTTTTTTTTTTATTATTATTTTTGTATTCTCCTGGGCAAAAATCAAAGAGACCCATTAATTCAATGAGAATTTCAAATATCTCTCTGCTTGATTTTTTTTTTTTTCACTAGACTCACACTGTTTGAGGTTGAGAAGTATGTTCTACTTTGATAATGACACCCTGAAGGATAGAACTGGTAGAAAGATGAACATACAAAAAAATCCCAGCTGCTGCTATTCAATGTGAACATTCAGTACATGTCGATGCTTGAATTTAGGTAGAGAGACCACCATATATCATTACAGTGCCATTCAGGGAAGCCTACATAATAAGACACAAAGAACAATGCAGCTAGTATTTGAACCTACATAGCACAGAAAAGAGAACAGATCGGTCTGACTCTCATACACAAGCGTACAGCTAGTAATAATCTGTCAAACATTTGCACGCCTTGTGGTAATCTGGTTCACCACTTCTTAGAGGACGTGATTACATGCTTACTTGAACAAATCTCCCTGGCTGTCTAGCAGTGAGCATTAGTAGAAATGGGACAAGACAAACAAATATGATACCTCATGAAGAAAAAGCAATGATTTTTATGACTTTTCCTCATGTTCCAATCTTTCATATTTCAAAATGCTTTGGGAAAAATTTAAGTTGTTCAAATTTTTTGCAAATATTAAATTTCTAGGTAAAAGCTAAAAGCAAAGCAAGCGATAAAGGACAGCCCAAGGTCTTGCAAGTAAAGTACTTTTCATGGTAGTTTCAAAATATATTACCAAAAAACAAGAGTACAGCTCCTTTTATGTCAAAAGCAACTGTTTGGGCACATGAGGTCAAAATTAATAGATCTTCTGCATACTATGTGTTACCAAAGCAACCCAATCTATTCTGTATTTACATTCAATCATATTCCATGTTGCAGATCTTAGTTGCATGAGATGACAGGTAAAGATCTAGGAAAAGTATGTGGCTCAGATTTTAAAAACCTATATCCAGCTTCAAAGAAATCTATTCTCTTCTTTGCCTCAGTTACAGATAATTTTGTAAAGAAACAATATGTGCCTAATACAATATCATTCAGAAATGAAGGTGAGCTATACAAATCCAGATGCAAAGTTTCCAGACTCAGTATCCCAGTGCAGAAAGGTTTCCTACCCATAAAGTTCAGATCTGAAACTGACTCAAATTGTAAGCTCATGGCTCTTCAAATCCAGAGATTTAATGCAAGCTTAGCTGCAACATTATTAAAAAGATGAAATAATAATTCAAAGACTAAGTTAACCAGAGGAATTGGGAAGAGTTGTAAGAGAAAGAGAATTTTGGGATGTAGGTAAATGTGGAAGAATGATGTCTAATTAATCAAATGCAATGGAGAATGGAAGTAATATGGGTCAGGGGCATATTATTATTGAAGGCAATAACACTCACTAACATATCATAGATTATATGAGATAAATTGAAAAAAGAATAGACTTTCTGTGGGTGCAATCAGAAAAGGTTACAAGTAAGTAACTAGTGTACAGTCTACCATCTATGGATGTAATATGAAAACTGGCCTTACCTTAGGAAATAGTATAGGGATGGTGATTGAAGTCTTGTATAATTACCATATAGTTTTTTCAAAGAAGGCAAAAAAAGGGTGACAGAAGATTTTTTGACTCACTGGATTAGCAATACTTGCAAAACACAATACTTGAAAGCACCAGCATTTGATGTAAGATGGTGTAATCATAGAGGAGGAGACCTTTGGAAAGAGGGAATCATGCTATGGACTTGATGCTGGAAATAGGAACTAGAGACGGAGAGCTCCCACAGTCTTAAAAACTCAGAAAAAAAAAAAAGATAAATTCCCAAGATTAAGATTTGATTTTCAGTCTTCAAATAACAGAGGAAAGATGTCAGAAGAAATATTACTCAATATCCAATAGAAATACATTTCTAATTGACTGAGGCTATTCCGCCATTCTAATGCTGATACCCGTATTTCTGATTTTGTCTTACCAAAGACGTTTTCTAATACTGCCAGTTTAAGCAGCACGTGTAAAATACAATCTGTTTTTTCCTGGGGCCAGCATTTTTTCTGGGCTCTGAAAGCACAGCTCTGATACAAATCTACATCTATGTGTGCCTGCTGCATTAGTGATCATACGCAATGGCCTGTCTGCTGTGGGAGATTATGGGGATATTGCAGGCAGGGGGCAAGGGATCAGCCAGGATGTGTACAAACTTCAAATTGCTGGCTACACCCCTGACTGAAGTCTACATAAATTATGTCCACCACGTTCCCATCATTTATTTCTTTTGTCATTCCTTCAAAGAACTTGGTCGTATTCTGTCTGACAGGATTTATTCTTGGTAAAACCATTGCTGATCTTCTTTTAATAACCCTTTCTCCTATAAATACCTAGCGCTTTCATCCCTAATGATTGATTCTCATATCTTAACTTTCAGCAATATATCTGAGGATAGCTATTGAAAAGCAAGTTTCATCTGCCAAGGCAAGTATAAAGATGAACTCAGGTGGCCCTGTGCTTAAATGTCTGTGTATCTATTTATCATCTGCTAAGGTACAAACAGCTCATCATTACAACAACCACTAAAGACGAAAACAGTATCCTTCACTCAGTCAATTCTAAACAGGAATCCAGTGTCTGGAAATACCAGTTTAGCTTTGCTGAACATAAAAAGGAAAACCCAATCCTTTATCACAGACATTTTTTTCTGTCAGAAAACCATTTCCCACCCTCTCCATCAATACATGTCTACTACAGCTAACACTTATGTACTAATAAATGTAATGGATTCGTTCTAATATAGACTCCCAACTTTTATAGCTTAAAGCTCCAAAATATACTGTTTTACCATATTTGATTGGTGAGATTTCATGATAAAATTGCAAACAATAATTAAGGCTGTCATATTTTCTGGTATTATATTCGGTTAGTTACTATTTTATTTCTTCCTATTTTAAAACATAGAGAAAAAACATGATATTTGCTCTTGCTAATACAAGCTTGCATGCCTGTATCCACTCTAGAACCAGCTAATGCAATTCCATGTCAGCAGTTTGTAGATCTTGCTATTGCACCGATGAAGAAACTTCAGTTAGTCTGGAACTCAGCTGCTGAAATTTTGACAGACACCATGCATGAAAATCACATTACCCTGGTTGTAAAAAACCTTCTCTGGCTACCTGTAAAGTACAGGATTATGTGTAAAGTCCTAGTTATTAACTTACAAGTCCTTAAATTGACTTGGTTTTGAATACCTCAGAGACATTCTGGAACCATGCATCCCCAGTCGTTTTCTTTGGTCTCAGTCAATTGGATTAGTTCTTTTTGGCTGAAGACATTGAGCTACAGGGCATTTTTAGTGTTTGCTCTCTCCTTATGGAATTCATTAACCATGGAGGTCAGACTAGCTGACTTTCTAACATGCTCTAAATCTGAATTTAAGGTATACATTTTCAAATGGCTTATTAGGATGTATATAGGTTATATGGTTCTCTCTATTAGGTTTCCATAGTCTTTTCACAAAAATACATAGTGGTCCATGTCAGTATTTCTGAGCTAGAATTAGTCTTGTCTTAGGGTTATCTTCCCCCTATGCACTGCAAGAAAAACACACTTTCTATTATTGCAAATTTTCCCAATAACTTGCAAGGATCCACAAAGAAGATACTCGGCAGATGGAAGTGTAACACTCAGAGAAGACACTCCTATTTTTAAAGCATGATCTAGATCAATACTTCCAGGAGGGACAGCAGGTGAAATAGAGAGCAAATCTCTTTAATTTTTTTGAATTCTTTCATTCAAGTGTTATGTATTTGCTTTTAAGATATTTATAACCGTTTTCTTTTTTCTCACCACTACACACCCAAGGAAGCTTCCTTAGTTTTAGCTGGTCTGCAGAACAGTAAATGAGCATTGAATTCAGGCATTAGATTAAATTAAGCTCTAAATTAAATAATTAATAAGGCTAGATCAGATCATAATTTTACTGTACTAACACGCATCCTTATGAACCCCTGTGTGGTGTGATGATATTTACATTCCACAGTGGTACTGCAGGTGGACATATTCTAAATTATAAAAGCATTACAAACTTAAAAGCTTGACTAATGAGATGCACAGTCTAACGCTATTTGATTTGGCCCTCCACCTGTGTCCTAGGCAAAATTCTTAACTAGTTTTAGTGAGGATGATGCAATCAAAAGAGAGAGGCATGGATGCATATAATCCATGAATGTGCTCCCTATATTGGTATATCATATAGAGAACAATTCCCTATCAGCAGTGTATGAATAACTGTCTTGAGCTTGCATGCCAACAGTTATGGGTAGATGTCATCACTTTAAAAAATAAAAGCTGCTTCTACAGACATGGAAGACAGATTGGTGAATTTGCCTGGTTTAAATTAGGCTGAGTGGTTCATGATGGTATAAGGAGGGGAAAGATATTTTAATAAAACCAGCCAAATCAAACCTTCCCTGCCCAATCGACTTTTCACAGAACAGGTTGACAGGGTATTAAAAGCTGTTCCATTGCATTCTGCATGTGAAAAGGGTGCCTAGCATCTAGATTTAATAGAGCCCTAAATAGCTATAGATAATTTATTCTAGTTATAGCTTTAAGTTCTGTTTTTCAGAGAATATGAGTCTTACAAAAATGGTTTCCATGCAAATCAAAACCAGCTGAAAGCTTGCCAAGGCCAAGATGTAATTTAAGATGGCATTTAAGCTGCTCTGTCTTTTCTGTCTCTAGAGATATCATCATAAAATAAAAGAATTCATCAGGTAATGTTTTCTTCATTATTCAACTGCACAATTCTGAAGTGAAAAAGATAATTAGACATACAGTGCTGTCGACACATAGTTTATGAGGAGATTCTGATTAATTAGCTATGGTAAAAGGTTTTTATATAGTCATAATTAATTTATATTTCAAGAAAAAAGGCAAACACAGTACACAGATTTTAATATTTTCTCCTCTGACAGATTTATCAAAGTAATTCTGAAGTTCTGTTGAACCCACTGCACTTTATTGTTACTTTATAAAACACGAAAAAAGAGATCTATCAGCACAACTAATGTTGACTTTCCTGGGAGTCAGACAGCTTAACACTCTCACACCACTTTGTAAAATGCATATTTTCTCTGCCAAACCAGCAAATGAAACCACTGTGACCGCCCACTGCAACACACCTTGATGTGGCGTTGAATTTACACTGAATCAGCAATGGAAATTTGGATGTATCACATAAATTGCCTTCTAAGTTTTATCATACTTTCTTCTACTGAACTGACCAAGGTCAAAAGGTGATTATTCAGTATCTCCTTTACTTTTGCATATTGAGTCTTAGCTAAAAGACTTAGACATCTTGTCTCCAAATATGGCCATATTAGCTCTAGACTTGTGCTCACACTCAAATCCAAACTCCCTAACTGACCTTGCAGCCTACATGTTGACCTACACGTTGGTTAACACTGGAGTAAGCCAACCAGTGCAGCAGACAAAGGGATGGATCGATGCAAACTCAAGACTTTCTCCTGTGGGCAGAAGAAATCCAACTTGTTCAAACTCCATGGTACAGAAGAACTGAGCCTATACTCAGGCACAACTAACAAAGACAAAGCAACAGAGACTAACTTGTGCATCTTCAGTAAATTATTGCAGAGATTAATTTGAAGCAAATAAGAAGACCTCACTGATCTCTGAGACAATCTTTAAACTGCACCACTGCCTTTTCAGGTATGTTAGCCATAGCACCTACATAATTTAGCAAAATACTGATAGAAAGTAACTTGTCTCAAAGACTTCTTCTGAAACAGCAGGATTATGCATTCATGTTTGGATATGAGGCTGAAGGTACAAGCATACATGCAATCACCAGATACCGATCAGAGATTGCTATTCACTTCCTTTAATCACTTATTCTGAGAGAGATCTGGAGGTAAAGCCTCCTCTTGGGACCTACTTCAACAACCACCAGAGACAGTAGAAGTCTTTCCAATATAATTTGGCTCAGTCCTTTGAAAATGTTCAGGTGGCACTTCAGCTATGAGCAGAATCAGAAGGACTGCCAAAAAAATTGTTTCTTCCCCTGTTTCAGTAAGAACCTTAGTGATAAAAATTAGCTTTAAAATCCTAAACTGCAGGATCCCAACTACCATCCATTCAATTTCTGGTTAAGCTTATTTGATGCAGTGTATTACTCGGAATGATTTGGAGCTGTAAGAAGTGTTACAATAGTGAAGATTCCTGAATAAATAATTCTCAATTAAGTGTTAGCACCTAATTATATTAACTTATAGTAATTACCGATTCAATTATGAAATTGAAGATTAACCTGAAAATGCAGAGTGGCTAATTTATTTTTATGATAGCTATTCACTAATAGCACATGTAGTTGGACTTCTCTGGGCACAAGCAAGGTAAGGGTTATTTTAACAATTGTTTAGGAAGCTATATAATTTTGCAACACTTGAAGAATATCTGGCTAGAATACCTACCAGATTGTGTCTGAAACAATATCACATTTTATTATTTTATAGTCACATGCATCCTGCACACAACAGCAGAAGAAATAGACAGACCTTGATGTTTGTCATCTCTTGTTATGGTTTTGTTTTTTCTTTTTTTTTCCAGTCAAAACTTGCATGGGGTGTTTCATGTCAGAATTTGACTTTTATAGTAAGTAAAAAAAGCAAACATTTACTAATGCAATTGTGTTTGTATTTTGTCTTGGCAAAAGGAAAGTTAGAGATTGTTTTGTGGTTCAAATTTGGGTAGAGGGGAGAATAGGATCAACTGTCAGTCTAAATGATTTTAGCTAAGTATTTAGGGAAAGCATTTGGATATTAATAACAGTGAGGTAGGGTTGTCTGAGTTTGCTGTGAAACTTTGAAGATTTTAAGAACAGTGTAGAAAAGAGTAAGGTGAAGTGGACATAGATAAAGATTCCTTTGGGGCAGTGAAGATCAACTAGATGAACTCCTGACGTTCCTTCTAAACCTCAGATTTTATGAATTTTATTCTTTAAATAAGAATTCAATGTTTGACCTCTCATGTAATCTCATGATTATATTATTTTTAATGTAATAAAATACGAGAAAGAAAACGATCATTTTAGTATATTTTTCATAGCAGGATAACTGTTAACTTTCCATATTCTGTGACTAACGAGAGTTTTTCCCACAGATTTGTACTTTAAAATCATATGACTAAAAATTTAACAGCATGCCTTGGAATCTTAAACAGGTGATTTTTCCCAAGTCACATTTTCTGTGATCAATTACTAATTGTGTTACTTACAATAAATATCATGATTCTAAACTACAAAGATAACAGGCTGTATCTGTGTGTAGTGCATGTCACATGTTTAAGAAATAACAAAGCAGTAAAGATTACTTCACGTGTACAGATTATGTATTATTTGTTAGTGTGTCACTTTCAGTATTCTTTCTTTTCCAAGTGAAAGTATAAAAAACATGTGATTAACTATGACACTTTATGTGTTAGCTTTTACCCAGATAAATGTCAGATTTAGATAATCCTATGGGATCTATGCTTCAAATGCTTAGAAACATGACTCTGGAAGTTTAAGAAAATATATACATACATATTATTGAGATTAGTATACCCAATATTACAGTCCTGCAATAATAATGCATGGGACAGGATTGAGTTTAGCAACCATCTCCAAGCATTCCCTATGTGAATTACTGGAAACCAAGTGTACGGTAAAGGGGAGTGGATTATTCAGTAAAGAAGACCATATCATTTCTAACTAATCCATCTCGTTCCTACATATATACATATATATTTTAATTTCAATCTCATAAGAAAGTGTATTTGTAACTTTCAGGAAGATAAAATATAGCGTATATAGCTTCCAAGAGTGACTGCTGTTTTGAGGAAGACATGGATAATTCCTTTTTATTCCAATGCGTGGGTTTTTGCATGGGTAATTAGTTTTTCCTCTCCTATTCCTTCTTGTTTATATTTTTCCCATTTTAAGTACCAAACAACTATACATTGTTCTGACAAATAAGCTTCAGTATGAATAACAATGGTGCAGAAGGCCAAATATTTTTCTGTTGTAAAAGGAGTTCACATTTATTAGACAGGTCATTCCTGGGAACTGAACCTTGCAGGAGATTTTTCTAACTTATCTTTAGGCATTCAAATCCTTTTTCAAAATTATTTTGTCTTTTGAATTTTGTCTTTTAAGACACAGTCAAAGTCAATGGCACTATGACACTACCTTAAATGGAGAATTACAGTTTTTGCAAAGCACCTCAGAGATACAAATAGTTTCATCTGCAAACTTGCTAGGAGGGCTGCTGTATACCTAGATCATTTTTTTTTATTATTTTATTTATTTTTTTTTGTCAGGTACCATTTTGATTAAAGAATCAGTGGAAAATTCTGGGCCCTGGCAATTTGTTCCTTTGCTTTCCTCATCAGAGTCTGGAACTTGAAAGGTATAAAGAAATTAAAGAATCAAAAAAAAAAGGGAAAAAAAAGGTAAAATTCTTTGTACAACCTCAGAAAGTTTCATTTGAGTTTTGGATAGATTGTTTCACATTTAAACAGAAACTTGACATCGCCCAACATAATGTAAACAAGTTATATAGCAGTTCATTGTCTCAGCGCCACTTTCATCCCACTCTTCTCACTTCATGACCCATTTACTCCATGTTTCAGTTATTTCCAAAAGGTATAATGTATTACTCTACATCTTCAAAGAAAACAAAATATTTAAAGATTTTTTTACTGGTAAGAAGTTGAGTGCAAGCTGAGTACATGAAATGAGTGTAGGAGAGGAAATCAAGCTTTCCAATATGAAACAGAGTTGACACTGGATGTGCAGAAAAAGAAGTGTGAACAGCAATGTTAATGTTTGTACTTGAGTCCTCCTTTTCCCATTGCTGCTGGTTAACTCACAAATACAAAAATTACACACCTGTCTGCCAACTAAGCACAGCTGCATAGATCTTCCTGCTGATCCAACCATCTGCAGAATGCAGTAGCCAGTTTAAGAAATCCCTTGCACTCTTAGGAAACAATACTTAATTTGCCAAGTGCTGTCTGCAACTCAAAAGAGGCATCCGTTCACTGGGTTTCTTGATTGACAGCACTGGATTCAATTTGGGATCCTAAATGGACAGACCAGCCAGTTTCAGTTTTTCTGAGGTTCATGAAGGTCCTGATGCAAATCAGACTGTTTTTTATTCATGCACCAAAAGAGACAGGCTGAAAGAATCAGCCTACTGATACCTATCCATAGAGAAACAGTGGGCAGCAAGGAAGGTGCAGACCTTAAACATCCAGAAATCCACATCAGATATAATGCTGCTGTGCACACACTGCTCAATATACAGAAAATATGTGATTAGAGCTTTTTGACAATTTGAAACATATGTAACTAGATATACCAGGAATTTAGTGTGGGAACACTAAATTTAGAATTTAGAGTGCTCAGTGCAGATTTAACTAGGCCTTTATCAAAACATTCATTTCTTCAGCAAAAAAAGAAACAGACTGATGTTGCATTTTAAAGAAAAAAAGGGATGAAGAAAATATACTGGGTACTTAAAATACATTCGCTGTTAAGAGATAAGGGAAGATACAGATGATTTCTCCAACTCTTAAACCATATCCTTCTCTTGGAAAACAGCTCTGTGTAAAATGTGAATAGGCAAGACAACTTTTATTGAGAAAAGAACAGGATTCTGCATATTGTAAGTATCACACCTAATTTTTTAACAACATTCCAAAACCAAGGCTTTTGGAAAATTACTGCTGAAAATAATGAGATACAATAAAACTATGGTAAAACATGGTAAATTATGATGATCTGCCTGACACTCTCAATGTAGAAACAAGAGGAAACATTTTCCAAAATGCTACTTGATTTGCAACCATTAATTCATGTTTTATTTAAACAAATGTTTTCTCCTGAAGTGTTTTTTTCTAATAAAAGGCCACTTAAGATCTTAAAAAAGAAATAGCACCTAGTTAACAACGTTCAGTAGCCTCTTCCGTCCCCAGAAATATACACACCAATTACCTTGCCTTTTGCACAGACTAGGCTATTCCAAGGAATCCCAATGTGATTCGCAAATATAATTAACAACGTGGCATGCCAACTTCTACTACAACCATTATTTCTGAAATCATCAGCACTTGCCAATACAGTGTAAATGTTTAAAACAAAAGTGAAGAATCGGTTATCTGTCTAGGGGGCAAACACAATTGCTTCACTTGGACTTTGATCAAGATTGAACACTGGAGTTTACAGTCCAGCTCTTATTATTGCATTCCCACAGTATCTTGAAGGGTTAGTGTCCTTCAGCTTCATAATGCATGATAACGCTTGATTGGGTGACTGCATCAGAATGAAGGGTGCTACACAATGAATAAGCGTGGGGTGTTTAGGAGAGTTCAGATGTTCTCCAAAACACTCATTTGGTATAGTTAAAAGCAAAGCAATTTGGGGGTAGGAGTAGGTAGGCTGGCTGCAGCAACTACAGTATCCAGAGACTGCTCACTCTGTGTCCTTACTGATTTTAGCTTTTAGGCGATTATTACACATCTAGCTATAGGCAGTCCTCTGGGTATCACTTGGCATATTCCTGACATACTGCCTAAGGTAAAATGTGTTGACTGTTGTATGCTGAGTCCCAGCATATTGGAAGAATCTCAAGCTGGTCACTCAGGCTATCCATATGGTCTGATACCATCGTAGCCCAACAAAGACTATTGCAGGATACACCAAGGCATCTTAAACACTGCAGCAGGCATTACAGCTAGAATTCGTAATGATGTTATGGTTCAGGAATTTTGCTTTATGAAACAATAAATTGTGTTTACTTTCCCTGGTTATAAGGGAGGAAGTGAGAATTCCTGGGTTGCTCAAAAAATGTAAAGCAGGATCAACAGTAAAAGATGTTGAAGGAGCAGCATTTCCCTGAGAAGCAGCCAACTTAGAAGTGGAATATGGATTAGTGTCATCAGCAGCTGCAGCAAGAGCTGCACAGGCAGTCTGACGGGGCACTTTCCTTGCACATCATTCTGAGGCTGTACAGCTGAGCCACTCAGAAAATCAGAGCTGAAAAATTTTGTCCAGAACTATCAAGCAGATTTGCACCCTCTCTACACTCTGAATTTTACAGGTTACTGAATAAAGATGAATTAATATCTTATATAGCAGGTATAATTTTGATCTTCATAAAATAAACATGTAGTTCCACTACTGTACACAGCAATGGCATGAACTAGAGTCTGATGTGCCATACAGCATCTTTACAGAAGTCTGTAATCTCTTGTTGGATGAGGAAAATAAAAGCTCTTTATAAACATTCCAGTCAATCTTTTCTTCAAATTCTCTTTTAATTGTGAAAACTGTATCTGGGAAGTCTCTAACATGTTCAGATATAACTGGGAAACAATTTTCTTTTTTAAAATGTAATTTTGTGATTACCTAAATAACCTAATCAATTATAAACTAACATGAAATATGCTAGAAATGAGTCTTCCACCATTAATTCAGTGGTAGCATTAATTTCTGTCTCTATGTTTAACTGGCTGTATTCAACAAACCTGCAGGGAGTTCATGTATCTACCTCTCTTAGTTGAAACAGGACAGTAAGTTTAAAAATTGTGAAGGCATTGATTACTGAATGACTGATAGTTTGACTGCAAACACCATTTTTCTTCAGAAATACAAAAGACCAACAAGTACTTATACAATAAAGTTTTTCAAGTGACAAAAGATGCTTAAATTTAAGTCGCGCAATCTCAAGAGTGTGTTTTGTCAATTTTAAAACATTCTGGGTAAGCATAGGGCACATTTACATCACATTCCTAGGCTCACTAAAAAAAAAAAAAGAAATTCTGGAAGTCTTGGTTTACCTCCTAAGATGTCTCAAGGCAGGCACCTGAAATAGCAAGTACCAAAAGTGACAGCACACTTTTGAAAATATAAGCTTCTATTTCCAAAGCACAAAGTGTTATTATTCTTACTGACTTTCAAACATGAAAAAGCCTGAGTTATTCACCACACATACTCAGAACCACATCTAGTTTCTTTGCTCTTGTTTAGATTGAGTTGGTTTCTCACAGTGTCTTTATTTCCGTCACTTGAGGCTGCCCCTGTGTATCCTTTTGTGTTCTTACTAACATTCCAGAAAAGTTGCAGAATTCAAAATAATAAGTGAGTTTTCCAATAGGATTATAGTATTTACCTTTATATTAGCATCAAAAGACCTCCCTGCTATCTAAGGAGTTGGCAATTTTTAGTTTTGTAAAAGACTTCTGAATATTGCAGACTTGCTTGCGTTCTCCTTCTACTTAAAGCGAAATAGTTTTCTAGAGAACTATGAAGAGCATAGCTCTGTGCAATTTTAAGGTACAGGCACAGTATGAGGTACGTCCTTATTCATAGACTGCCCATTCCACAGTATAACATAATTACATGGCTTTTAGTATCTAGAATGTCCTAGGAGTAGGTGAAAAATAAGACAATTCCTAACTTTAATACTAACGAACAGCTCTGACCAGAGAGTTCCACTACCCTAGTGGATTATTCATTTATGCTACTGGGAGACATATCAAACTTTTTATCCCCATCCTACAGATGGGAACACTGAGGAAGCAAGACTATACGACTTATCAAATCTGTGGGTGGTATCAATATCACAAGCAGGAGTTCATAACTTCTAAATTAGTTCTTATGCTACTGCCCAGTCATCTCAAATTGTGACCATGAGCATTAGTAAATAATCAAATTGACCATACAGTCCTAATAACTATGTATTTAAATTAGCCAATTTGTTATTATAATTACAAGTTTAATCTGAATTCTGCATGTGTAATAAAATTTAGGTCTACCCCAAATATGTTTATTATAGCAGATTGCAATTTTTAATTTCCTGACACTCTGCAGATGTCAGAGAAGGGTTACTGTGATCCCTATGTCTTTTAATATGCCCTAAAGATGAGTGAATCAAGATGAAAAAATCCATGAACCATAGGCAACCTCATTATCCATACTCTCTGTGCTATTCATTTCCTAAGGACTGTTCTATATGAGGGAAATTATCTATATTCTTCATATACTGTAGAAGGATAGATCTATTTTTGCTTTGCTACATTCCCCCCACCTCTAAACGGTACTCCCTCTGTTGGTATAATCAAAAGATGGCCACTTGTCCACAGAAGTTTAATAAATGTCTACATTCATATATTTCATTCTATATTTTTAGCAAAATACACAAACATTGAACATAACTGTTACATACTCTTAAAAAGGAATTAGGCCTTAAGAGTTAGCTACCTTATTTTGTTCTAAAATTCAACAAACTCTAAGAAAATCTCTTTTTATACAATCTTTTGAATATGTCATTTGCTATTTATATTTGATGGCCTTAAGGAAAAAAAAAGTTACAAAAAGGTATTAATGCAAGTAGATAATAAAGCTGCATTCTATAAATCTATAGCAGCTTACAGTAATCATTAAAGCATGCAAAACTCTTTCATCTATTCAAAAATATGCAGTGCACAGAATGCCTGCTAAGGTGCATGACAAGTCAGAGTTAAATATATATTAATAAATGAATTAGCTTCATAAATAATAGCCATAATGACATTTTAGGAGACAATAAGTCTGAGGATTGTCAGAAAATGGTTGATGTATGAGCTTCACGTCTCAGTGATTCTTCAAAATGAATAGGCTTTGCGAGATAGTTCAGACCCACGACCAGCCTATTTCCTTGAATAATTTACTTGTTGTCAATTTGTACAGCCACATTACACATGCAAATTGTGCTGCCTGTGCAAACACCACTTGGAGATGATAAAAACAAATTTACGAAGGCTATAGAGGAAGGATTTATTTCACTTTCTCGCCCAGGTCAAGCAATACATGTATCTGACGATTGTGTGTACCCAATTTTGTTGTAATTATATCAGCAAATTATTCTTTATAATCTTATTATTTTTAGCAGTCTCCTTGTGCTTGGGATAATTAGCTTTCTTCACTCAGTGTAAAAACAATTCAACTTGCCAGCTAGGCAGGGCACAGCTCCATTATCTGTTTTGGGTTTAAATTTATTCCCTATATTCTTGGACACTTTGTGTAAATTAAAAATTTCATAGTCCCTAATACTGTACACGCTGTTCATTCAGTGATGAATTAAGGTCCCTAAACCTCTACGTTTGCTATTAGATATCTCACCCACTTTATATGTTAATCTGTGCTAATGAATTCCACAACCCCTAGCCACAGCGAGATGACTAAAATTATTACCACTTACAGAGATATGCCTTTTTCATTTAAAGTTCAATTCAAATTGCTCCCATAAACAGTCTGCCACACAAAGATACCTCCTTTAAAGAAGAGTTACTTACCTGTAAGTAGAGTTCTCTGAAGGTAGTATTATCTTTGGATACACATTCCTCAGACACGTGACCTCTGGTTGTGGCACGGGGGAGTGGATCCACCCCTTGATAGTTAAGACTTTTTCCTTAAGGCACTTCATTACCTCTGCAGCTCCTGTGCCCCAAGGGTTATTTATGCCACATCCTGGCAACACAACTGCCCGTTGCCCTCTCAGGTAGGCCTTGGACCCGGCTGGAGAGCAAAGGGGCTCTTTAGAGAAGAGGCTGCAGTGTTGACAGAACATTTGCACAGCAGCTTTGTACTGAACAAGTTTCAGGTAAGTGCTTTCCCTCTCAAGACAGCTACCTGTAAGCCTGCCATTCATGGCAAGAACAACGAATCCTGTGAAACATAAACATTCAGAAGGCAACAAAAAGCTCACCTGCGTAGCACAGCTACAGTCGCTGAGGTGTCAGCTTGCCCATGGTACAGCTACTTGAACTTCACAGGGAGTCTGGATACACAACCACAATTCTGCTACTCTGAAAAGAAGATAATTTAAATATTGCAGTTACCACGATAAAGGAAAATAGCAATACCCTCTGCTGAGCAATTGTGCTTCAAACCAGTAGAGGGCATTGGTACATATAGAGCCTAAATAGGTTCCTTACGGTAGCTTGAGAAGTCGGATATTTTTTATATAAAGGAAACAAAAGCACATTTCAAATACTGTTCAGAATAGCAAAACTAGCCCTTCAAAGTTAAACCAGTGCAAAATAAAACTAAAAAGATTGAGATGCTCATAATATTTTCTAATTATATAGACCTTTATTGAAGTACAAATACTAAAGTAATTAATTTTTAACCTATAGCCTTGAAAAGTAGATAAAATAGTGTTGTTAGCTTCACAAACCAAAACAAGGAGAGGTAAAGTGACTTGTTTTAATGCCATATCTGAGTGCCACATGAAGGAACTCCTAGCTGTAAGTCTCACTGTTGCACTTCTGAATAATGTCTAAATACACAAAGAAAAACTCTCCAACAGGTTAAGAAAACTGCTTTCCGACTCTTCTTGGGTAAAAACAGTCAGGTTATAAATATTTCATTTAGTGATATGGCATAAGGGTGTTTCTCTTCTACTGCTGGAGCAGAGCAAATGTGTCCAGGACCCCAATACAGTATATGGAGTTTGTGTCCATTACAACAAAATTGGAACTGATGTAGTTGGATCCCTGAGGTTTGTCCTATAATAGAAGAAGACCCTAAGAGAAGGGAAAACTCTTCATTGTAGTGAAATACATGACTGTGGGTCACATAGAAATATATTCAAAGTAACACGTAGTTGTAGCAACGCCGGAGTCAGTTCAGCAAGCGGTCATCAGGTCCCAGGTAGGTGAAGTGCTGTGGCAGTTAACAAGAACTGAACTTCATGCCCTCGTTGCCCTGCCATTGACAGTATCCAACAAGTCAGCTCAGGGTTAGTAGGTACATCTACAACAGCTCAGTTATGCTTTTGCCTTCTGCAAAATCTTATTCTGAGAACCCAGACCATCTGCATCTTTAAGGGCTTACAGATTTTTTGCAGACCTACCCCATAAGATTAATTAGTCTAATTATTATTTATTCCTTGGCTTGACGTAGTATCTAAAATCTGTCACAGACCTTCAGTGGCAATTTAAAATTAATTGGCTAAAACTTCTCCACTAGTTTGTGTTCAGTCCGCTGCTCCCTATCCACACCTTCAGTATTACCACTTTCAAAGCCAAATCTGACCTGCTATCGAATCAGTTCCTGAACTGCCATAGTATTCAACAGCAGCATTCAGAATTAATCCACCCAATACACAGGACTGAAAGCTGTGGTGGCTTCATAATTTGAGCAGATATCCCTAACTGAGGGGAAGGTAGCATTTGCTATGAATGCTGACCCATCAAAAGCAGGCCTGACAGTTTTGCCCTTCCAATTTAGTCTGCTGACAGTCTCTGTCAACACCCTGAACAGTCCAAATGGGATCAAAACCTTCAGAGTTTATGACTGCTGTAGACAAGTTTGATGAAAGCTGTGGAACCATTTTAAACTTTATCTTTGAGGAAATAAGCTGAAAATATCTTGCTCATGTCTCACAGGAATACTGTGGTTAGAATGATAACTGAACGTAGATCTTCCAAGTCTCCAACGCGCACTTGGGACAAAGGGTCTTCCTTCCTTCCTGAATACTGTGCACTAATACTTCAGAGATGCCTTTTTTTTTTTTTTTTTTTAAGTAGGCAAAGCAACTTGCTCGTGTGCTCCCGCTGTGTAAAAACACAGGCTTTCCTTCTGCATCTATGGAAAAAAAATCATCAAAATGCAAACCTCAGAGGAACAAGGACACAGTAAATGACTGTATGACAATCTTCTCGGTAAAAGCTCAGGGCTTGGTCCTACATTGTGCAGTTATACAGTGCTCTCAAACAAGCAAATTTAGAAATATTTGAGCAAATATCTGTTGTGCTCTGATGTTGCACGAGAGCCCTATGGATTGACCATGGAGTTCTTGGCTAGTAACAGGCACAAGGACCAAGAATGGAGCACACTGCAAAGCTTCTCAGCTGTACGCAGGGGATTATACGTAGGTCAATCTTTCTTCATTTTTAGTCAGAACACTATTCTTTGTTACATCCCTTTCCATTTTTTGCTTAGTATCCTTGAGAACATGGGAATGAGAATGCAAGGGAACTTGGGACTTAGATCAACTGACAAGTGACAATATCTAGTACAAAAAACCAACTGTATGCACATGCCACCAATTTGTGTTCTTTGTGCTCTCTACTGCTCACTCTTGGCTTAATCCAAAACTAAATGAAGTCAATGGAAATCTTTCCACCAACTTTAACGGGCTTTCGATTAGGGCTCAGGCAAGGGCCTGCCTGGATTAGTCTTACTTTCAATGAGGTAAAAAAAGCTCATATTACAAAACATCAATACTACTTAAAATATATACTATAGAATATTTACTAATATACTTTAATGTACTGTTTTAGATAACGTTCTTTGGAGATTTCCATTAATTCTCTCTATGATGGTTCTTGTAGTGTTTGTTTAGCAAGAATTAATTTGGTTCTTATATGGCACAGTATGTGAAAAAAAAAACTCTTTAATCCTTTTAACTCACTTTAAATGCTCATTTGAATATAATTATTTTAAAGGATTAATAAAAACTATTTTTTTAAGTTAGCAATGAATTAAAAGTTTAGGAAAAAACAGAGGTTATTTTATTGTCTTTACATCTCTTTTTAAAATCATATTAATTTTCCTTTCCAATACTATTTTATTGTATTAAAATATAATCATGCTAGAAAAAATTCTCATTATGTTAGCAAAAATGAATACAAGGTAGATAGTATACTAACACAATGACTGTAATCTGCTAATACAATAAGGCCTTCCTATTATGTTTAAATGAGAATTCAGTTCTTGATCATGTCAACATATTTCCAAAACACTGTCTCAAAAGGATAAAAAGTAGCATATTTCTATGCTTAAGAAAAAGTTCTTGATGTCCTCATTTACTACTAAAAACAAGAAACAGATAATAATGCATAATTTATGTTGTAGCAGATTCTATTTCTGTATTAGGAAACCATTTGCATATACTTTGTGGAAATAAGTATGTATATGATTACTTATGATTAGCTAATCATGGCTTCAAGCATGTGTCTGAGAAAATAGTTCAGGCTTCCACTGCGTCCTGAAGTCCAACAGTCTAAGCTCCAGCCAGTCTGAAGGAGAGAATTCCAATCTGAGAACCTGCCCTGGGGAACAGGCACGTACAGGGTGTTAGCTCTTCTGATATTGGACAAATTTGACTACTGTTGTTAAAGTCACTCGTTAAGAACCCAAGCAATAACAAGTTCTGTAGATCATAATCAATATTTTTTACCCAGAAACTAGCAGAACATTCCTTTTCAGTGCTGTTACAGAAGGTGTGGAAAAATCTTCTATGCAGGCTTCTATAGGTTAGAGGATATTTTACATCCCATGCACAAGTACTGGATACAGTGCACACTGCCAAAGGTGGTGGTGGCTCAAGAGGCCATCCAAACCCTTCCCAAAGAGTACAAATAGCACCTGACGCACAGGCTGGTTTTCTGAAATAATACAGGATATCCTATTCTTAAGGAAACTTGCTTGAGACTACCTCATCATGAGACTATCGTAGGACAGCATGAACTAAAAGTACCATAGTGCTGTAGACTAATACTTGGTTACCCTACACTAACAATAGAAAAAACAACCCACAGAGCTTCTGTGATGAGTTCCCGAGCAGACCACCTATTTTGCCATACAGATTCCTGTAGCAGGAACCTCATACTCCCGTTGCCACAAGGCAATACATCTGACCATGTTAAAAATCAGCTCTTATTGGAGAACCTAAACTATAACAACTGGGACTCAAAGTAGTATCTGTAAATATCCAACATCAGAAGGTAAACACAGGGAACAGAGATATACAGAACATTGCCTAGAACCTGAAAATTCATAGAGATCCTGAAACATTCAAGCTACACTTATGTTACACCTAATTGCAATATGTCTTCCTTCAAGTAATTTTTAATAATAGCATCAAAAATATTTAACCTATAAGTACTGTGTTGGACTAGTTTGATGTTCCATTGGAATTTCAGAGGCATGGCTTGTTTCATTCATAATAATCATTGTTGGCAGGTCCCCAGGACAGGAATGTAAGTGAGAAAAGAAGTTAGATCAGTTAACCAAAAGGCAATAAATCAGATGATCTGAATATTTGTTAGATGCGGAACAGAAAACTGGCATGAGAAGAATTCAATACTGAAGCAAGTTTTGGACACAACATCAGCCTTCACAAATTTGGATGTAGGGACATCAGTGTTGGTCACAAGGCTGTGCTCCCTTCTCTTTTTTCCCCCCATAAAAAGACCCTGTACACATTGTTTCAACAGCAACAACAACAACAAAACCAAAACAGAGTTAAGTTGCAAATTCTGGTAAGTAATCAACAATCTCTTTTGTAGCTTTAGCAATCACTGACCCTTTGTATACAAATACTTCTGGATCGCTAAAAGCCAGGGAGGAGCTCTTTCCATATATTTTCTCATAGAAGAACCTGTGAGAATTCAAAATTTGTTGTGGGAGAACTGGCAAGTATTCTAAAATTCATCTTTTTAAATTATATTATTTCATTTGTGTGCACTACCTCTGCCAATCTGTGACAAAAATCGGATTGTGGATACTAAATTAGGAGCACAACTTTTGGATACAAATCATGTCATGAAATGAAAGCTGCCCTTTTAAAATGTGTTCCTTACAAACACATACATTTACAGGTCTTAAAGATGTCGCTACTCTTTCAATTTTTGGAGTGTTCTAAAATTAGTTCATACTAAGAAAATATCATGCAGCCTAATGGTCTAACATCTAGGTAGAACAAATGGCAACGAATTTCCAATATCAATATATTTATCAGTTACCACTTATCTGTATACCAAATACAATCAATTATTCAATGTAAATAAAATAAGTCTCTTAAAAATTGATTTCCCAGATGAGAGGAAAAGCTAGTTAGCAAGCTGAGTGTGAAATTTACATGTAGTTCATGAAAAAGTGATTACTTACGGAATTAATTGATTTCAGAAATGAAACTGAGGACATAAAATTATGGCACAGAAAGGAAATAAATCGGTAGATCTGTTTTGTTTATGAGAAAGGTGTTTATTTTTCCTTCCATTCACAGCCAGTCCCAGAAGCTGTTCCACACAAGAAATCCTTACTCAAAGCCATAGTCCCTATTGTCCATCTTTATCTTCCACACCACTTGAACTCTTGCCCCTTTTCCATTCCCCTCACAGCTGAATGTTTGTCAACAACTTGGTTGTGTCTTGATTTGGTGTCAGCAATTTCCTTCTCAGAGGGCATGATACTGAGATTTACTTTTCAACGTGTCAAAACATCACTCTCAAAATGCATCCTCCTACGGATTATTTCAGTTGCGAACTCTCCCCTCTTGGAGACACATTTCAGTGCCAGCGATCCCTTCATCTTCTTCATATCCTTTCATCTTTTTCTTGCAACTTCTCTGTGCCATCTTTCTTGTTGCTCCTTGTATGTGAGATTTCTTGCTGAATCATATTCAGGCTGCTCCTAAACACTTGTTTCATCTGTCTCACCTATGTAAACTGAAAGGACAAAGAAGGGTGAGAGAATCTTCCAAATAAGTAAGTACTTTACTGAATGCTCTCCAGAGTTAGTATTTGCCTTTGAAACGCCTCACATGGTGTTACTCTGTTCACGGTTCCGGACTGGTTTTTAAGAGGAGAGTAGTCTTTTCCACATTCTTGGTGTTGTTTAACGAAAACTTGAGCTCTGAGTGACAAGGTTGTTTGAGGTTTTCTGTTTATCACAATACTACAAGACATTAGGGGGAACTTTAAAAGGATTTTTCCACCTTTACAGAGTCACTCTGTCCCAGCATAAACACTTAGGTATTGTGTAAATGTATCACAAGGTTTAATTTTTGAATAGATTCCACACTCCTCTATTGCAACTGGGATTGCTGGAAAAATCACCTTTCTCTGAGAGCACTGCTGTTAATTCTGACAAAGGCACCTGAATTGCACATTTAGGGACATTAGACCGTCCTGGAGCTCCCCTGGGCGCAGTGACACTGCCCCGTTCCCACAGAGCGGCCCGCTCCCGGCCCCGCCCAGGGCCGCCTCACCGCGCAGCCACCGGCGCGCCCTGCCTAGTTGTCATGGAGACCAGCGAGGCCTGACCCAAGGCAGCAAAGCGCCCGTTGATTGGCTGCCGGGCAGAGTCCAATCGGTGGGCGAAATGTTCCGGAGGTGCCAAGATGGCGGCCAGGTAAACACGACCGGAGGCGGCTGCTGGTGAGGGGAGCCGGGCTGCGCGGGTCCCGGCGGGCCTGCGGAGCGCTGCGGGCGTCCCCCCGCCCGGCCTCGGGGCAGTGCTGCGCCTCGCTTCGCCGCTCGGAGCGGGCTCCTCTCTCCGTCCTCCCCCGCGGGGCCGGCGGAGCCCGCCTGTACCTGGCTCTGCCCGCTGGGTGGGAGAGGGCGGGGGGGCGCGGTCGCGTGGGAGGGTTGAACGTGCGCCCCCGCTGCCCCCGGAGGGAGGCAGGAGGCGTTGCTGCCGTGTCGTACTTACGGCTGGAAGTAGCTGTAAGCGAATCCGAAGTGGGAAAGCTTTAAGGAATAAAGAAGGAAAAAAAAAAGACATAATAGCTTTAATCTGGGTAGTTAAATCTTCTACTTCTCTCTGAAATAGTGAGTATTAGAAGCTTTATAATGAGCTTGTCTGAAACACCTAATGATAGTTACTTTTCTGAGGAGAAATTAAAATATTTCTGATGATCTGTTTTGCTATTTCTGATTCTTCTGTAGGCTAATTATGGTTTTATCTCAAAACAGGTATGCTCACATGACTCTTGTGTCTTTGCAATGACTTGGAGTGGCTTGGCCTTGTTTAAGCTGGAAGATGTGGAGTGGACTATTACCTCCAGGACTGAATGAAAGTGATGTTGACTTGAGTTCTGATGATGGAGATGAATCGCATAGTTCCTTTTCAAAGGAAGCCACAAATGAAGATACTGAAAGAGGTCAGCTTTCTGAGTTGCAGGAGAATGGACCTGAAAGTAATGCCATCAGTGAATCGGTTTTGATGTCCGTGACAGATGGAGAAAGCACATCTGAAACGTGCCCTTCTGGAATTTCTTTAAATATGTGGAATGTGGGTATCTGAGTATACTGTGGATATTTGGAGTCATGCTACAAGTTGAATGGCTAATTCTTAAAATAACTCAGATTTGGATATTTTTTGTCTACAAATACAAAAAGAAGTAAACTATGATCAAAGTGCAGTCACCATAATTTACCTTAGATTGTTTCAGGTAGGGTGAATGGGGATTTAGATAGAAATTTAATGTAACTTTTTTTCCTTAGTGCAGCGGTATTTAAAAGTACAGCAGTGAAATGTTTGGGTAGCTATGCAGTTATACAAAGGCTTGTGTTTGTGGTAGTGTGCGAGCTCAGAGCTTTGTTTTTTTGTGTTAGTAAGGATTTATAGCTAAGCATGTTAGCTGCTGTACTGGTGATTTATACCTGCGAAGTAGAGCTGTATCCTTCTGCTTTTTGTAGGGATTAGGTGCAGGCATTCAGACACATAGTTGCTTATAACCCCTCTTTATTTTCACATTGCATGTAAAGACTGAAAAGATTAAATATAAGCAAAGCAGTCTGTGTTTCAGGCTTTTGAATCAAAATAAGAATTAGCAAAAACTAGCTGCTCTCCTCCATCCACCCATGTAGATAGCCTGATGTGCAAGGAATTTGCTGTTTAGAATCCTTAAATTCTAAACTACCATCTATGCAATAACAAAACATTGAATAGCTCAGGAGTACACAATGAACATAAGTGTATTCAGTGTCATATTGCGTGAGAAAACTGTGTGTTTTGAATAGTCCTGGGACTTAGGGAGGGCAGGAAGTCAGTGATATAGGTGATAAAATATTAGAGGCAGTTCCAGTTTATCACTGTCAGAGACGGATGTTCTCGATGCATAAATTTTAATGTGATGGATATAAGAAGCTACTATGGATAAATGAAATATCAGTACAGCATTTCTCAGCATATTATGTAACTTTAAAAAAAAAAAAAGTGCTGATTTTTAATCTCCTTTTCTTAATCTTGTAGAAATTTGTGGAGCTTCAGAAGAAAAACCATGAAATGAAAATGCAAGCAAATCAGGAAAACAAAGGCCGAAAAAGAAAGCGTGGCAGAAAAGGTGTTTTATATAATTCCAGAACTTACTTTCTCAAAATGGAATTAGTATCAAGTATATTGGAAGTGCATTTTTGCTTTTATGAAGAATAGAATGTCTGAATAGATGTCTTCTGTTATCAAGGATTTTGTTTTTCCAGTTGCTATGCATCACTTCTAAGACTAGGTTGTAAACTGCTACTTAAAGTTCAAGTAACACATTTACCTTCTTTTTAAAAAGGAGGCAGATCTCATTCAGTCAATACTGACTTAAAATGGCTAGGCATATTTCAGTAATTCTATAAAATTATTTTGTGTATTCTGATTAGAGCTTCTTCACAGATATTGTAGTAGGTTCTTCATATAGAAAGCCATACAGCAGAGTGGTTTAAATCCACATGATCATTGGGTATAGATCCTAGTGTGTTGATCATTTAAAGGAAATGTGACCTATTAGTAATCTGTTAGCTTTGTTGGATGCTATAGGGTATTACTGTGTAATGTTGAATTTTTTTCTTTCCTAGAAAAACTGAAAAAGAACAATAACGAAGTGACTAAGAGGTATAACCGGGTCAATGTGATTATCTGAGGTCTGTTCTTAATATCAGGCAAAACTGGTAAAAAGTTTGACTATGTGTATAGCCAAGTACTAGCAGTGAACATCATGTAAAATATCTGCTGAAGTTGCTTGGTGTCTGTGTCACACAGGCTGAATTTGATTCCAGTGATTGCTTGATGGAGTTTATTGCTTGATTTAAAAACAACATAATTGTGTTATTTAATGCAACTTAAAATTAACTTCTTATTATTGATGGTGTTTGGCATATAATTGCATACAGGCTTGCTTTCAAGATTGTGGCATTGCAATTGCAGAGAAGGAATAATTTCACTTGCATTAAAAATTGTCAGTGGGTGAAAAGGGCATGTCTGCCAAATAGAATAATTTCTTTTAGTTTTGAAAAGAGTATTACACAAAACAAACTGCTTATATTAATGAGTTTTATTGTTTTGGTTTTTAGTAGTCAACAGTTGGCCAATGAAGACCAATGGAAAGAACTTACACAATACTTTGGAATCAATGATAGATTTGAATCACCTGTGGATAGCAGGGCTCCACAAAAGGTGATTGTTGTTACATAAGCAATGTCATCTTGTACTTGGTAGTTAAAAATAAAAATGTCAGTGTTAACTGAGATAAGAGTAAAACTGAATCTATTTCAAGGTAAGCAAATGATCAAGTCACTATGAGGAAGAATAATTTTGTGTACTTCTTAAATGAATTTCCTTCTAGGTATCACATAAATTGTACTTTGATTAAAAGGTTACTGTGCATTCTTTTGAGACAATATTCATGCCTATTTTCCTGTCTGGTTTTGTATTCTATTGTGATGAGAGGCAAAAGACTTGATACGCAGTTTGATTACAGTGACTTTTTTAAAATCATATTTTAACTTCAAAATGTATCAAGTTAATCCTGTAGTTGAAACCAGTAGCTCATGGAATTAGATGGCCGAATCTACCATACAGTTTCACTGGATTTATAACACATTCTGTTCATAAATACTACTGTATAGCTAGTCATATTTGAAATAACTGGTACAATGTAATAGACAAGTTAGGAACTCAAAATATAATGAGCTTGTTCTGTAGTTTTTCCAGTGAAGGCCTATGTAACTTCTAAGACATCAAATGTTCAGCTAGCCTTCTTTATCATAAACTTTCTGTTTTTCATTTGCTTAATGTGTTTGCATTGACACTGACATTGGTCACTTCTGAGTTCTTACTCTTAGTGGGCATTTACTTGTCATTAAACTGCTCAGGATAGATCTAGAATGAGGCCCAAAATGTTAACATACAGCTGCTATCCATGTAAGTTAACAGATTTAATCACTAGCACAATGTCTCATTAATTTCAGAAAAGGCATCTAACGGAATTGACTATCACTGCAGCTTTCAGTCGTACACTCCTTTAACTTCTACCTGAATAATTAAGTGCGGTATTTGCAGATCTCTGTTTCTCAAGAATTGTTTCCTTTTCTATTTTTTAAAAAGTATATGTTGTGAAACTGTCAGAAGTGTAAGTATTAGTGATGCTAAAGAGAACATCTAGTGAGTCTGTAAACCATGTCTTGTGGTGAATGAATGATTTTTCTGAAATTCTTGTTTCCAACTGTAATTTCCATTAAATGTTTTATTGTTGCATTATTTGTAAAAGTTGCTAAATGAATTGTGTTGATCATAAAGGTTGAATTTTGAAACATTTTCACTGTTTTCCATAGGATAGCTAGAATTCTGAATTTACTAGTATAGTGGAGTGGCACCATGCCAGAACTCAGTTTTTGGATAAAGATAAGATCTTGGAACTGTAACGTTACAGTGGTAATTGCCATTCTTCATGTTACCTGACACTTACATTTCACATTTTGTTTAGAAAGCTCCAGGGATGGAAGAGATAAGCCAGATCTTCAGATGAATTTTATTGTGACAGGCATAAACTAGTCCGTGTAATTTTTTTTAACCTACAGTATTATCCTGCACATAAGATGGAACTAATGCAATGATTTGTGCTCAGGCAGCCTTTCGGTGAATTCTTAATTATACTGTCCATTACAATACATAGACAAAGTGATTTGTGTTATGTAGAAATTACAGGTTTATGCAGTATCTTAAAATGAAGAATTTTTAAAAATATTTTTTAAAAGGAGATGCTCCCTTCAGACGTATTATTTCTGTTTATTTGCCCTAAAGATATTTACTTTTCTTTTTCTAGTCTGGCCTTGAACTTAGCATAGAGAAGTCTGTGGCTGAAGGTGACATTGATAAAGCCGAGGAGCTGAGTGATAGATTAGCCATTCGTGAGGTAAGTGGACTACTAACAAAAGCTTTTAGGAAAAAATTAGTTTTGTACATCTGTATAAAAAATGTAACTAAAAGAGCACTGAATATTGTTTGGGGCATCTTTTCCTAACCAGATTTCTGTCAGTGACTGAAGGATTTTGCTGCTGATCCAGTAATGCTTGGACAACTGTAGCTATGTATAGGAATTGAAAAATACAACCATGAATGTTCCTAAGTAACCTTATCTTGAAGCCCTGATGAAGACTCCACAAGTCAGTCATCAGTAACTAGTGATCAGTATTGAGTTTTTGATTTTTCTGCATGTTGCAAGCCAAAAAATAGGGTAGGATGTTCACTCCCTGTCGGTTTCCAGCACATCAGATTTTTCTCTGCATTCCCTCAAAAAGCTTGAGAAGCCTGGCAAAAGATAAGAGATTGAATAAGCTTAGAGTAAGATCTTCACAAGTAAGGACATATATCTAAGCTGATGGTGATGGGTCAGTGCTTTTTTTTGTTTTCCCCCCCTGTGTCTTCATGTGATCAGGAGTTGATGGCTGGAAGAATTCTGAAGAAGAATGGGAGTAAATGGATGCTAAACATCTTTCTGTAGCCTTAGAATGAAGTTTATAGAATGAATGGATATTTTTTTCTTCTTTAAAAGCTCTAATTTTGGGGTATAAGTGCCTATCTCCAAATTAGTCCAGGGGAGAGAAACTCCATTTTCCTCAAGATGTCTTGTGAGTTGATGTAGTTGAGTAACTTTATGATAGTTTTGTGGCTCTTTGCTGCAAAAATCGGATCCTTTAATCTTGTGTGTAGTGCTGAGTGAATACTTAACCTGCTAAGGAATCTATTACAAACCTCTGGGAACAGTGATTTGTTAAGAGAAACAGTTCAATAGGTGCGTATGTGGTAGGTGGCAGCAACAGAAGTACTTCACTGAAATCCATGTAGGCTGTTGTACCCACTGCAATCTGTGCATAGGGGTGAAAGTGTGAAGGAAGAAAAATTAGTGTAAAAATATAGTTCGAATAGTTTTGAAGCTAGGTAAGAAATACCGAAATATAATGCTATTTGAGGTAAGTGGAGGAGCTATCCTTTTAAAAAGTCATCTGATTTATATAATTTCAACAAGGGGTTTGCATTCTTTCATCTGTCTTGCATACTATTCTATCTTCACAGAAGTAATGGCAATTTTGTGCTCACTGTATATACCAGCAAAATTCAAAGGTATTAGAAGAGCATTAAAAAAAGACATTCTGAATACTTCTCGTTCTCATACAAATACTTAGTGTTTCATAAATAGTGTTTAAGCTAAGCTTTAATGTAAAATTACAGGTTTAAATTTGTTTTAATGACATATAATACAACATTGTGATGACTTTAAAAAAACAGATGTCTTCTGAAACAGGAAATACAGTTCTTCAGGTTCTGTAAATATGGCTCGGTAAAACTATCTTCCTCCATGTGTGTTCTTAGACATTCGTTAGTAACTCCTATGCTTAGTCACTCAGGGCAGTTTCTAATTACTAGACTCTGCCTTTTTGACTTCTGATCACAAAACATCACTGCACAAAGATAACAGCTCCTGACAGTGATAGAAATGTAGCCTAATGATCCATTTATGTCCAGCCAGCTTCTCATGGTGATACTGTTATATTACCTTTTGTGTACAGTATTAAAAACACTCTTACTGTTCTCCTTCACAAATGTCATTATTCCATCTACTCTAAAGTGGTTAGAGTATCATAATCAATAAAACATACTGAGGTTCTAGTGCAAGTTGTTTGACTAAAAACAAATTAATGTAAGAAGTTTTAAGGTTTTGTAATATTTATGATAAACTATTATCTGATTTTGGTAGCCATGGGATTGTACAACATCTAGCATATCCCAGGTGCTACAGCAATATAATATTATTTGTGGAACATTAGCTCCAAATTGTTGACTTTCAAATATTAGCATGTTGTAATTCTGAAAACAAAATGCTTGAAGCATTATTAGTATTCACAGCCTTGACTTGGTTTTGGTTAAGTGGGTTTATCTGAATAAATAGTGTGTTGGAAGAAGGAGAACTCAAATGACTCTGACTCGATCTCATGAGGAGTTCTGTGAAGGCAGAAACTCAGTGAATTCACCGGGGTTCTCTACTGTTTTAAAGATGTGCTACGTAACCTGCTGCAAGATTTTATTTTTCTGTGTTCTTAAAAGCCTGATTTTTATATTTTTTACTGGATCTTTTAAAGTACTTTTTCAAAGGAGGTCCTTCTAACAGTGACTAATTCTGATTCAGTGAAGAGCTATAGAAAAGGATTCAGTTATGGGAGAGGCTGATGTAAAACATCGTTTTGTGCACAAGAACAATTAATAAAATGCTGTCTGTATATTGTACAGTATTTATTCAATCACAACTTTCCTCCCATCTTTGCCTTTTAAAACTCATTTTACATAATACTTCTGAGAACTGAGTTAGTTAATTTTTAGAGTATGTGGTTATTTGTGTCTCTAATTTCCAAATGCAACACAACATTGTGAGCAAGTCAGGCATGGAACTATACTATGACTGTATTGAAGTACAACACTTCTGAAGTCTAGAAAATAAGTGGATAAATTATTGTTCTTTTATCTCCACTTCATCTTTTTATGTATAGCTTTCATTTTTCTTGAGCAATGTTGCAGGGTTATGGGTGTGTATGTGAGAAATAGCTGCCTTCTGTTTGGGGTACAGCCCCCCTTGTAGCCATGTGAAAAAATGTTCAGTGGGTAGGTGTTCTTTTTGAAATCAGGTGTATGGGTTTTTAATCGGCACCATTTTCTTTTGCAAGAAGCAGTGACTGGAACCTGCTGATAAAGCTTTTGCTTTGAGGCACAGATCCCAGAGTTCTTAAAGCTGTTTCCTGCCTTAATAAGTGAAACTAATTTTTGATGTATAACATTTATAAGCCTGTGAAACTGATAGGGCAGCTTCAGTATTTAGAAAAAATGAAGCCAAAAATAAACAGATGACTGAGAATGGGCAGCAGAAACATGTCCTAAAAAGCAAAGGAATGCCAAAATGATGCTGTCAATATGCTATCATTATGACATGGTGAGAAGAGGTTGTTTTTTTTTTTT
>VXAA01004380.1:382080-423602 GCA_013399115.1 Anseranas semipalmata
TTTTTTTTTTCCAAATAAGATTCCCTTAAAATCAGTGATGATTTGGGTAATATGCATAATCTAGCAGCTGTGAGTGAATTGCTGAAATGTATATCCTTAAAACCTAAATGATACTGCTTCAAGATTTTGGATGTTTTGGTTTCCAAATGGTACTCGTTGCAGGTTCTTTCAGGAAAATGTTACTGTACTGCTGTAAATAAGGCTTTGGGATATATATTTGTTGCTTTCTTCTACTTTGTCAAATACACGCAAATGCTGACTTTAAAACAAAATGTCTTAATCTAGCAGCGGTCAAGGTTTTTGATTGCAGGTGGTTAGAACTTGACTACCTTGTGCACGAGGCTCTGTATGCACTAGTGACTGCGCGTGTGGATTTGTATGTAGCTTTTGAGACTGTGGCTAAAAACGTGTTACCCCTGCTCTGGCAATTACACTTCTGTTAAAAATGAATTGTACATCTGTGATCATCTAATCTTTTGGCTAACCACACTGCAAAGTATTACCCCTTGTCTCCTGTTGTCAACTCAGCTTGTGGACTACAAAAGTGACCCCAGTTAGTTTGGACGTTTTCAGGCTAGCGGATCTCTTTAACTGTAGGATCCTTGGTCCATCCCTTCAGCATGTCCTCTTGTGTACTGCTTCACTAAGGAGTTACAGGGGTCCTGAAATTCTTGATTGCATTATTTATATGAGTCAAATTCTTCCTGAAAGGATATGGGTATGCCATCATTATGCTGTGCAGGATAACTTGGTCCATCAGTAACTCTCTGCTTCTTCAGCTAGCCTGCTTCTAGAACCTGGTCTAACTTGAGTACCTCTATGCTGTGGTGCAGTTACAGCATATAAGATCAGCACTCCTTTGTTTGGTGAATTTTTGTTGAGCATTCACATAATGCAGGTGGGTCATATTGCTTAGTCATAATTCACTATGGATTTTTAAACATACGGGCAGAGTGGAAGTTCTTGCTGTAATACCTATATCATAATAATATTAGCAATAAATAACTTGCAGTTAATTATAGTATGTGTGATACAACATACACAATTAAGGTTCATTATTGTAATCCAGTTACCGTCTTTGTTATATTGGAACAGTCCAGGCCTTTCAGCATAGGCAGAGTTCATGTTTTAAAGTTCTGCTTTTTAAATGGAGAATGGCATACCTAAAGCTATAGTTTGAACACCATGTTTAATTACGACTTGTTTAATTTGAGAGATCTTGGGAGAAATGCTAATATTAATGTAGGAGTTGTCCAAAAAATCCTGAACCTTTTAGGATGAAATTTGTAGTGAAAATGAAGTTTGTGTACACTTAGCTGAATTACAATAAAAATAGCTTTCTTGGGGATACTCTAGGAGTGTATATACTTGGGTGTATATATAGCTGGGAACTGACACTTAGAATTCTGCATACTTTTCTAACACTTTCAAAAAAAAAAAAAAAACCTGCTTGGAATTATATCTTCAATTGTACTTGTTCCTACTGTGTTTGCGGGGCTCTTTTTGTTTATTTATTTATTTTGAAGAATGAATGTTGAGTAGTTAGAGCACTGTGACTTTGTAGTTGGAGGCGTGTATCCTTTTGAGTAAGGACAGTATGTGGAGATGTCTGGTAATTTCACTTTGCTGTAAATTGATTTCAATTTGGAGTGATACTTTATGAAATTCTTTTCCTAGTTCAACCAAACGACTCTGAAAGATTTTCCCTATATCCCCAACCTATAAACTTGAAAATATTTCCCAGGCTTTTTTCCACCAGAGAAAGAGGCTTTTCTTAGTGTGTGTGTGTGTTTTTTTTTTTTTTTTTCTAAAATCATTGTGCAAGGTCTCAAGAAGCAGAATGCAGATTTCTTGTGGCTCTAATATTCTGAGAACTAATCTGTCTAAACCTCAGACTTTGCATTTGGCTTGTGGTTTTTGTGTTACTGCCTGGTAGGTAGGTGCCACATTGTCTAAGAGCACATTAGCCTGGGGACTGTAACTTGAACGCAATAAAATAATCTTGACCACGTTAGATTTACCTGTCAAAAGGAACTTTAGAAATATTTTGTAATTTAGCATGCTGAATTACTGAAGTAGTTGTCAATCTCTAAATAGCCCAGGCTTTTAGACAGCACTGTTTCTATGTACTTAGCTTAGTGGCTTCTGGCATTTTGGTGAAAGATTTTTTTTAAATGCTCCAATTTACAAGGAAACTATGGTATTGTAATCAAGTTGAAATGAAAGATCTATATCACAATTGACCAGATTAATTAGCTATTCACTGGAATATCATTCTCAAGTTACAGCAAAATTGGTTTTGATCAGTTTTGACCATTTTCTAGTGTTCCATTCTAGCCATTTAGAATGGGAAGTACATGAGCACGGTTGTAAGTCATAAGCATTGAGCTATTCTGTAAGCTGTTGTTGTCGTCTTGAAAATCTGGGTAGGATATGAATGGTCATGAGGTCATTCACATAACTGTTTCAAACAGGTTGTAGTGCTGGATGAGTTGGCTGTTCTTCCATTGGTATAATAGAGCCTCATGTCTAAATTCTGTGCAGCATTCACAGTTTATCAGTGCTTTTAGGTACCTGAAGAGATTGATACAGTTTTATACAGAATATAACCAAGCACCAATTAACTTGTAAGTCTTGCCAGTTGAAGGACTTGGGGTGGGGGGTGGGGGCAGGGAGGGGAATGTATTTTTTTTATCTGGGAAGGATTTTATTTCTAACACTTAGCAGAGGTGCTTCCAAATATCTCTCTTCATTGAGGTTGTTTTCTTTTAACCTTTGGAACATGGCAGGGTTATCACCTAGAATTACATTCTTCTGCTCCCTTAATTATGTATATCTTTTCCTTAACAAACCTTAAAAAAAGATTTCAGATGTTACAAGTCTAATTAAAGAGACAGACAAAGCACAGTTTATACTGTAGATTTTTTCTGCAGTTCAATTAATCAGCATGTTTTCTCTTTTAATTAAAACCATTTTAGTAAATTAAAGCCCACAGCAAAACACATATATAATTTGTTTGTAATTAGCTCTTAATTGGTGGTAGTTGAAGCTTAGCACCCTTGGTTTCTTTCTTCATGATTGCCATTTTATTAGCAGCCAGTCATTAATTAATCTTTTTTTCTAATTAGCTTATAAAACTGTTGATGGCACATTATTGTAAATGTGATTTTAAGTTCAAAGCTTGTTAATAAGCTTTCTTACTTAGAAGAACAGAGATAAAGAAATTGCTGAAAACAGTACTACAGTTCTTTTTTTAAAACTGCCTTTCTTATAAGGGGGCTGTGTAAAGCATCTAACAGCTTAGAGTTAATTTTTTTAATGCTGTTTTCTCTCATGAATGGAAGAAGTTACTAGCATTTAAATGTTTAAATCTAGAGAAGAGCTTAATGTTAGAACAGTTTTCTGTCCTTACTCCATTACTGTGTTATCCAAATATAATTTGATGTTGTAATACACAGCATAAAAATACAACAAAGGTATTACAAAGTATTTTACAGTGGAAGTTGAGCACATCATTGAAAGGGGACAATTTTCGCTGCAAAATCCACTCGGTATTCTTGTTTGCTTTATATATTTTATATACGTCAGCAATGGATAACATTCCATAACATAAAAGGAGAAAATCATTGCTAAAGGCAAGCCTGAAATAACTAGATTCATATTTGATGAGAAACTGTAACACTGTATTAAAAGGCTGTTTGGCTTCTCTGGTGTGATCATAGGATATTTCAGGACCTGTTTGAATTCAGATGTTTTGTTAGAGCTTCTGTTGGTTTAGCATTTTGTATATCATACCTAAATATTTCTGGAGCAGTTCTTGAATCTGTTGTCTCGCTCATTCAGCGTTTATATCACACGGTGTTATTTTAATGAAATATGCTTACTGTATAGTACTTAATGTTAAATGTCTTGATTTTTTCAAGGAAGTTTTCTGAAAGTTAGGTGCTGGTGCAACTTAACAAAAATGTTTACACTTCTGCCTGAACTTTACATACTATTTCAACTTCATCCATTTCTTTGCTTGTTTTAAAAGTGTTTTATGATGCTGTGCAAGAAACACTAGAAAGGGATAGCTGACAAGGAAAAAATTAAAAATTGGATAAAAAGTAAATGAATAATGTCATATTACTAAAAAGATGAGAGGCTAATTTGTGCCGACTTTTTGCTAATTTTGTTCAAGCCTCAAAATGAGGAGCTGTCACCCGTTCTGTGTAGCACTGATGACAGTGCCAATGATCCATGAAATAAGCTGCCGCTGGCTTTGTTCTGATAAGAATGAACAAATCTGCACAATGTACGGCTCCCAGAATCTCATTTTCATACTTGCATGCAGGCTAAAAGAAATAAGCTGTTTGCAGGCTTGATTAATCAGACATTTGAGGGTTTTTTGTCTCTTTGATCTCTTTCGTCTCCTAGGTAACTTGCTTGACATTAATGTTGAGCTTGAGTAAAGACAATCAGGAATTGTAGACCAAACTGATATAAAAATTAAAGACCTTAACACTTTAAGTACTCCAGTAATGGTTCTGCTTTACTTCAGAAAACATCTGTTTTCATTTAATTAAAGAACAAAAGAGAAAGGCATAAATATTTTTCATAGAGACCTGTTATTCCACAAAAAGTTAAAGTATGATAATTGGTATTTTTGAACAGTTTCAAAGCATTTATTTAGGAAGAAGCAAAGCTTCAGAAATTTGTTACAAGGTAACAATTTCAGATGAGTAGAAATATTATGAAAAATAATGGATGAGGAATTTTTCACTTATGCTACATTAAACATCTAGAGTAAGATAGTTGACATGATTATTGGTGAACTTTGAAATGGAAAGGTCCTTGCCCTGTTAGAAGCTAAGTTGTTTTATTTAGTTTGTCTTAAAAATATATATATTGTGTTACAAGGATGAACCATCATATCAGCTTTACTACCCAATATGATTTACACACTTTAAACCTGTAAAATTGAAAGGAATTTAAAAAAAAAAAAATGTCGCAGTGCGTTTGCTGGAGGTTATGCAGACGCTTTTACAAATCTTCCAAGTGGCTGTAAAGATGAATGCCTCAAGGGTCTAGCCAGGGCCCTGCTTTTCCAACCAGCTAAAGCCCTTATCTTAAATCCAAGCAAAGTACCATTAATCTTTTTGAAAGACCTTTTATGGCTTTTAATATATCCCAAATTAGAACATTTTACACCCTTGGTTCCTGAAATATGGTGATAAAAAGCCTTTAGAGCTTAATTTTCCTTACTGCGTGCTCTGACCAATTTGCAGTTCTTTGTGATAATGTTTAGACACCTTAATTAAAATGCAGCAAAATATTGGATGTTCTATATGGAAAATGCTGATACTTTGACTACACAAGAAATTGTTGTATATATTTTTATTCATGCTTTTTTACTTCTTTTAACATTGTATTTTAGTGAGTTATCTGATGACCTGAAATGTTTTTTAATGTAAAACCCATTGACCAAGCTTTTATGGATTTCTTTTGGGAGGGGCAGTGAAGAGGTATGTCTGGGTGTGGGTGGGAGCAGAAGCCATTTAATCTGACTAAAATGTTTGTGTGTTTATATGCGACATACTTGTTTTCATGTCTTGCAAATTTCGCTCTATGTAGCCTAGAAATGGTAACATTAATGCTGCAAAATGTTTCTGCTTTTACTTCCACATACACTACTGAGGATCTTATTATCCCATTTTTCTGTACTTTTCAAAGATATAAGAACTCATTCTGTCTTCCAAGAAATACAGATCAAAAGATTTTTTTTCCTCAGCACTTGTATAGATCTCAGTAGTGTATATCTGTATGCATATAAGGGTTCAGTAGATTCCTAGAATATATTTTTAGGGAGAGACTGTTACTCATCACATAGTAAGCTGATATGTTTCTTTTCTTCAAGTATATTAGGAGGTAAAATGCAATTCAAAAATCAAGAAGGCATGGTTCTGCTGATTCTGATGGGCTTTAGCCATCAGATTAGCTCAAAATATAGAGCGATAATTAACCCTTTTTCAACAAGTAATCATATTTTTAAAATATTTTAGGTGAGTTTTCACAAGCATTTTTATAGTACAAGTATACGAAGATAAATGGCTGCACCTAAAAATTAAGTGACAAGAATGTTATTCTCTAGTAGTCTTTCACTTGAGGTTTAGCAGTTCAGATGTTGTCTTATTGTTGACTAATTGAATAGTTTATATAATATTGTTAATGCTCAGAATATCATAGCTAATATGAAAGTTTTGAAATGTGTTATCACATCAATTATTTTGTGCATCAAGATGATTTTGTAGGCACGTATTTATGACCCTATAACAAACAAATGCATAAACTAGATGAAAAAAGTTTAGCATTAGTCATTTTGCACAATTCCTTTGAAAAAAATAAAAAATAATTCTGTGCTTACCTATTAACTGTTTGTATTGCCAGTGCTTAGAGCCTCAGACAGTGCACAAACTGATGTTTAGTGCCCGATATGCATGCAGACTCAAACTCTTCTGCAGAAGGGTTAGTTTTTCTGATTCATGAATACTGAAAGGACCTCGAGGTGAATACCTTGTAGTGATGAGTGAGATGGCTTTTTTTTGTAAACAAGCGATCTGAGTATCAACCTACCTACAGGGTAGTTGTTGTATGGGAGAATTGTAGAAGATGTCAGTGTGTCTACATTCTTGAGTTGAGTCTCTAATCTTATTTGGGTAAAGCTTTTTTGAGAGTAAATAATTGCCTGTAAAGATGCAGCAGATTTGTGAAGTGTATTACCATGAGTAATGGAATTCTAACCAAAGAGTTGAGAAGTGTTCTCTTGCATGGGTCTCCCATTTCTCTTTTGTTTGATGGTCCCATGACTTTCAGGGGAAATTTCGAACATGCAGTCATATCTTAGTTGTAGATTTTGGACTGGATAGAAGGAAAACCTGTTTCTCCACATCACAGCTTGTAGCAGTTTTGGCTAAATGAAATTGCTTGTTTGTCTTGGAGAAAAGTGTTAACTTTTGACACCAAATTCTTTCATAATTTAGTTGCAAATAATGTCAAGTTAGGACAGCAATCACAAAATGTAACTACAGTGAACAAGTTATAAATGCTGATTAAGGAAAATAATCTGGTCATAGTTCATGGTACCTTTCTCCATCTTTTCTCCTCTGCTGTATTCTTTGTTTTTCCCCCTTCTTGACATGCACTAATGTGAACTTAATTCTCATGGTGTGAATAAGTTTATAAAAAGTAAAACAGTATTCACCTACAACCTATCAAAACCTTATTTGAAAGCATGCGTATTGTCACACTAATAATCTAAAAGCTGGTAATGTGAAGGCTAAATGCCTGATGGACTCTAAGGACACTGCTTCATTTACTTCCTGGACAGACTGACTTAAACATGGCTACTGGTACTACTAGAAAATGCATGGTAGTAGCAGTTCATTCCAAAAGTCAATTTTGTACAGGAAGTTTTTCATAGTGGTGGGACCTGACAATATTTCACCACAATTGAGGTCACAGACTGATCTTAACAATTTGTCTTAATATTTGTGTGTGTGTGTGTATCTGTATATATTCAAAAATAAAAAAAGGCTGCAGTGGGAGAAGCACAGCTATTGCCCTTTGCTTTTATCCTTCAAAATGAAGGAATTGTTTGAAAAGGATTGCATGCTACAGGATCCCACTCCTTTGTATATTAAGAGACATTTTTGTCCATCCAATCTTATAGTACAGCATCAGCTTAATATTGGAAAGATATTTTAATATTTATTGACCTTTGGGAAACAATACCAGACCAAGTAATTTGTGAGGCTTACATTTCATATGAGCCATTTGCTTCTATTCAGTTTTCCTTTGTTCCTTTTCATGTCTTAGCTTGGTGTGAAAATTGCCAAAGCTGCCGCGTGCCGCAACTTTGTAAAAGCCAAACAAGAAGCAGAGGCTGCCCAAGAAGCTCGAAAGAAAAAGAAGCTTGCTTGGGGGTAAGTCATTTGAGTATGGAATTAAACATTTGTGGTTTCATTGGCACTAAGTGAATGCAATACAATCTCAGTTGAATGTTTCGTTAGTTGAAATAGGCTTGTGTTAATCTTATTTGTTTAGTTTAACCTTGTGTGTGTTTTTTTTCTGAGCAGTGTATAAGACTCAGGATACTTTACCAGGTTTAATGTATTGATCATATGGTTAAATTTGTTGTCTTGTCTTTATTACAGTATTAAAAATAAGTTTTGTTGTCATTATTGCTAAGAGTATGGTTGAATACCTGAAGCATGTGTGTTCATGATTCCTCACATGTTTTTGTACTCTATTTCAGATTTGAAGCTAAGAAAAGATGGGAAACTAAAAGCAACATGGGATACATGTAATCCATCTTATTTTCATCAGGAGTCAAATACCCGATTTTACCTGAAGAATCTTTGTGGGTGACTTTCTCTTAAATCTAAACACAAAGGAAGTAAAACAAACACAAAAAACCCCAACACATCAAATTCCTTGTGTTTCTTTTAATGTTGTTAAATTACAGTATCTTGTTTTGTCACTATTAAAATGTTGCAAAAATGCTATCTAAACATAAATACTATGTTAAAGATAGCATTTTTCTCAAATATAAAAATTTAAGGTAATATATTGTAGAATGCATTTGGAGTCTGGTAGAGAGCTCTCTAAAGATGGAATAAAATACTTCATCCAAATGTTCTCTGTACTGCATTGCAGTTATGTTGTATACCTATTGCATATAACGAGAGGGATGAGTTTTGCTAAGTTTTTTCCTACTATGTTATACAGACATAATGAAGTACTTTTTTTTTTTTCTATGATTGGTTGAGAGTTTATGGTGGTGGTGTGGGGCTAAATGAAGAAACCACTTTACCTGTTTAAAGCTATTATTATTTATGGGCTTGGTAAACGTAAACAGAAGTTGGCTGAAAAAGTCCATCCTCCCTCTACTGGGAGGATCTGGTACTATTCATCATGTCCTGGTGCCATGTTCTTCAGAATGTTTCAAATTTCCATTATCTTTTCCTTCCAAAGAATTCAAGCCTTTAAAGTCCCAGTTTCTTTGAGTAGGTCAAGAATAGAAATATGCATCTTCAAAAATATCTAAGATCTGTTATGTTGTACAGTTAGCTGCACCCAAGAAACAAATACAGATTTTACTCCAAGTCAAATGTTTTGCAGATATATTAAGATTTGAATGCTCATAAGAATTATAGCAAGAATTGATGATGTTTCCACAAAATTGTTCTCAGTGAAAAGTAAGGACGCATTCAAAACTAATAACTTTTCCCCCTGAAGCTCTTGCATATATGTTTAGTCACCACAATGCCTGAATTGAATTGGTAATGTAAATGTCAGTTATTGTTAACCAAGATTAATATGTTTCAGGCCAAAGGTATGGTATTAGTGTAATGGTGATTTACTGTGTAAGTACTTGAGGCTAAAACAACTTGCCAACAAATAGTAATTTGAAGTTTTACGGCACCAATTCGGAGAGGTTAGATTTGCAGTCTAACATGGAATAGTGCATTTTTGTTCATTAGCCCTCAGGATGTTTGATTCTTTCTTTTTTTTAGTAGAACATCGTATTTCTTTCACAAAGATGAGAGTTTGCAATATGGTAATCTGCAGTTAGCTGTAATTAGTTATGTTGACGGAGTTGAATACAATTGCCAGGACTGTAAATCAGGGGCTAAACAGGTTTCTGCAATATAACATCATAAATCTTACACTGTGGTTTACAGAATAGATTAACTTTAGAAACTGGTGTGAAAGAAAGCAAGTGGTACCTCTTGGTAAAATGTTTGTAAAGGTAGATTGCATGTTTACTCTTATAACCAAACTAGACGATGCCATGAACATTCGTCTAGATTTTTCTCAGTCCCAAAGAAAGTAGGTTTGTACAAAATGTTCATGTCCAAAACTTGCAGGCACTCTGTCCATAGTTTGATACTTTAAATTTTTTAAGCACTTGGCAGATAAGTGTTAGATACAGCTGACCTTTCTGCTTGTTATATATTGAAAAGCAGAATGATGCTGATAACTTTGTGTTTAAAAGGTCAGTAGTATTCCATTATTTAAACACAAAGAAGTAGTGTATATTAAATGTGCTATACATCTGCCCGTAAGTAGTAGTCTTAATAGTAACAGATAATATTTATTGATCAAATAAAGATCTTCATCTAATTGTAAGGATCAGTGCGGTTGTTTGATTTGAAAATGGGTCGTAAAAGAAATCCAAACCCTCAAATAACAGCTGTTGTTTGAGAACTTGATACTTTATATTTGTCATAGCAGTGCAAAGCCTCATGTAGTATTTTTCACTTTCACTTTAAAAAAAACTGATTCGTTTTGTTAGGCCATTAATAATGTAATTATTTGGGAAGTATGCAAAACATTTGCTTTGGGTTACTTCTGTGATGAATTAAAAATAATCACATTTCAAGTATTTTGGTATACCAAGAATACTGACTTGTAATTCTGGGAATTAACTAACATTCTACCATGTTCAAAAAAAAACCTTGATTACTAGGGAAAATTTCAAACCCTAATGCAGATGTATAGAAATCATCTGAATACATAATAAATGAGCACATAATTGTACCTTTAATAAATATTTTCCTAAATTACTCATCTGATTCTAAGATGTGTTACATTCCTGATGTTTTTTTGTAGAGTACTTTTGCTCTGTGCCGTGAATTTCAGCCATCTTTCAGAAGCCTTGAGGAAGCCTAAATCCATGCACAAGTTTTGCACCAATTTTTTCCCCACCACAGTTTCATATTTCTTCAAACTACAGTCATGATAATATTTAGATATCCTTAGCCGTTCTACATTATTTGAGGGGAGAAAGCTCGTAGCATCCCAAGTGCAGTTGTCCAGAGTAAACAGCAAAAGTAACTTTGAAAAGGGGAATGTCCTCTCGCAATTATGCAACCCCAGTTCAAAGAACAATGTATCTTGAGCTACCTAGCCTGATCTGAGTTGTTAGGTGCCCAACTTTGCCAGCAAGGCTTCTTAACTAACTTTTTTATCTCAGGTAATGTAACAGAGTGAGCTGGTTAGATTGCTTTTGGTTTTACAGTGGACTTGGTCAATGTCAAACTAATGTCTCTCCACACTTTCTCTAAGCATGTTAGATGCTCTTCAGTGTAAGCTGCTCACTCACAGGGATGTCATACTTGTTCATTTCTGCTCCATCTGGAGATAGTCCAGATTCATGTTCTTTTAATTCTATTGTGTTCTAAGGCCTGAACATTAAGAAATAAATCGTTTATCAAGTCCTGTGAGGAAAATACAGTTTAAAGTTTGACAACAGCATACTAATACAATTATTAGTATTTCTAAATACCACATTCCTGAGCTCCTAAACCAAAGAGTGGCTGCAGGGACAGTTTGACAGATAAAAACATATATATAGTTGTTATTTTTAATAGTTTTTTGCCTGCAACCATAATCTGTATCATTATTTTTTAGTTTAATTCTGTTGGACAAGTTTCAAAGATAAATATGGTGTGTAATAAGCCTTTGCAACCTCTAATTTGTGAAGGAGTGTCTGTCCAGTTAATACTTGTTCATTGAAGCAAGGGGTTTTGAAATAGCTGAAGTACGAACTGTAATTACTGATGTCTGTTTCCTATTCACCTATGGGTTCTGGCATTTTATCAAAAAATGTAATGTATTGCTTAATCTCAGAGCATTCCCCATTTTCAAAAATATTTGAGAATTGTACAGCACTGAACAACCTCAGCAGGACTAGAGCAGATTTTTATTTGGCATTGATCATATAGAGTTAATCCAACAAGTTTTATTCCTATTACTTCTGAATATTGCTAATTCAGATAGGTATCTATTTATAATATACATCTAGTGCAAGTTCAAAGCATTTTAAAAAGTATTAAATATTAATATTAGTGTTTCTTTAACTTTAGTGGGATTTCTAAAAAGAGGAATACAGATGTTAAACAATTTATGCAAGGACAAACTGCAAGCTGACAGCAAAGTGGCAAATGGACATTCTTCCCTGTTTTGTATGTAGTTTGTCGTAGTTGGAAATAACTTGAAACAAGTCTTGAAAAAATGAGGCAGGTGCCTAAATCTCTTTTAAAACCAATGGGAATTAGGTACCTCATTGCCATCTGCCCTACTGAGAGGGCAAGGAACTTGGACATTGAGTGTGAATGTTCCGAGCTTCACAAGAGTTAGTGGAAGCCCTAATTTCATTTGAGAAAAGTTGTCATCCTTCTTGTTTCAAAATGCTTGCATTGCCTTATATCTGCCTACAGCTATGTTTATTTTACCATCAAATCTTGTCTTTCTAGGTTCCTTGGAATTATGTGCAACAGAGTTGAGTTTTTCTGTTTCTTTGCTTAGAATCAGACCTGGGATGTAACATTTTCTTCTAAAAAAAAAAAAAAAAGAAAGCATAGGAATTAGTTGCTAAGAAATGCAAACAGTCAACTTTATATACAAGATGAGCTGTACAGATTCTGCGTGTACAGATTTGGCATATAATGGCTCTTACTGACCTCATTCTTTGACTATGTTCGTAAATATGATGGGCACCATCTGAGTAAGAAGAAAGCTATTTGCAGTGAAAAATCAGCATTATGCCAAGATGTTGGTTGAGTTGCAAATCATAGAGAAGAGTGTCAGTTATTGAATCATCATCCTAACTTAAATACCATGTTCATTCCTCTTGGAGTTTCCTGGGTAGACTGCTTGGCTTATACAGATGAAGTGCCTTCAGGTCACTTCAATATAAAGTGATCACGGATTGAAATGAGCAGTTGTATTTCTGTGTTATGTGCTTCAGTATGAACCGTCCTTTCACAACTTAATTTTTGCTATAACTGAGTATAAATTCACATCATGTAGGAGAAAAGATAGAGGAATAAGGATTGTTACTCAAATGAGAACCAACTGCCTTCTTATAGTAAAGAGGGAAGAGTTTTGTTCATTCTTTTTGGCCAGCTAGCTGAAATGACCACTTTATCTAGATTTGCTGCTTGGGGTATATTGAGTAAAGCATAATGCTGTCTGTGGAGTCTCTTACCTGACAGGTATGTATGGTATTTTAAGGCTTTCTGTATTGAAAATTGGTTGCTGACCTTGTGGGATCTTTCTTAATACCGAAATGCTTATTGACCAGTGGAAACCATTTAATTCCAAACTAGTCGCCTCCTGAATTAATCAGAACTGTTTGGTGAGACAAGGGACAATCATCTGCATCTTCTGTGGTAAATGTGATGATGCTGTGAAAAATCAGCTGCATCTTCTGCATCTGTGATGAAAAATAGTTATTTTGCAAACTGAAGATTCCCACCATAAATGGGGTGATTCAGATTTTTTTAAAGATTTATTCCTCTTCAGTAGAATTTATTAAAATACCTTTTCCACAATTATGTTCTGTCGTCAGCTCCCCAAGCTGCTGTCTCTGTAATAGTTCTGGTTTCCAAGAAAGCCCTAAATAAAATTAGATATAGTAAGCTAGTATAAGCTGTAAACACCCAAAGAACATCGGCACATTGGTGGATTGCATGTTTCAGCTTCTAATTACCGTCAAAGAATTGAGAATGGAGCTTTTATTTTTTGCAGAGTTAATGAAGAGAACATTGAGAGCAGTCTGCTAGCAAATGCTGTCCTCTCTGTTATCTGCCAAAGGAGTATACAAGCTGCAAACAGTGAGAGTAAGCCAAATGGGCATTTCAATTTGAATACTACTCTCTTTATAGAAATACGTTTATAAAATGTCCTCCACTCTCACTATAGCAGTGCCAGGGGCCTTTCCTGTAGAAATACAGACATCAAAGAATGCTTTTTGCTAAGAATTATTTCCTTTGCTTCTCTTGCTCTGCTTTTTGTTTATTCTAACAAACAATTTTAAAATAAGCTTTGCTTCAGGTCGCTTTAATTTTTAAAGAACAGCTCAGAGAAGGGATTTAGGTGCACTGCTGAAAACCAGCACATTTTTCTAAGCTCCATGGGACTGTTGTTTCATGTCATACCTTTAGCAGGCTTTTTGAAAATTCTCACCTCCCATCGCAGCACACGCACACCTTAATACCACTGTAGTTTTCACACCTGCTTCTGTGTCACATCTCACACTCTGGAGTGGACTGCCTGCCATTTGGGTCAGGACTTCAGGTTACCCATCTCTAGTGTGTTTAAGCAGTTGCTGCTGCCTTTTCAATTCCTTCTTCCTACCCTTTTAAAGAAAAAAGTCTTATTTTAAAGCTTGTTTCTTTTACTACTACAGTTCAAAGTGTGACTCCAACAAAGAGTAGTGTAGGGCTAATTGGGGGAGTGACAGCACAGCAGGAAGGTCACAGCAAAGGAAGGATGAGTTCCTAGAAGAAAAAGGGAGGGTATATCTCTTGTCCTTAAGTTACCTCAGGACACCCCATGCTTTAGTCTGACAGTGCTCCCATTGGAATCAGCCTTCATCGATTTTGATAGATAATGATAATGCTGGATGATGTTGTTAAATCTAATTATGGATTTGAAGTAAATCTTTACTTGATGTAATTAATTTTCTCTTTTCTGGTTCCCTCAAAAAGTCTATGCTCTAGGAATGTGTTGCCAGACTCTTTTATGATTAAACTGGCATAATTTAGCCACAGATTAAGCTCTGGGAAATCACTGGGGATTGTATTCTGTTGTCCTCAATCAAGAAGAGCAGCACCTTTACTCCAAAACCGGTCACAATGGAGCAAATAAGGATGGCAGAATTTGTATGAAAACATACTAGACTGGAGGTGAGGATCTGCATTTGTTAAGGGGAACGGATATTAGCTCCCATTTCAATGTTGAGTGGAGAAGGGTGTATAAATCTTTAAACTCTGAAGGCAACTGTTAAGTGGAGAAAATGAAGCAGGCACTGGGGTGTTTGGTGCTGCTAAACCTTATAGCACTTAAGCACTGGCACAGCCTATATAGAAACAGCTCTCATACATATTAACTGCTTTGCAGTTGCCTGAGCTCTGTTCTTTGGTGTTAATGTTCATTGGCTCTGGTACCTGCGTGTTACCAGAGTTCTGTCAGCTATTTACAGCTCCTCAAAGTGTAATTCCTACTGGACATAATGGACTCCATCAAAAGATCTGGGTCTTAGCTCTGAGAGTTTCTGGACTATTGGCATTCTCACAGTCTTAAGGTGAAGTGGAATGGGTTGTGGAGGAGTTCTTAAGCAACAGCTACAAGGAAGTGTTGCAAGATGTCCAGGCTTCAGACCTGACTTCTTTAATGCAAGGCAAAGGGTATATTGAAGCTGGTGGGGAACCTTAGGAAAGGAATTGAAGAGACAGGCTTGAAGGAACAGAGATAAAGGAGGGCAAATGGCTGATAGAAACTCTTCCAACTCCACTGATGTCAGTGTTGAGATACTTTCTGTATCTTAAACAGATGCTTGCTTTACGTAATTTGAGAGTGCATCATGTGCTAGGTATAGGCAGGTACAATTCAGTCAAGGCCACCTGGATGTTTTTTGTACTTCAGCACGTGAGCTCTGTAAAATTCAACACACCTACTGTAACAACAGAAAAGCCTTTACAAGAAATGTTTTTGTATTGTTCAGTGAGAATCTGTCACAGTTGGCATGTACCTTTCATTTCCCTCACAGAAGAGGTGTACACCAGAGGTTTACCAATCACCATCACTAACACTGTAGATAGACTGGTAAGAACTGGCATAAAATAGACTATGTGAGGCAAATTTTGAGTGCCATTTGGAAGTGCACACACCTTCGTCAATGGGGTTGCTTAGTTTAGAAGGACAAATTTCCCGGACAATCTGAACTCCTCAGCTAGTATAATGTAGTGAGAATGTAATCCTGAATGTTTTTTGAAAGTATCTCCCTCTGGTCATGCAATGTAGCTGGTAAAGCTATAGTGTAACCTCTGCTTGTCATGTCTGGGCTCCCTCTGGTGTAGAGAGAATGTGTACTACTCGCACAGACGTGGACAAAATACAGCTTGAGTGGTAATTTTACTTTCATTGATGCTTAGTCAAATGCTATGCATTCCTATCACACTGACCACGTGCACAGCTCCTAGTTAGGACTGCAGACTTGCAAGGGCCCGAGTATTAGTGTAAATGCACATTTTTTTTCTGCCAATAAGAGCACGAGGAAGTTAGGAGAGTTGGCTAAGGCCATGGAGAATATGACTCACAAAATACAAAGAGACCTGTTCTCACGTTAATCATAACAAGCACAAACAACCTGACATTTTACTATTATACAGTAAGAACCTGGCAGCAACCTTTGTGATTCACAAGTAATCTGTTATAAGCCCCTATTTTCTACTGCTCGTAACCATTAGGTCTTACAGATTTTGCATTTGCCCCAGACTAAATATTTTAAACTCAATTATTGTCATAAGAAAATGCTAACTAGAAATTTCTGTGCCATAATCATATGTAGGACACAAATTTCTGTTGAAATAGGTTTTGGGGAATAATTGTTAGAACTTCACCATTCTTTCCACAGTATTTATTTGTTGTGAAATTCATCCATGTTGATGATGTTTCAGGAGCTGTATAATCCTTAGGGTGCTAATTTGCTAGTGTGGTATGCTATAGACTAAAGATTTTCTGCCCAAATCTGAACAGAAGCTTTGTTCAATTTTTTATTTATTTATTTATTTTTACAGACTAGTACTTCAGATTTAGCATAATGGTATTGCAAATGTTAATGTACCTCAATTTGTATTTATAGCACTGCTCGGCAGTGCAATTCATCATATAAGCATAGAATGCTGCTTCTAGAAAAATGAGTGTAAGTGCTTAGATCACATACACTCCAATAGAAATGGGACATCCATATAACAATAGAAAAAGATGTGTGAATTCATCCTGAGGATAAGTGGGTACAGTTCTGTTGAAGCAAGTGGTCTTTTCATGTAAATGGAGTTGCACATGTTTTCTCCAGGGATCAGTTCAGTCACTTTGCCTTTGTAGTCTATGCTGAAATTCTTCAAGATAACAAAAACTTGCAGAGTATTTGCATGTACTAAGTGCCTGGCATAGATCAGAGTGTATTTTTCACTTTTGCTAGCAGTACAATCATTTAAAATTAAAGAAAAAATAAAGCAAGTAATTAATCCTGTATGAATGTTCAAACATTCTGTTGCTAAGAGTTATTTTCTCCCCCTAGACCTAGGACTTCCTCTGTGTATGGTCCAAGAAGGCTAGTAAAAGTCCTTTCCAGGAAAATACAATTTTCAAGTACTGTGATTGTGCTATGATACTTGCTCTACCTGAATCCTTTTAGATAACAAGCATCATGCTGTCTTTGGTTTATTTATCTCTGATCGAAGAGCAAGGGAGCTAGAAGTAGTAGTCAGGGAACATATTAGTGGTGTATACGCAGTTTGTGGTAGCAAGATCAAGCAGAACTTGTGAGAAGGAGAATTTTCTTCATCTAGAAATTCAGCTGTGCTCATAAGATCCACCCTCACAAAGGGAAAAGAGCAATTTGGAAAATCTCCTCCCAACCCCCTTGAAAGGACAGCCTGATACTCATTTAAAGGTATGAGTTGGGACTGTGGATAATTTTCCATGGTCTTTTGCAGGCCAGTCTAAGATCATCCTGTCCGCAATCCAAGCTGGCTAGCAACCAGCCAGCTCCAATCCCAAGTCTGTGCAGCTCTATTAGTGCAGAGCTGTGTCCACTTTATTAAATCTTCTGAGAATCCCTAAGCCTTGTTTGCAAAAATCTGGATAGACATTCCTCAGAAAATATTAGTTCAATATCCAGCACTGGCACCATTTCACTGTGAGACCCTGGAAAAAGTGCCTCGAGCCAGATTTTAAACACACAGAGCCATCCCAGAGCCCACTGTTAAAATGCCACTGATCTTTTAAGAGACACTGCTCAGTTGCAATCTCTGTTTTTGCCAGAGGGTGTATATAAAGCCACTCAAACTTTGACACTGCCTCTCAGGGAGGTTGTGAATGTACTTGTGCATTAACCCTTGAGTACAGGCACTCTCTTTCTGATCCAGTGGAAACATAATTATTTATACGAAGTGACATGACACAATTAGGGAGAATCAATCAACCCCAGGATACCCTGGGATGGGTATATCTCTCAGCTGTGGGAAAGGTGTTCTCTAGACTCTATTCCAAATTTAGTAGAGATAATCAAATTAAAATCTTTAACTACCCTGATGGTTACTTTGGTGATAAAGTTAATGCCTGGTGAGAGGTCCATGTGCTCCACTTTAGCCCAGATAGGAAGTGCGAAGTTCAGTTGCCAGGATGCTCAGGAGGGACCTGGTCTGACAGCAGTGCTTGGTTTTAGCCTTACTGGTACAATCTCAAGCTGCTTCCTCTGCAGTTCAGCAGTTGCGACCCTCTCTAGGCTGGTGGGTGGCAACATGGGCACCACTGCAGGGAGAATCACAGAATCGTTCAGGTTGGAAGAGACCTCCAAGATCACCTAGTCCAACCTCTGACCTAACTCTAACAAGGCCCACACTAAACCATATCTCTAAGCTCAACATCTAAACATCTTTTAAAGACCTCCAGGGATGGTGACTCAACTACTTCCCTGGGCAGCCCATTCCAATGCCTAACTACCCTTTCGGTAAAGAAGTTTTTCCTAATATTCAACCTAAACCTCCCCTGACGCAACTTTAGCCCATAAAGAAGATGTCCCCATGCAGGACATCGTGTTGCCAGGCTCAACCTTGCAGCATTGCAATACCTGAATTCTTTAGGGGATACAGCCATGATGTTCTCACTGCTGTTTTCTAATCAGGTTAAAAAAAAAAATTACATTTTTTCTTTGTAACTCCTCTCTTGTGTTATCTGTTTATAGCTAAGGTCTTTGCTGTGTTTGCTACTACATTCGCATCAGATAATACACAGAAATCTGATCTTGACCATGCCCGGTGCTGCAGAGGGGAACAGCTTTCCCTTGCCATTGCTGAAGGAGAGAGAAAGGTGAGACCACTAAGGAACACAGGTGGTGGTTGTTCCCATGAAGGACTCTGTGGAGGAACATCCCGTGGCTGCAGTATATCTTTGAATGTACAGCATCTTTAACCAGCACCTAAGCTCTCATCTCTTTCTGATTCAAAATACTCCTGGACAGAGCTCTGTGTAGTTAGAAGAATAAAGGCTTTCACCATCTGATCATAGTTGCTTCTACCTCCTCTCGCTGGACAATTCTCTTCTTAGAGATTTTTTTTTTTTAGAATAGCTCTCTGAACCTGGTGCTTCAAGTCTGGCCAAACCAAGCAGCCCAGTTCCTTTCGCAAGCATTTTTGTGTTGTATTGGTGCCTGCTACTGCTTTCTTTTCCCAGGACAGTAAGTGGTCTTTGTCTTCTTTTCTTTCAGGTTTCTCAAATGGTGGCTCAGCCTCACTTGTGTTTGTTATTCTGAAAGTAACTGTAAGGTGTTATAAGGCCAAAAGGGATGAAGGAACATGGTGAATTCTGCCATGATTTGTATAGAACTCTGTGTAAGAAAGAGGTGCGGAGTCTGTTTTACACAGGCAGGTAAGTAAAGGTACATGGAAACCTCAGTTTCCAAATCCTTTTTGAATGAGGTCTAACAAGACTACTTCCAAAACTCAACTTTTTTTTTTTTTTAACCTAATTTGTAAATTTACCCTAATTAAATCTTGACTTTCCTCTTGTGGGAAGGATGAAGGTAAAAGTGCAAGAACAATTTTGTTAGCTTCTCACACACTATCATGCAAGAAGTATCTCTGAAGAGATCTGCAGTCAGTTTAACAGAGGTGTGCATATGCTCATAGGGTGTACTTCCAAATTGTGTTACAAGCTGGATTTGAATTTTGTCCTGATTCTAAGACAGGAAGACCAAGACCAACAAGAGAATCATTTGCAGCAGATATTGTACATACAGTCTCATTTAGAAATATTTACCTTATCTCTTTATATTTCTTTAACAAAAGATATGCATGAGTTTTAAGAAGATGAAGAAGCCTTTGAAATGACCTGCTTTTGTGAAAGAAAGGAAATGATGCAATTTGGCTTTTCTTCCCCAAGGTGGCCTTTGTCCTTTCTGAAGAACTAGACATTTCACAGTGAATAGCAGGGAGGCTGTATATACTAGAGGGAAGGTGGGATGAAGAAGCCAAACTTTTGCTTCAGCATAGCCTGGAAAGCAGCTATGAAACGAAAAACAAAGGCTGTAGCTTGCCACACCTTGTGAGGATGGCAGCACCCACAGAAGCCGTGGCAAGCTCCAGCTCTCTCCTCCCTACCCCCAACACCGGTGCAGAGAGCGGCTTGCCTGGCTTCCACCGGCTCGCTGCAGCTTGGGTATTGTAATTCTGCTACAGTCGTGCATGCCATCTGAATTCATTTGTCATATTCTGTGAACTAGAATTCATCAAAGCGTATTCACTGGCCTTTTAATTAGTGTTAGATTAGCATTTTAAGATATGGGTAAATTCCCAAGTCTAACTTTGTTTAAAGGTGCATATTCAATACAGTAGCCAGGAAATCATGTATTCTCATGTACTTATTACCTTAGTAATGTAATGCTGTGAGGGAAAAAGGGAGATAATACTTCCGACAAATATTAAATGTTATTTGTATAGCTACTGTCTGTGAATTTAAACAGAAAACCATTCCTCACGCCTTGCCATGAAACACACAAATTTCTTTTGTGGCTTTCATGTTTCATTAAAGCTTTGTATGTGGAGGAGAGGAAAATCTAAATTGCTACTTAATTAAAGGGATACTGTCAGATTAAGTATATTTTGAAGAAATGAACTTTGCTTTTTACCTGGGTTGTCAGTAACACCTAGGATTATTAAAAATGAAATATTTTTTTAACATCTAATATACTACTTACCATTTATCAATCTGAGAATTTTCTTCTCTTTGGCTGGTGAAACTAAAACAGTCTCTTGCTTTTCCCTATAGGGGAAAAAGGTTCCCAATGAACCTTTTTCCAGGTTCATTGTCTGGATCCTATTAACTAACCCAATATTGGAGGTTGTAAATACCAGGAGGTGCAGCTTACATCTAAACCAAAAAAAAAAATTAAAAAAAAAAAAATGCATGGCTCTTTCTTTAGTCCATTAAAATATTTTCTCTAAACCTGGACATAATGTAATCACATTTAATCACATTTTCATCACCACACGGCATGTGCTGTGCGGGTCAAATCCTGGAAAGTGCTGAGCAGAGTCTACTTTCCTCTCTTTCTGAAGGCAGAAGGTGCTAAGGTTGCTCAATAGCATGGAAAGGGGTCAGAGAGTGATCTGCAATGTGCAGAGATGTAAGAGCCCAGTCCCAGGGCTCAGAGAGCTCCCTGCTGTTGTCCTTACAAGTTAAGGCCATGGCAGTGTTTGAAAGTATGTGGGTACACCTGACAAGTGAAAAATGAGAATTGTTTTGGAGCCCATCCAGCACCTTCACCTTTCTAAAATGGCTGCATGGTCCTGTCTACAATGGCTGACAAAATCTTATTGTGGCAGGAGCCAGATACAGCTGTAGAGAAGACCGGATTCTGCCCGAGTGGTTTTGTTGTTGATTTTACAGGAGTTGCAGAAAGGATAGAGAGGTTGTGTATTATGTGTTAATATTATTATCCTTGGAAATAATAACATATTCCGCAATCCCAGAACTCTGCAATATCAGAGAGGGCATATTTACAAAATGGCCCTATCTACATAAACCAGTGGAGGCTGTTTTTGGAGTTTTGTATTAATGCACATTAGCATCCTCATGAACCTATCTGATAATACTTCTACATGGAGACTTAAGCTCCTTAAGCAATGTTCACACCTCCATGAAAAATAATACAGTTAAGTTCTTCCTTTAAATAAACTTTCTAAGCAAGTCTATTAACAGTTATCTGCTATCTGCCACAAGGGGAAACATGTAGACAGTTCTGTAGTGTGTTATATATCTTGGGCTGCTGAGTATTAGGTAGTAAATTAAATGAGAAGTGAGAGCTCCTGTCACTGGATCCTCCTACTTCATTTTACCACATGGGAATGTTTAAGTTGAGTCCTAAGGAAACAATCTGCATCACCAAGAGATATGTTCCTGCGTTCTGAAAAACAAGCCTGACATGTAAAAGGCACCTCAGAATGCATTTGTGATAAAAATTTGCCGTGGCCTAGCAGTAAAGAAGCCTGCCTTGGTGTTGTACAGAGATGTATCATTTTAACATGGGTATGTACATAGCGAGTCTGCTCATAAAATCTGACTTGAAGTGTCTGGGGATGTCCACAGGCTTCAATAGCAAACAATACCCTGTGGTTTGGCTCCTGCTAGAGAGTTGAGCAACTGGAACTCAATTCCCAGGTCAGCCATTTCCTCTGACTGTGAGCAATTCACTTCATCATTCTCTGCTTCACTGTTCCCTCTCATAAGGGGTGGTGAGGGGAGTGAAGGAATACATTCCCACCCTGGTGATGGCTGGGGTGGCCAGAGATTTCTGTGGTGGAAACCACACAAGTCACTTGATGTATAAAGATTCTGGACAGGGCCATGGAAGTTGACAGGAAATTCTGTCTGCTCTGAAATACTATCAGGTCATTAAAAACCACCCTGTAAAGAAGGGATGTAATTGTAAATGAAATTCCATAGACTTTTTGTTTTGTGTTGGATACATTTGGGTCAAATCTTACTGTTTTCATTGCATTTTTTGCTGCATGAATTTCCCACAATGTCAGTGGAATTTCATTCGAACAACAACAAAATAATAATAATGAAAAACTGGAGGATTTGGATTCTAATCATAAAAGTTAAGCTAACTGGATTTATAATATGCCATAATCAAGTAAAAATATATAAACAGGGAATCAGACGTGTACAGGCAACACAGAACATGGATAACTCCTTTTTGGATTAAGCATATGGCCAGCAGCTGGCAGATCACTGCAGATCTCTATGAAACTAAATGACAGTGTAGACACCCTTTACTGCATGTTCCTGGGTGACAATAACCAGTAGGAAGGAAAAGATTGGCCATTCATAATCTTTATTTTATTTAGTGAGACTTTGAATTCTATCCTGAAAAGGGGAAGGAAGAAACGCAAAGGCAGAAGCTTCCTGGAAAGTATAAGCCTGCACAGAGGACAACAATGGGAAAAATAGGCTTTTATTTTCTTTCAAAGAGTTTAAATTAAACAGAACTTTCCAGCATATGTTAGTATTCATAGCTCTTACAGATCATGCATCAGAACGAAAGACTTGTGGTGATTATTAGTTCTCTGTGTTGCAGTAGGTCCTAGAGATCAGGGTGCTATTATGCTAGTTGTTCATAATTAGAGATTGTGTACTCCCTGGAGTGGTGACTATCTCAATAAACAAGACAAAGGATGAGAAAAAGGAAGTAGTATTGTTCTCATTTTCCAAACAGAGCACTGAGAAACTGGCAAATTGAACGATTTGCCCAATGCAAGAAATCTTTGGCAGAATTTGGTCAACAAAGGTTCATGTTTCGTTTGTCTTCTAGGAAAATGGCTGCCGTTTAGGTATTGAAAGAAAATACTGTTTTAAATGTTAAAATAATTTCAGATTTTAAAAAGAAGTTGTTGTTTTTACCTTCTAAATCTATTACAGACATGTGCATGTTGTTTTTATTATTATTATTATTATTAATATTTCGGTTTTCTTTTCAATTTCTCCAGCTTATTTCCATCTATCTTCCTATTTAAAAACAAGTTAGTAGGAAAGCAGGGAGAGGAAGGAGTTGAGACACCTCGTGAGGAAAAGTAATAAACAAAAATTTTGATAAAAAAACCAATACAATCCCCCCATGACTTCAAGTTTCACTAAAAAAGCTCTGAAAATTTGTCAATATAGAAAAAAAGAACTCCTCATCACAAGAGACCCAATTCATTTACCCTCTTACACTCTTACACTTGTTTACTACACTGTGTATTCAAGCCTCCAAACCCATTACTGAGGTGAAGCCAGCAGAGATATCTGGCCATGCACCCATGACACTGAACGTGGAAGTCGGCCCAGGACACTGCTACTTAGCATGACCGACTCTCCAGCTCTTTTGAGCTGAGCTCCAGTGCTCCTCTGCCAAAACTGGCAAGCTGGGAGAGGTTTTGGAGTCAGGAATAAGCCACAGCTCATGGTGCATTTGGAGACGGAAGAGGCCTTGCTACAGAGAAAGGTTAGGGTCAACATTAGGGTGAAGGAACGGAAGGCCTTCAGCACTGGAACTTACGGCATTGGGGATTCTTCTGTTGTGAATGGCTTGTGACATTTGATGATCCAGAGCTCTTTTCCAGCTGTTTTTAAACCCATAATTCTGTCTCTTCCCTATCTGTATTATAGGATCTAAAATAGGCTTCTTGGAACAATTTTCTGCAATGTCTGCACCCGACAAAACCTGACCTTTGGTTGCAGATTTCTCAGGAGCCTATTTCACTTCTCCAGATCTTTGTGTGGTATCAGGAGTCCAGAATACCAATTAGGATCTTATTCTTGATGCTTTTCCACATGAACACATGAAGTAGAGATGCTGAATGCTCAACAGAAAGCATCCATCCTTTGATCCATCCTATCTCTCCTTCCGTACGTTGGAGGTAATTATGTAGTTTGTTTCTTTTTGTCTTTGTTTCTCAGTGCCAGGAATATTGTGGAATGAATTCTAGGCTCATACTGAGGTCAGGAGGTTCCCCCCAGAGGTGGTGATGGGGGTCCTTGGACATCACCCTGGAATTTCTTGCAACAGAACAAGTTCTAAAGGTGTTCTGAGACCTCCTGTCACGTGAATGGTTTTGAACCTCATACTGATGCAACATTTTGTAACACCAACTTAAAAAGCTGAAGGAAAAGTAACCAAATTAACAAAACAAAAACCATTGCTAAAACTTAATACTTTTTAGAACACTAAGTTGCCATAACAACTTGATGCAAAACTCGTTGGTGGTAACTTTGTACTCAGTCCTATTGAGACTAAAATAACCTTACTCTTGTGTTAATACTTTGCCAGCATAGTAAATACTATTGGTTACAGAAAATTAAAACTTTTAAAGAGTGAAACTACTTTTACTGAAGTAAAAGAAACCTCTTAAATCTAAGTGTTTTTCTTCTTTTAAAAAAGCATAATTTGTCAGACATTAAAATAACAAAAGGTCTTTGAAAAAGGATTATGGTTTCTGATGTTTCACTACGAGAATGGATTTACTTTATATCCTACTGATGTTGTAATCTTGAATTCTGAGGTAATGTTTTAGCCCTTTCTTTTCATATAAATAAAGATTTCAATGATAGCACTTCATTTCTTCTGTAGAACTTTCCTTTATTTTTCAAACTACTCATTTTCTGTCGCTTAAACCATTTCATCAGAATAACATACAAATTGGATGCAGCGCTTATTAGGAAGAGGGGAACAGTTAGAAATGCAAAGCATTTCAAATCAACACACTGCTGACTGCTAGGTAGATTTTAAATGGAGAATTTCCATTCTGCTTATATGTTTACCTTTACAGCGTACTTTTTAAAAAGTCTTGTTTTTATGATTTCCCTGTAAAACATATACATGTGTATTTTTGAGTATAACTTGTTTATTTATATATTTTGTATTTTAAAGTCACTTGAACTTTCGTTACGATATGGAGCACAAACAATTGTCTTCCATCAGTACACAGTACTGAATTTTAAGAATGAAAAAGCATATTTTAACCTGGTAAATCATTTGCTAATCAGACCGCCTTCATCCCTCTTTGGAAAGCAGTGCCATATATCTCTTTGGGTAGCATAGGTTTTAATTAAGTGTCTTTAAAAAGTCAAAAATTCCCCACCCTCTCTGAAGTTAAATCAATTTTTTATACTCAGTTGGGCTGGTTTTTTTTTGTTTGTAATATCCTACAGAGGAGTGAGTGCTGGGGACAGCAGAATATCTGTAAAGGATTATTGTTTACTAACAGGGGAACAAAGGGCGCTCTATGCCCTTCCAGCTCAGGGAGGCTCCACAAGAGATTTCCCTCCAGCAACTTTCAGTTATTAGCTTGATTGCCAAATAGGGACCATTCTCCTAATGCTCACCCTACAACCCGCCTTTGAAAGTATAGAAAAAAGTGGTGTTTATATACCAGATTTTTTTCTTTATTATGTATAGTGAAGTGAAGGCCAAAGCCTTTCTGCTTCAGCAGAACCAGCAGGGAGGAAATACATGTTGTAATTACCTTAAACAAGCAGGCAATAAAGGCTGCCTCTCAAGCCATGTGGTTTAAGGACATGATGAAAGGTGGAGGTGTCAGCTCTCAGAGCCCGTAACAACTGCCTTGCACCGCAGCATCCCCAGCTCCTCCGGCTCTTGCCGCTGGGCAGGGCCTTGGCTGCGAGGCCAAGCCGGGGGAGCAGAGCGGACCCCTGGAGCCAGGGGATGGGCGGCTTTGTTCAGGTGAACGATCCCACCAACGGAAAAGGCGTCCTCAAGTGAGAGAAATTGCTCACAAGAGGGATTTACAGATATCCAAAGCATCAAGGGGGTTTCTCATTTGAAAACTGGTGACAGAAAAAAATGGGTTTCGGTTCAATCCTATCAGAATTATTCTCTGGAGGAGAAATTTTCAGTCACCTCTTTTTTTTTGTTGTTGTTGATTAAGGATCAAATGCTTGATTTTAATTTTATATTCCAGCACAAAATACTTTTTTTTTTTTTCTTTTTTTTTTTTTTTCCCCCCTGTGCCGCTCCAACCAGCTCCTCCGCTGTGGTAAATCAGAGAAACTTTGCTGACAATAGGTGCTGGTGGAAACCTGGGGATGAGGAAAACACTGGGAGGTACAAAATGGAGGATGCGGTGCTCATGGGCTTCCCGGACGCTGTGTCTTAAAGGAAAGTGGGGAGCTTTGGCCCCACCACCACCAGCCATTGCGAATGGGCGCTTTCATTCGCTTCAAGCGGAGCTGCGGAAAAGCTGTGCTGAGGACACTGCAGGTGAGATGGGATGGGATGGCGCTTGGCTGCGCTGGGGAGGACGGAGCAGGGTGCACCCGTGTCCTCAGCCGGTGCCCCGGCGCCTGGCGGGACCCGGCCGAGCACACGAGGCCTCTGGGGCGGCCGTTGCGATGCCCGCCGCCGGCCAGCAGGGGACGCGGTCCCCGCGGCTGCTGCGGAGGCGGTGTGCTGAGGAGAACCCGTGACCGCGGGGTCCCTCGGACCGTCCTGCGGCTCTCCCCGCGGCCTCGGGGCCGGGGGCCGCCCTGGCTCTGTACCCGGGGCGGAGCGGGAGCCCGCGTGGCGCTGCGGGCCTGTCTTGGCCCGGCGCCGCGCTCCGGCCCTGCAGGGCAGAGCCGTCCCGCCAGTGGCAGTCGCTTTCAAGGCTCCCGCCCTGCTCAGCCAAATCTTCCTTGCCCTCTTGAGATGTGTGGCAGATTTATTTCTACTAATTTTTAAATACCAAGTGTATCTAGTGTACTTATTACTCCTAATTAATGTGAGAATAAAGAATCAAAGAGGGTATTCCTCCAATGAGTTGTTTTTGAAGAGTGACAAATTAATCCCCTTGGATATGGCTGAAGCCAGGGAAGATCTTTTTGTTCCTCTAACCAACTGCAGCCATTAGATGTTCAAAACTCTGCTTGTGATAAATAGATTTTAACAGCTATTTATTTCCTTGTGTTTGCCAGAATCCAGGGGCTTCCCAGAGCCAAGCCTTCTCCCAGGTAACCAAAAACTGAGGAATGTGTTCTTAGTGGCTGGCACCTGCGTGCACACACCCGTGAGATGTCTGCCTTCCAGGCTGTACGCATCCCTCTACCTGCTGCATTCATTAGTTTTTTTTCTTATGCTCTTGTGAGCTTTGGACCAAATCCTCAATGGCCCGATTTGCTTGCATCGTTACTGATATCCACTTTCCCCACAAGTACATTCTGAGCATGTTAAGGGAAAATTTTATGGCTCAATTCTTTTTGTTTTTATATGGTTCTCCCTGTAAATGCATCGTGACATTTCGAGGGGATACTTGTAATCTGCTTTAATAGGGATCAGGTGGCATTTACTAGAACACATTCAGACTTCATGGGTACAACATTAAATCTGCACCCGCTTGCTTGAGTCAGAAAATGTTGGTGATGCTTGGGATTGATAAGCCAGAGATGAGATTTTGACAGGCGTCTTTTCTGATGGGATCTTGAGATAAGTGGACGGGGAGATTTCTAGTTGAATTGCTCTCCAGGTCCTAGTACTGGGCTAGGAGTGAGTGTGATGGGGAAGGCGTGGAAGCCACCTTTGTGCTCAAGTGATCAAAGCAGGGGACTGACAGCTGTTTAAATGCTATCAGCCCGCAACAGGCCCCCTGCACCTGCTGGCCACCGCTCCTTTATGCTTACGCTATGCTCCTGCCGCGTGCTCCCTTTACCCCGGGGTGACGCAGAGCCGACCGTGCCGGTGGGTGTGTGCTCACAGCAGGGTAATCCTCAGCTGTTTATTCCGGCAGTTCAGAAGGGACAGCAGCTGCTGCTCTGCTGCGGATGTGGGGCAGTGGCTGTGAAAAGGGTGTACAGCTGAAGGCAGCCATGCTCAGGCTGAGAGTGGCTGAAAGGTGATTTTCCCCCTTGCCCTGTCCCTGCTATGGGCCCCACACAAAGGTTCTGCCACCGGACAAGATATATGGAGTAACTGGAGCCTTCAAAGTTTAAAAGTCTTATCCATGGTGCTGTAGATGACCCTTCTGTTGTCCTGAAATTTGTGGCTAGATAAATATAATCTAACAAAATGTACTCTCCAAGGGAACATACAGCTCTCTTGCACACTCAAGGCAAGGAAGATAATGCTTCTATTTCACTTCAGTCAGGGCAAAATAAAGTATAATAAAATCCCTGTGCTGCATTCAGCTTCAGAAAAAGTGATATTTTCACAGGCTTTTCTCTTGGATATCAGACCTTTTTCAAATGGAACTAGGCTGTAAATAGCTGTGAAAATCATTGAGAGGGGGAATCTCTATGAAACAGAGTTTGTGCCACAGGATGCCACATGAATGCAGACAAAGATATATAGATAAGGTGATTTTTTAATCTCATATAATACACTTTCAATGCCTTTTTTGTACCCTCAATTAATAAGAAGTTTTTCAATTGAATTCCATAATGAAATTCCAGAGTTAGCAGAAAGAACAAAGAGGAAAAGAGCAGTTTAGGCAAGAAGGAAAGTGATGCAATTTTAAAAGAAATGAATAATTAGTGCCATGGAGTGTTAGGACTGTTTCCAGCAGCAAGATTTGCAATGAATAGAGCAAACAGTCATGACAACTTAGATGGAGGGTATATCATACTCAGTGCTGTTGGGCCAAACCTGAGCTCCTCTGCCCTGGAAACCAAGATAAAGTTTCAGGATGGGTTGGTGTGGTCATGGCTCTTTGAGTGTAAGGCTCAAAAGCTGCCTAAGTGGGAACTTGAGAGGTCAGAGAAGAAGGAAACCACTTTTCAGACCGCAAGAAATGGATGAGGCACAGATGGAAGGTCCAGTGTTGTGCGTTGCTGGGGGAGGAGTGAGAGAGATCGTGGAGACAGCCAGATGGTGAAAGACACATGGGAGACAGCATAAGCTCTTTTTCTTCTTAGGAAACCATATTTAAAGCAAATAATTTACAAGGCTTCTGGAAGCAGATTTTTAAACACCAAAACATTCAAACTTGCTGTACAGTTGTGGAAGGAGAGAGTGCTCTGGTTCAGATCTAAGGCCAAACAGAGCCAACTGTCATCTCAACTTTGCTTTCTCGACTCTCGCTACCGCAGGCCCACATCGATTTTCACCCAGATATTATATAGAGAGGGTTGCACAAATCAAGATATTTCTTTGCTTCTTACTACTTCTTCCCACCTGTGGCTGCTGTAGTTCACACTGGCCTTGCCTTCCCTCAGCACAAAATCTTGCTGCTGAAGAACATGGCTAGACTGCAGCGCAGACACTTATCACTTTATTTTCTCCTATGAGCAAGGAGTGGGAATGTCTCATCTGGTGTGTTGAACTCGGATCTAAGTGCTAAAATGTTTACTGCTTTCAACCCGCCCAGCAGGATACTCTGAGCAAAAGTGATGGTTGGCAGCCTGCTGCTGATGGTACCATCCGAGTCACGGAGGCTCACAGCAAAACTCATGCAGTATCTAAACATTAGACTTTTAATTATTTTAGGGGGCTTGTTCCACAAATACTTTAGATGATTGTCTGTTAACATTTGACAACATCTCAGCATTTGAAATATGTTTAGTGAGATCACAGTGTTTAGATTGTCATCAGGAACTCCTGATCATATTCTTGCTTCCCTAATTAATGCATTCCTGCACCTACTTAATGGCATTCATAGCAACAAATAATTTCTGTTCTTCCCTAATGATATGCACCATACCTCGGCACTAGAGTGTGGATAAATACATATATGTTTTTGTTATTTTAGAAGAAAAATCCATGTGCTGTGGATAATGAATTGAAGGTTAAGTGACGATTTTTCTTTACAACCATTCATGTCTTACAGTCTGTGAACTGAAAACTGGATTAACCTTTAATTACCCCCCGTGATCTCTCAACCCTGAAACAACATTACCACTCCTCCTAGTGTTATTTGCATACAGCATTTAATGAGAGAAACATCTGTTTGCATATTTGGTATCATTAATATTATGCAGATGAGCTGAGTATTCATGTTGCAATAGGCAATTGTGCGGAAATCTCCTTTTCTCTCATTTTTGCTCTATTTCCCTCCTCCTAACAATTCAGTCTGACTTGTATTAATTAGAAAAAGAGCTGCCTGGTGCCAGTAGTCTTGCATATATAATGCACAGCTGCTATGTGATCTGAATGGCAGTACAGCCATATCCTGATGAATTTATAAAATACGGAATATCTGTCTTGATGTTATTAGGCAAACCTGTTGATATTTTTTGAGGTTAACCTATCCTTTTGATAAAATATATTACTATGGCTGTAAATTAAATTAAATGAATACAAGTGAGATAGCTAACATTTTTTTTTTCTCCAAACTTTATTTATTATTTCTGTCTAATAAGATAAAATGTACTCGTTAAGTACCTGATCCAGCAGTAATTTGATTGGCTGGGATTTAGTTTAGAACTTGATACCTATATCTGTTCTCTCCAGCAATCTGAAATGTTTCTTAAGGCACTATGACGAAATCTTTATTCTGTACTAATCCACAGCCATTGAAACCTGATGGGCGGCCACTGCTTTCAGTGAGTGCATAAACCTGTGGTCTGGAAGAAGATCCTGTTTTTTCTTGAGAAATTAGGAAGATTTTTTTTCCTTTTGTTTATCTTGAAAACTGTTTTCTTGAAGGTGTTCATCAGAAGAATTTAAAACATTGCTGGTTTTAAACCAATTTAAACCATATATATATAAATAAAATTAAAAGAGAGAGAGAGAGAGAGAGAGAGAGAGATGCATAGGGGGACAGAACTACTGAGCAGAATTGTAGGGGAAAATAGAATATTGATTTCTAGGCTGCAAGTTCAAATTCCCTAAGTCTCAGATGTTACCATTTGCTGAATCTTTAGTCAGCTTGCTATGTGAATAATGTCCTAGGTCAGTTCCTAGTAAACAAGGTCCAGTACCTTAAAATTTGGGCTTTTAGAAGAAAAGCTAAGGATTTGATTGGACTTTTTTCCTGTGCTATTTTTGCTATCTTCTGAGGTAATTTCCACTAATTCAAAGGTAGAAAATATTTCCTACAGGCAGATATGCAACATGTTTTCCATAGATCCTAAATTCTTCTGACTCACCACAAATGGCATCAGTTCACCCTTTTCTGTTTGAGTTGAACCAGTGAGCCGATGTCAGTGACTACTGAAGTTTTGCCCAGCTTCAAGCGATTCTTTATCTAGAATTCCATGTGGATAAGGATGAGTTTTATTGCCAAAAATTACACCTGAGCTGTATTTATCTCTCTAACCATTCCTTTGTTGAAGAGAAAAGAGTAGAATGGCTCCATGATGGCCTATGTTTATTTTGTTCCTGATAGACAGGGAATTACTACTAATTGCTTGGCCTAACCTGCAGAAACAAAACAGTTTGAGACACAATAAGATTTTCAGGCAAGTATTTACATTCTCTGCTTGAAAGTGTTTCTTCCCAGCTGGACTTCAGCTAAAACCAAAACTGTCTTGTGGTGATGCTGTCCATCAGAGTCACTGCTTCTGAGCAGCTACTCATCATCATCACCAGTCCTTCCTCCTGGACATCTGGGACTTGGCTAGTTTAGTACAAGGGAAATCAAGTTGACTTTTTATGTTTGGAAGTAAATTCTCTATGGAGACAACTGATGATCCAAATTGTCAAAGGCTGGCTAACTTTCAGTGAAGAATAAAATAAAAACTTGAAAAAGTTAGGTTCGTCTGCATATCCAAAAGTCAGTGTATTACGGATAGATGGGATTATTCTGTACAGTGGATATTTATATCCAGATGGCTTCTTTCCAAAGAAGTTATGGTGATCCAGGCCTCTGTAGACCAGGATTAGCTGTGCCCACCTATTTCCAAAATAAGAGTGGAATCATAGGTAAAATGATACACAGCCTGTGACTAAATTCAAGATTAAATATGGCTGATCAGATGAATGCTGAAATATCATTTGTTTCCTGATTGTGCTGCAAAATAATAATATGCCTCCTCTTAATTCACGACTTAAATTTTACATGAGGAGTTTGTGAGGTGTTTTTTTGTGACGTGAATCATTCTCATTGTCAGTTACACAGACATTTTGTGAGAACATACATGCCTCGAAAGCAGATTTTCATAGTTTAAGAGTTGCTTTTTGTAAGTCAAGCTTGTATATCTAAATGTTTGACTTGCAGGTAGGATTACTGTGTTTTTTTTTTTTAGAAGTAATTACGTAGGTATCTAAAAAAAAAAAATCCTTAATGTGTACAAACCATTGTGCATGCAAATTATAGTTCTACACGTGGAATTTAGGCGTGCAGGAGAGCACAATACTTCCCCTGCGTAATTGCTTGACTCCTCTGCAAAGTGTCAGCCTCGTGAGTACCTGCAGCTGACTGGCCAGCTTCTGAGGCCATCGTTCTGGAATTTGGATTTCTTTGGGTGGACAGGTTGTGTTAGTGGAGATCAAGCTTTATGGTGGCATAACAGTTTATTTCTTAAGTCCTTACATTTTAGGAACTACTGTGTGTAAGGACAGGAATCTCCAGTGATCAGAGGCCTGGAGAGGTAAATGAAATCTGGGAATAAGTCATATAAAATCTTGACAGAGTTTGGGAATAGAGTACTGCTGTTCCAAAGTTGTGTTTTATATTTCAGCTATGCAAACAAATTCTAGGTTGCCAAAATTTTTTGGATAAAATAGATTTAAGCCTATCATGGCAAGCTTTGTTTATATGATGTTATCTAGGTATTTCAGATGTAAAGCAGATGGTCTTAATTCACTACAGGGTCCATTTTGTGGGTGAGGACTATCTTTGAGACCTTGGAGGGGACTTAGAAAAGCAAAGGGGCCTTTTTTACATTTGCCACAAACTCCTTACACATCCCAAGACTCTGATAGTTCCAAAGCAACGTTTATATTACCACTGAATGCAATGCAGTGGCATCTAGAATTAAGTAAATGTTGTCAGTTGAGCTAGTTGAGAAATAATACCCTCGATTGTTCAAGGGCTTTTGTCAACACAAGGTTAAATAAATTTTTGTTGGCATGGCTGTAGTTTTACACACTGTGACCAAGAAAAACAAAACCTGTAAGAGGTGGGGTCTTTGTGCTCAGCACTGGTTGAACTATTCTTGCTAAAATAAATGGCTTTTGTGCCAGAATTTAACTGAATGATTGAGTACTTTCAGGTTTTTTGTTTGTTTGTTTGTTTTCTGGCATCTGATACACTGGTGTTCTCTCTTGTTAGTTTATGAAGACATTTTCTCTGTTTGTCCTTGGAGTCATATCACACTAATATCTTTACTTTAATGTGAATGAAATTATTTGGAATCAGTGAAACACTTCAGCAGTGAAACACTTTTTTCACTTTGCCATTCAGCTGCTTGCCTGAAAAGCTTACCTCCATGAAGCAGCCCTGCGTGTTCTGTTTGCATGTGTGTTGAGAAAATTGCTAAACAAGAAAAACAAGAATAATATCAGTGTCGTAACTGAGTTTAAATGCAGTGCAATTTGTGTTAATGGAGGCTTTTATAGGCACTATTATATAGTAAATTAAATTATATCTTTATTCTTATATCTAAGATAAACAGTAAGTATGTAATATATCAGTAATAGAAAACCCTTGGCATTTAAGAAAGAATTGTGCTTTAATGTAAGGACGTTTTTATACCTCAGTAATAAATTAACATTTCAAAAGTACTTTAGCCTGCTGAGATGGATCATTCTATGAGTATGGGTAACACCATGGACTCCAATAATTAGTGTAAATTGCCTTTGAATAATACAGAGCTGGGAACAACTTTCAGTGCTTAATGCCCCTTGCAGAACATGATGAAGAGTCCTTAATGGACCTTGGAAAAACAAGTAATACCTATAAATCAAAGAAGAAAAGCCGTTTTTGATGCGTTTGTCTGAGAGTGTGAGTTTTAAACCAAATTGTTAACACTCCTCCCTGCTGAGGGTCATGGATTAGCTAGGGTGGGAGTTTCTTATAGGATCTTTCACACTAACCAGCAGAGGTAGGGGGTTTCAAATACAAATGTTTTCTTAACCCTAATCCCTGCCTCCCTGACCAGTAGAGCTCTGAATTTCGCTCTAATTAGGTGGAGAATTAGTAGGTGGATAAATGTGTTAGTGGATGAGGATGAAGTGATTAACTTGCCCCAGACTATGATAGTGAGTTCAAGGCACTACTGAATTCATTTTGTTTCTAACAACTTTCTCCCCATATTCCACTGGCACCACGGTAGAGTACATGAATTTATATCTCTGTAATCTTACAGCAGTATATTCTGTTGCCTCTTCCCATAGCTTTATCTCCACATTTAAGCAGCAATGCAGTATATTTCCCAATGTGTCAGTTCACATTTATGTGTACTGTTTAATTATCTGAACAGCCTTGTAACTTAACAGAGATATATTGATGTTCCCGTAAGACTGTATATATGGGGGAAGTATGAAGTTTCTTACAAGATAATGAGACTGGAATACCTTCTTCAGGTGCTTGCCAGCTGTACTTCAAGCACAAATAAAGCCTGCTTCCTTGCTGCTGCTCTCTGTTCCGTGTGCAGGGTGCTGCTCTAGTCAAGGACACACAGTTTAGCAGCACTGTGGCTGGATAGGGCTCTGCTCACCTGCAGCGATGGCATTTTCGGTCACATCGCTGATGTGTCCCTGCTAGGGCAGGGAGGGATTTGCCACAGTGGAGGGCAGGAGCTGGTCGCTCCTCCTGGCAGGGACAGGGCCTGGCTTCACCCTGAGAGCTCGGTGGGAACCTCTGTCCATTCGCAGTGAAGCTGAATCATTCCCGCTCACCTTTTTTTTCTTCTTACTCATGCCTGCAGCAGTGTCTCAGCTACCCCAGCATGTTCCTGTCCCTGTGGTCTCTGACTTGCAGCGGCCTGCTCAAACCTGTGAATTCACTTGACCCCAAAGAACAAAGTGTGCTGTTTGCAAAGCAGGCAGACCCGGCAGCCAGAGGACAAGTTTCCCAAGCTGGCTCAGCGACGTGACTCAAGCAAGCTGCGATACAGAGAAGACCTTTCCTGGAATGAGTCAATGAGTTTTTCAGGCCAATTCAGAACAAGGGAGGGTGCTAGTAGATGCCACAAGTAGGAGTAGACTATAAATGTGCATTTGCTGGGAGAAAGGACTGAGACCTACAACTCATGACACTGGATACTGATCTTAACTAATTATTAAAATTATTTAGCTTCTGTCAGAAAAAGATCTGGAGTTCCCTCAGCTCACACGTTGAAGGCGAGTCAAAAATGCCTTGTGGCAAGGCCAGCCACTGTGGTTGGTTTTCTAATCAGAAAAAGAGCCTGCAGGACACAAGAAGTAATCCTTCAGGTCTGTCCAGGGTTGATAAAGCCTCAGCTGAAACACCATGTTCAGAGGCATCACACTTCAAAAAAAGGTGGGGAGGGAGAAAAGAAGCATGAATGAGCAGGAGTCCAGAAAACATGACTAAAGAGGTAATACTGAAGAAAAAGAAAAATAGTTCTGCTTAGCCTGTGTTGGAAGGGAGATGTGGTAATGTTTGTGTGAGCAAGCGTGTGAAAAGCAGAGGTGTGTGTGTGTAAAGAGGTAGGTAGTAACTTACTGTCCATGTCCATGGTGTATAGGACAAGGAGTGGATTTCACTTGAAACCCACTCCTTCCTGTCATCTGCATCATGGATGTCTCAGCTGAAACAGGGAAGATTCAGTGTAGACAGTAGCTGAAACTTGCTAATAGGAAAATGATGAAGTAATGGACTAGTGTGCCTAGAGAGGATGGAAAGACAAAAAATAAGAGCCAATTAGAGAATTCCAGCATTTCAGAATCTTGCGTGACGTTTCAGACACTGGTTATTCTCTTTGAAAGCCTGGAGTTAGCCGTACCATTGCAAACCATGCTCTGTGAGAAGCCGGGTCAGCGAGAGGCTCGGTGGGTCAGCCTGGCTAGCTCGGCTTGCATGATTGAGTCATTAGACCGAGCATTGTGTGCGTGTCCAATAACTCATGCAGGCAGGAAGTTTAAAGGGAAGTATATTTTCTATGCAGAGCAATCAAAGTTGATTTTATCCTTATCTCAGTTGCTTGCTCCAGTGAGCATCAAATGCCTGATTTGATACTTGAGGGGAGGAGACTGCTGAGAAATCTGAAGTCTAAAGGGGACACAGGGCTGGTGCCAGACTAGCAGAAAGCAGCCCTCACGACTGACAGGCACAGCCCTGTGCTGGGGCTGGTGGGTGCTGGTTCCTCAATAAGCCAAGGAATCTGGGCATTGCACAGGCACCCTGAGGCTGACCTGTAGAGTGAGAACCCAGTTATCTTATCCCAGATGCCTGCAGACATCTCCCCAGACTGCCTACATCCAGGATATGTCAAAAGCTTTGCTTCAGAGATCCTTAGCAATACATCTTGTCTTGAACAGACCGTTCTTTTTCCATACTTCTCTCCCCTTCTGTCCTTTTAGCCTGTAGAAGCCTCTGTCAAAGTGTCTGACTATAAAACTCAGAGTGACACATTTGGGAAGTAAAATAGTAGTTTTGATGTGTTTGCGAATGTGCTTTGCAAATGGTGCTACGACTGTTTCTAGTAGTGGATAATGAGGAGCTGTACGATTCCAGTATGCAGCTCCCTGGGATGTGTGTAAAATACCTCTTTTTAGGCAATGACTTGCAAGGCTTACCATGCTTAGTAGGCAAAATTCAAGAAAGCCATGTAGGTTTAGCCATGCAGAGGACATTTCCCTTGCCCAAACCTCCCCAGGTATAAGGATTGTCTTTCTAATGTTCAACTGCATCACATATAGCATAAAAAAAGTCATTACGCATTAGCCAGGATTACGTTACCTCTCCATCTTATCAGGTTTTGCTCTGCAAGCTACAAACCAATCCTGCCTGGTGTATGCAACAAACCAGGTATCTCTGCTGGAAGCAAGTGTGTCACTGGCTAAAATCTGAAGTGACTGATGCTAGCTACAGAATTTATCTTCAGTTTTAAGAAGAAGTACAAATTCATTAAAGCATTGGGAGCCAGCATTTTGCTAGAAAGATAACTTTTTTCACTAAAAATGTGAAAGTGGCAGTCAGAGAATTATCTTGCTTTCTTTTCTAACCGGCTATGCTACCCCTTGAAATAGTTTTATATATTTAAACGGACGAGGATGTAAATTGTACTTCCAAACTATTAAAGCCAATAGAACACATTATAATATCCTGTGAAAAGAAGATAGCTTCGGCCAGTAACTCTTAAGCCTAAATGAGTTTCTCCTAAGAGGAGAACAGCTGCTTAAAGTACATATATTTAAAATTAAATTTCTTTATTACAAGTTACTTAGCGTATTTTGGATTTATATGTTCTCTAGCTTAAATCTTTTTTTTTTTTTTTTTTTAATTGCACAAAGCTGTGGAAAATAATCGGAAGCTCAGTTAGCATTACAAATTGAAAATCAGAAATTATACCAATGTTTTTTCAGGTTCTCAAGTTACATAGGTGTATTAACCCTCATTAGTCATTTTGTGGCAGTGAGAGATTTGAAAACAGAATTCCATTACAGTATTTGTGGTCAAAATCTGATATGATCAAATAATAGGTTTCCCAATAGAAATGTCTATGTGCCATGTAGTAAACTTGATAATTGTAAGAATACATTTAATGCAGTAGAACTGAATACTGAACCAGGAGATTAACATTTCTGTTATATAATTACAAGTTCAAGGAGTTCAGCTTCTTATCATACTACAGTAAGTATAGAAAGTAGAAGTGATCCTCTTTAATTTGTAATTATTTAACGGAAATAGAATGTCTCCTAGTCTTACTCTTCTACACTGAAGACATTGGTATGCAGAAACCATGCACTAAGGAATAGTACACTATCAGAGTAGGACATGTTTGAGTATTCTTTAAAACCAACTAAGAGAAGTTAATCTCATTGAACTTCTTTTTATTCAACAAAGGAGTTAGATGTTTCCAAGTCTAATGTGACTATAATGTTCATTAAATGGACTTCTTTACACCTTTAAATGGATTAACTGTACATCTTCACACTCTAATTATTATACTTGTCGCTCACAAATCACAGATCTAATTCAAAGTACTGTAAGAGCTCTGTTTATGAGCATTAGAAAAGGCGATACAGTGAGAATTGAGTGTGATTTTTATCTGGGTCATATGAAAGAACAAGCCTTGTCCACATTAAAGTACAGAAGTGCATGTACCTTCACTTGTTGAGTTTTCCTTCAACTTTGGTCATGTGATAGCCTTCTTTTAAAAGTTAAGCCGCAGACTACTTTGGCATCTACACTCCCTCATTCGTCCATAACCCAGATGATCCCTGACAAAGATACCCTCCCTGCATCTGAGCTGTTAATAATATCCAAAAGATAGTTGCCAGTCAGATAAAGGATGATATACAATTTGGCTAGTATGGTTTGGATATTTGGGAATAACTGTGATTTAGTTTGTTGTCTCAAGCTAGGTTCGCTTATCAGAAGATACTATGAGTGGGGTTCTAGTGGTCAGATTTTTAATAGCAGCTGGGCGCTTAACACCCCAGTGCAATCAATGTCTAAAACCTTTAAAAAAAAAAAAAAGCCTAAGAAAAAGGTACTGCTCTATGGTTTGCCACACGGGAATGATTGTCAGTCCATAGAAGTCAGTGGAGCTAGACCAGGTTATGTGGGCATGGAGATCAGGGTGGTAAATTAGCTGTAAAACAAGCTTCATTCTCTGTTTGGGCAGCAAGAGCTTATCCAAGGGTTTGAGTACATGCAATGACAATACAGTCCTAAGTGAAAATGTTACATCTGTAGAGCAAACCAACAGATCAGAGGTTTGACTTTGTCCGTGGGAGAAAAAGGACCTCAAGATTATACTGAAAGTTTTTCAGGTTGACCTTAAAGCTTTTACTATGAGGTGCTATGATAACAAAAGTACAGATATTATGCAGTTGTCGTATATATGAGACATATTTCCAGTGAAACCTAACAGGGCAAAAGTATCGCCAACTACTTACAGGTCTGGCAGCAGCTGCAAGTTAGTTTCTGTTTATAATGTAATATCAGAAATACTTTGCCTTTTCTCTTGGTCACAAAACCTTAGATATTCCTGTCACATTTCTTTGTAAAAGGTTACAGATTTCTGTGGTAAATGACAGTTCTGTTGTTTACAATTCTAAAGCTGAAAACCATCGAGATAATAGCAGTTCCCCGGGGAGGCTCACAGAGCCTCTCAGCCAGCAGTGGCCCAGGCCTCCAGGCCCTCAGGGTGGTGAACAGAAGTAGCATCTATGCAAGAAGTACAGGACAGCTTTTATTGCGAGGAGGGACATCGCTGTGCGAAAAGTGCTGACGGAGAGTCAGCATCAATTCCTTCCTCAGGCTTCTGTGTGACAAGACGGAAAGCGGTTCATCTCTCTGTCTCCTGCTTGGTTTCCCGTTTGAACAGTGGTGGCAGTGGTACGGTAGTTTGTGTTTGGACAGCACAGCTCCAACCTCACTGGATCATCCAGAAGCTGCTGTGAAGTGAATTACAAAAACCTGCACTGCAGTCTCAGTGCCAGGATTGTGCATTCCCAATGTATGTTGTCCACAGCTACAATCCATAGAATTTAGGTAACTGGCCCTAAAACGAGTGAAGACTTTGAAAGGGGACATTTCGGACATAGGCGGTGGTTGTTTATCCCTTATACATGTACCTAGGATAGCTACAGCTGACTGACTAAAATGGATCATTACATTTTCATCTGAAACTAATGACTAGAAATAAGGCTTTTGGATCCTTGCCTTGCCACCGCTTCCTTCCATTCCATTCTCTTCTTCGCAAAAGCATTTTAGTTCATAAAATTAGTAGCTACCTTCAGGACTCCCTGCACCATAGGCTCCCCTGCCCCCACATATTTTCATGCCTTCCACAGTGATTTTAAATAAATGTGTTCTCTGCTTTCCTCTGTGTCCTAAGTGGCAGCTATGTTGGGTGGTCTGAAAACCAGGTGTTCCCCCACAATTATTTCCTCGTTGGCAGACGTGATGGCTGCAACATCCACTGCAGCAACCTGACAGTGATTTACCTGCTGCTGCCAGATGTTCCTGCTCGTGAAGGCTGAGTGTCTCAGGCTCCTAGGGCCACTACCAGAGTATCCTGATATGTTAACAGGCAGCTTGGAGGCTCAGCTCTGAGATTTTGGTGAGAACCATCCAGTAGGCCTCTTTCTGCAAATGCCATGTCTAAATCTATTGCAAGGACTTAGCTGATGGCATCTCCAAGAGGTTTGCTTGCCTGTGGTCTGAAGATGCGACTTCAAAAGCTTTCACACCTCCATAGGCTTACACTGTGAGGATTCATCTAAGCATGAGACATTTGTCCCATCATGGTACAGCAATGTGTTAGTGTGACATTACTTACAGCAGCCAAAAGGTGCTCCCAGAGGTAAATTTTGTACCTGTGTAGCAGCATACGGTCTCTTTGAAAGGTTTTGCTGTTTTTAGGATCAGGATAAAGACAGACCCCTGGCCAAAATGGATAAAATAGAACAAAAGCTTTGTGAGATGGATCTCAGTGAAGGGTGGAGAGGATTTTTCATTTCACTATTGTCTATCTGAGCAAATGGCTGGGTAAGATTCCAGCCTGCTGGCTGTTCCACTGACACTTTCATTGAGGGAAATCCATTTCGTGCTCACTGTGCTCCTACAGATGCATGGTGCATGGTTGGGACTGGTGTAATTGCAGTGGATTGGATTTGAAATGCATGGGGTTTTGGCATCAGGCACAGAAGCAAGCAGCACAAGGAATTAATTTTTTAGTGCTAGTGCTTCTGTTCTGTTTCACACTGCCATTTTTTTTTTTCACTATACCCACTTCGGAGAAGGAGCGTTTTGGTTGTTTTTGTTCAGATTTTTTGTTTTAAGGATTTTCTTTAGAAAAATAATATATATATATATGTATATATATATGTACAAAAAAGTTTCCTACCAGGGCAAACC
>VXAA01004380.1:423620-446469 GCA_013399115.1 Anseranas semipalmata
AAGACCTTTCTCAGTCTGCTGTCTGGTTTTCTTATATATTTTTTCCAGTGAGACACTTTTACCTACACAGCTAAGCAAGCAAAGAAATTCTCAGGTAAGTAAGCTTTCTCTCTGTGACTAAGCTGACACACAGGGCGTGGAGCTGGCCTTTGTGGCAGTAGGAGGAGTACCCCAGCAGACCCCTGCTCTGCTGCTGTTGCCACTTTATGGTCATGACTTGGCAAGCATTCCAGGAAAACTGGACCTCAGCTGAGAGTGAAGCCTCTTCCAGAGACCAAGATGTAGGGGCAAAGANATTGAGGGGGGCAAAGAGCGGGCCTAGTGAAACCCAGGGCAGCTAGAGGTTCTTCAAATATTTGGTTAAAGTACAAGAGAAAGTGTATGCCCAGATCTGCCCAGGGTCCAGTTCTCTTTCCAGGGAGGGAGACACAAATGAGTCAGCTGGTAGAGGATACTCCAAGATGTTTCTTTGCTGTTCGTAATTCTTGGACTTTTGACAAGTCAAATTAGGGTCAGTTTAAGATGAAATATTGACTACGTGACATGTTTATTGTTATAAAGCAATACTGATTCTGGAACAATGCATGGGAATAGTCTGTTTTCTCTGCTGTATAAATCATACCTTAAAAATATGAGTCCCAGGTCACTTCTGCTCTACGTGATACTGGCTCTGCCTCTGGCTGTGTTAACCCAGCTGGTGTCTTTATGATCAAAATTCAACTACAGTTGCACAAACTGTTAAATAACTCGAATCCTACATGTGTAACTGATCTCAACAGAGATGTCAATTCTATTAATATTACATTAGGCTACCCACAAGACTATGCTAGCACGGAGCTGATGCTCCAAGTCAAGCCTGGGCTTGTGGTCTGCTACCTGACAAGGCTGAAAAAAGATGAATACTAAATGCAAGGTAATTCCATTAACTCTTTCTTGCCCTGAAGGCATTATCAAATGTTTTGAATGCCAGGAGTCCTGATACCAAACTCAGTGAATATTTCATCCTGACTCATCATGTGATGTTTCAGAAATAGCTACGAGTTAGGGGAGCAGTTGGAGATATCCAAAATCACTGGTCATTTTGGGAAACATGGATCTTATTTTGTGCTAGAATTTTGTATATTTTACCTGAAGTTTCCTACAGTACTACAAATGAGAGGAAAAAAGGAAACGATTTTTCTACCAGAAACTTTAATACCAACAGATAAAGTTTCTTAGAGCTACGAAGGTAGAGAAAGGGCAGAGTGTGGAGGAAAATTGGAGGGAGAAGAGCACTTCTTCCTCTGTGTTGGCTAAAGAAGGTCTCGAAATATTCCTGAGCATTCCTGAACCACCTGCTCCTGGTGGGGCTTCACTCCGGGAAGTTGTTTCACCCATCGTACTGATTGTACGGGAACAACCTAATGGATGCAACGGTAAATACCGAACGTTTTCTTCGTGTGTTGTCTGACAAGCAAAAGAACAACCAGTTCTCCCTTTGTAAATAACAGACTGTGGATCTCAAATACATTTTTCTTTCTTGCTGACAAGCCCTACGATCCCTGGGTTTCTCTTAAAGCTACTGATCTCTGAGTCATTTGACTATGTGATGTCAGTTCTCATACTCGCCTGCATGGCAAAAGAAAAAGCTGGAAAGGGGCATGAATGTTCCTAGTTTAGAAGACAGGCAGCAAACAATGAAATCTAGCTTATTGTTTCCTTTAATTTGAAGTTATCACTCACTGCCATTTCTTAGTCTTTGTTTAAGTGTTTGAAAGATGTGGTTGGCTTAAGATAAGGGTGGTGCTTGAATGTGGCATTAAATATTACAATGTTAAGGAATGGAATCTGGTTCCTATCACCCTTGATTTTTGTTTTGCACGTGTGACTGAGGATTGTTCTAAACCCTGTGAATCTTGGCCTCTGTGTCCTCTCTCCAACACAGTGGCTGGTTAGATACAAGTTGTTGGGTTTTGGTTTTCTTTTTTTTTTTTCCTTCCACCTTCTGTATTTATGACAAGCTGCCTTCTAGCTGTTTTGTCAGCAAGGCATTTTTTCAATAGGGATTTACATTTGGATATGCTAATTGTGTTGATAAAATGTTTTATCTTTGGACTCGACACCAGAATGGCAGAAGAGGTGTCTCTCCTCCTGCCAGAGGAACTTCCCATGCAAGACAGAAAATTCTTTTCAGGTGAGAAGAGTTGATAAAGTCCCAGTACAACTCATTATAAAAAAGCATTTCTTTTGGCTCCTGAATTTCTGGAACAAAAAGAGTAAAAGTTCATACTGTCTGTTGGACCAATGCCATAATGATTTGAATGGCAGATGGGCCATGGATCTGGAAATCGGTGAATTTTTGTGTGATTCTTTGAAAAGCCCCATACAGCTGACAGGCACAGTTACTAGGGACTCCAGTTTTAGCGTGATTTAAAATGTCTGGGTGAAGACTTTGATTTCCTTGTTAATTACTTTCCTGTTTTGTACTGAGCATGAAGCAGTGCCAGTGAAAATCTTCTAGTGACTCATGGATGCCTTAAAAAAGCTTAAGGCTTAGTTTCAGTGTTGTATAGCAGCTTCCTCTGAGCCTGTGCTTGCTCACTTGTTGGAGTTTCATGAGTTTTTGGAAAGGATTCAGATTTCAGACTCCTCCATAAGTGTGCAGTATACTTTTCTGAAGAACCTATAGGTACCTGTAGGTATCCAAAGACCTTTGCAAATTTGCCTTCCAGGCACTCCCTGCCAGGACATCAAGAAAATACATCAGGTTGGTCTCTAATATGTCCAGCTGCTGTGCAACCCTAATGGAGAGCCAGGGCTAGAGGTTGTATCCTAAGGAAAATAATCAAGGTTTTGTCAGTGTACCACATGGAGTTGTACCTGCTGTTAGTACTTTGAGCTTCAAAAGCCAGAAAAACATTTTTTTTTCCATTTTCTGTGCAACACATGTGCCAGTTTTTGAAAATGTAGCATTATTGGTGGGATATGGAAGCGTTTAGAGGTCTCAGAGATTATGGCCCATCGTAGCAGATGCTGAGTACACTATCTATGCCCTGGAAATGCTAATCTAATTATAAAAGAAAGTCTTATCTCCTTTCTGGTAACTGAGGCACAGCGAGGTGAAGTAATATGGCCAAGTTCTGCGACAGAACTGATGTTCCTCAAGTCTGCCGCTTTAACCAGAAAAGCACCTTTCTCACAGAGGACTTACATTTCTCCGAGGGTCCCATATGGATGTCAGTTGTCCATGTTCACAGTAAACACACAGTGATATGGTATAAAGGAATACACAGTAGCACCCCCTGATTAAGAAAAAAAACCCTACAGCCTTTGCTAAACTGCAGGTCAGAATGGCAGACAGAAAATTACGGAGCACATTCACTGGCAGCCAGGAAATTGGTCTTGCTGGTGGCTCACAGTTTGATTTATGGTGCCCCTAACTGAGGCAGGATTCCTAATTGTTACTGAAACAGTCTCCCGAGATGGACTGGGGGTGGGGGAACCATGCACTGGAGCAGGAGGCACAGGGGAATGGTGCTGGGGACTCTCGGGGACCTTGGGCCAGCCCTGCCCGAGGCAGTGCAGGCAGCCCCGGAGCATCCTTGCTCCCCTCCGGGCTGCTCCGCTGGCAGCGAGCACTGCATGCTCTGCTCTGACCCGGGGGAGTGAATGGCACAAGGAAGGGTATGGCATTGGTGGGACTAGGAAGAAAGTTGATGTCTCTCAAGTTTTGGTCCATTAAGGTAATCCTACACTCTGCAACTGAAGCTATGGGTCAATGAAAACAAATTACAGTTCATTCCCCAAACAGAAAGATTAAGACACAGGAAGCTGCCGAGTGCTGTAGGCACTGGCCTTGACTTCACAACCTAGCCAATTTGTGCTGCCTGTGGGGCTGCACAGCTGTCAGTGAGAAAACAAATCTTCTCATACAGAAACTCCTCCTTTATATCATATTCCTTTTTTTTTTCTTTTTTTCCCCAGACACCAGTCTTTGTTTTTAGAGAAAAAAGAAAAAAAAAAAAAAGCCAAAATGTCTTTTGCATATCCAAAATGCCAAGGCAATATATGTGCTCCATATTAAGGCTGTCTCAGTTAGGAACAATTACAAACAAATGGATTTGTAAGTGTTGAAGAAAACCAAGTGCAAATCCATCTGAAATGGGGAGGCTAGGAAAATACTGACTATTTCTGATGATAGGACGTACAAACAAGCTCACTACAGGCTAGACCACCTAATGTCAGCCTTTCTTCTTTGGCACTGATACTCTCTGTATCGATGAGTGACAATAGCAGGCTGATAGGTGCAGGGTTTTCAAAGGGAAAATCTAACTTATAAACATTCAACATCCTATCAAGCTATAAACAGCTGTCTTAACTTCTAGCAGACTTGCTGGTGCTTGAAGGGCTACAAATCACAATGTTATCCTAAAATCTTCATTAATTTGCGCCCTGGTATTCATTAGGACAACAAGCCTCGGGGGGCTACTTACTGCTTAGCTTCCCCCCCATCAGGTTGCAAGCCCACGTTCTGCTGGTTTTGAGGATGGGTGCACAGCTATGGAAACATGGTTTTAGATATGTGCCCATCACATGGATGTGAGACAAGGTAGGCATGAGTGCCTAAAAGGAAAACAAACAGAAATAAGGGCAGCAGAAATATATGGTTGGTTCCTTCCACCCCAAACAACAAATCATTTATCACTGGTGCTTCCAGGAGCTGTTATCATTAAAGAGACTCTACACTGATGCTTCTGTCCCATCCATGGGGGAAATCAAGGAAGACAAGATAAGACATGCCCTAACCTAGAGAGAATTTATGGAATGTCTGGACTGGTCCCAGTAAGTGACAGCAATAGGTAAACCCTGTACTGGAAACACAGACTGGTCCTTGGAGTGGAGGAAGATGATGAAGCAATTGGGTAGAGAGCAATAAGCACCTGTGACACTGGGTAGCACAAGCCATTTGCAGGCATGGCTTTGAGAGCGGCAGCATATATCCTGAAGTTGCAGATCGTGCAAGGTTTGTTGCAAAGCACTGTGAGAGAGGTTCAGCATGTTTTAAGCTTCCCCCGGAAGGTTGTTTTAATAAATTATAGAGGAGGAGGAGGCAATTCTGTGTGTGCAGGCTGAAAGGTGAAAAAAAAAAAAAAAAAAGACTGTGAAGAGAAATATGGGATCATTTGTTTTTCCAGCGTGCCTTAAGTAAACAGAAGTTTTCTCAATTAGATTTCTCCTTTCCAATCCATTAGGGTTAATGCAGTTTTAATTAGCACTTGATTTGCAGCCTGTGAGGTATGGTTTAATGTGTCTTTTAGAGATTCCCAACCAAAATACTGCAAGGAATTGAACACAAATGAGCAATTTAAAGTTTTGTCATACCCATTTTTGTTTGTAGTTGATTTCGCTGCCAGGTTTCCTTTTTATAAAGGTGGTCTTAAAACAGAGATCTTGGTTTCTTTTTTGGAAGGGACATTCAGTACAAAACACTCCATGAAAACCTTGTTGAAAATCTTTTTGTCTGCTCTCATGCACAAGCTCAGTTCTGAGCCCCTGTTAGCAGGTGCACTGCTTGGTCTTATTGCTATGGCCACTTATCTTTCCCCGTTCGAGCTGAAGATAGCCAGATCTGCAGGAGTGACCTTGCACTTGTGTTGAATAATTCCTTTCCCCAACTATGCCATAATTATCAACTTTGCAATTGAATACAGGATTACAGCCCAAGAGTTCCTCATGAATGCAAAACACAAGGAATTCAGCATTTGCAATGAGTAAGACTAAAGTAATCTGCACAGGTGGTTCTTATATTGCACCTGTCATTGTGGTATCTGAGCTCCTGCAAAGGTCTGTGATTGCATTGGTGTTTCAAGTTTGGATAAACAGACTCCTGCATTCCTTTTGTACTTCTGAAATATGTGGAAATAACAATACCTGGGGGGAGCACTTAAAAAAAGCCAAAACAAAAGCTGCTAAGAAGCAAGGACACTCTGTCCCGAATGGTGTTATCTAATTTGTTTTGAATAGAAGCAGATTCTTTGACCAAAATTATCGTAATAAAAATAATTTTGAAACTAAACTGAGTAATTTGGGCACGAACCCAGAAAACCACTGCCCCCAGGGCAAAAGGCAATTTGAAAGTTGAATATGAAGTACCAACATTATGTCTGGAGTCCTACAGTCACTAGGTAGCTAAGATCTTTGAAACCTCACTGCATGTCATCTGCTCTGTTGATCCACTCTTGTGAATCCCTGTTTGCATTGACCAGTTAGGTCTCCTGTTGGAAGGAGACTCTCCCCCCAGTATGTTCTTGGCACAGGAGCATTTCGTGCAGGTGGAGGACTGAATGTTTCACTCTGGCCAGATGGCCGCTCAGCTTTCATGTTGATGAGACTTTATTATGGATTATTGATGTAATGCTGCTACTTGCTCTGCACAGCAGGACCTCATTAATGTCAGTGGAGCTCTGCACAGGCCCAAGGTTCTATCCACAGGGGTCCACTAGCTGCAAGATCACCACCTATATTTGTAAATACTGGGATAAGATGAATGAGGCTAAATGTGATGGGGGATGGCTTCAGGCAAGTGGTTTCACTGAGTACTTGGCTAGATACGTCTTAGTCTAACAGGCAAACAATGTGTTGGTTTAGGAGAGAGTTGCAACCCCACTAGGGCTGAAAAATATAGTAATTCTGAAAATGCGGCATACTGTTCCCAGCAGGTGTGAGAGTCTCTTGGTCCATGCAAGTACAGTGACCAGCCCAAGACAGCCCTCTGAGCTGGTGTATTACAGCTGGCAGTTGCCTTTGGTCATCGGACAGGAGCTGGTCCCCACAAAGGCAGAGCAGGGCACAAAAGGTGAAGTTTGTCCCTTCCTGAGCATATGCATCTTGGTGCTGGAAGGTAGCAGGGTTAAGGGAGTCAGACTCCACTCCAGAGCCCCAAGGCAGGACAGACGTGAACGCCTCTCTCCACACCTTCATCCGGCAAAGCCATGCCAGGGTGTAGCTGCAGCTCCTGCACAGGGAGATTTCGGTCTTGTACCTCCTGGCACCATTCTGCCCACCTACTGAAGCTGGGGATCAGACCACAGCTTTCTGGTAGCCTTTTGGACTCCCCATGCTTGATTCTCTGATGGCATCTGTGACTGCCACAGAGCCCACCAATGCAGGGTACAGGAGTAGACATGGCCTGTGCTGCCTGGGTTAACCCCTGCTCATGGATAGCCAGCCTCTTTTGTACAGGACCCGTGGATGCATCCTGACACTGGCTTTGGGCTCTTGGAAGGCTGATTTGCACATGGAGTAAGCCAGGATTTGGGAACATCCTTGTCAAATTATTGCACAAGTAAAACTTAGCTGCAACAGCAATTTAGCCAACTGGTTAGCATTGTTTCCCATGTCACTCCCTCCTTTCCCAATACAAAAAGATTTGCGGTGAAAACAAAAGCAAAGCGTTGGTTTAATAAATCTGCAGGCTTTCTGTGCAACACGCCGGCCTGCCACCGGCCGTCCCACAGCCGCTGCACGCACGACGGGCGCTTTGAAGTGCGTGCTGAGGCCTCGTTGCTCAGGCCTGTGTTTCTGAGGGAGCGAAGCTGCTTCAGATTTCCAGCAGCGGCAGAAGACGGGCCTGCCCTTCGTGCTCTCGGCTAGGAATAGGGATCTGCTGATCCTCCTCCTGAGGGGAGGCCTGCTGGGACCCACGCGTGGCCGAGAGGCGAGCCTGGGCCACAGGCCCACGGGAGCGCGGCCTTGTTGTCCCCGCGGCCGCGCTCAGCCCCGGCCTGCGCTTCGCCCCGCAGCCACTAGATGGTGTTTGGCACCCGCTGCTGCCGCCGCGCTGCAGGAGCCGAGCCTGGCTCCAAAACAAGCCCGAGCGTTCCGCCCTGCTTCCAGGAAAACTCTTCCCGCATTTTTTTTTTAATTATTATATTTTTACAGCGGTAGCATGCAGGTGAACAAAACTGCTGTTGGGCTAACCGGCTAAAACAAACCAAAACACTTTGGAAGGTTAGGTGCTGTAGTTCCTGACCGCACTGGAGGAAAAGCACCAAGTGCCTTCCCCTCAGCGTTGCTGGTGCCAGGCCATATTTTCCCAATAATTTTCAAGATATTCCTGGAGTGGTCTTTTCTTGCCGAGGTGGAAAACCTGGTTGTGCCGTGATTGAGGCTTCCGGCACACCTGAAGTGTCAACCTCTCAATTTTAAAAATGGACGCGAGGACAGCGCGGCATTGAGGAGCACAAGCAGCACGACACGCGGTCCGGCCCCAGCGAGGGGATGTTGGTGGGGATATCGTTGGTAGCCCTAATGAGACAGCCCTGATGCTGTGAGCAAAATGACAAATGACTCCCACCTCTGGGAGCAGAGGTAGACATACATTGCAAGCCACAGCTTTTAGGATCTACCTCTTCAGACTTCAGTTTCAAATGAGAATTTATTTATTTATTTATTTATTTAGTTGTTGTCACTATAAAAGATGGACAGGGCTCTGCCTCGAGCAGTCAGACTCTGATCTTTCCTGCTTTAATTGGGTGGTTAGTTGTATCTTTTCTTTCCCAAATTATTTGCAAGAAATTGCGATTTAATCCATTCCGCACTTAAGAAATTTAATCAATCATTAGAAATAACTGCCAATGATAGGAAAATATGTTAATTCATGTTATTTTTGCAGACAAAGCACTGATATAAACAAAACATAATTAAACATGCCCTCTTTATACACTTCATAAAAAGCCACAGTCCTTGGGTATTATAAATCTAAACTTATTTCTCTGATCTCGGGGCATAAAATGTGTTCTGTGAATTGTGTTACTTCTTGTAGGAAAACACTGATAATATTTGCCTTGCAGGCAGCATAAAACACAAAATGTAAAATAAAAATAAGTTATTAATCAGACTAACGGGCAACTTAAATGGAAAGCTGTCTTCTATGTCACATTAAAAATGATAATGAGCAACATTTCACAAGGCGATATTATTAAAAAAAATCCATGTTACACGCAGCCTTCTCAAACCATATCTGCGCTGTAGTCTCCAGGAAGCAAACAAGAAGGACAAGTTTTGTAGCTGGTTACCATGGGTATGTTGCCCGAGGAATACCTGCGTTTCAACATTCAACATGGCCATACCAAAAACAGGTGTTGCTTTTTTATCTTGCAGCTAACCTAGCCTGCGGCAGCCGTGATCATGTTTTTCCAAATTTGCATCTTAGTAGAAACAAAGTTTTAGCTCAATTAAATACCTGTCACAGAGGGGAGGAAGGAGTAGGAATATGTTGTGGCGCATAAGAACATGTTGTGTTTATGAAAACGGCCTGGTAAGAGCTATTTTTTTTAATGATCTGTGACAAAAAAACAATGCAAGAAGAAAAATCCTGCCCTAAAGGCCTGTATGTTGCTCTTTGCTTCTAACTTGAGAAACAGAATTTTTGAGGGAATATCAGTGTGAAGTCCATGATATAAAAACATAGTAGGTCCCCTAGTTCATCTAATAGGCACCTGCAGGTTACTTTTGCTAATTTCTGCAAGATGTGGGTCAAATTCCTCAATCCTTTTCAGCATAGTTTGCATTGGAGGTTGGATTATGGGCAACATTCTTACAGGTATTTCCACGGGGTGGATAACTCATGTGCTTTCGAAAGTTGTGAAGTGCACTGTATACGCCGGTATCTTGTGAGTTCTGAGTCTATCCTAGAAATCTTTGTCTGCATTATCTGCCCTTGTTGAGATGTCAAAGAAACTGCTCTGGGCAGACAAACGTGCCAACCTCCTCCTTCCAGAGCCCAGCATTGCTTGCCAGGGTGGGATCTGGAGGACAGACCAACCTGAAACAAGGTTCGAAGACCACATGGATGCAGTCGCTGACTCTCAGGCTGCCCTCTGGGTAGGGCAGCTGGTGTATAGTGTAGATGTTGCAATTTATTTTCAGACGTGCTTTTGGCCTTGGGACTTTTGCCACAAACATAATGTGCAGTCACTCTGAGGCTTGATGCTGGCACTGCATCACTTCTACATGGCCTCGTCATTCTTCCTGACCGGTGTGCTTGGGCATGGCCTCATTAGAGTCTGGCCCTGGAAGGATGCAAGAGGCCTCTCTTTGTGAATAATCTTAGCAAATATGCTTGTAGGTGTATTCAGAGGCATGCCCACTGCTGGAGGCATGCTTCTGCTTCCCACGTGTAATATGAGATAGCAATGCTTCCTTCTTCTGTCTTGTTTTGCAGGACAGATGTTGTCTCGTTGGTGTGTAGTTCCTAGCATGAGAGGATCCAGATGTCAGGTGGGCTTTGCAGAAGCAATAGTTACATGATCACCAAGACAACACTTGGAGACACAGTATTTTTCCTTAGCCAGACAAAAATCCTCTCCTCGCAGCTCACCTGGAGCTCTCAGTAAAATCTGAAGGCCGAAGCATTCGGAGGTGTTCACAGTGTCTCTCTGTGGGACAACCCAACTGCTTAGGTGCTATTTCAGCTGTAGCTGAACTTGTGTTCAAAGCCAGTGAAGGTTAACAAGGCTTACTGCTTCAGACTGAGACAGAAAGGGAAAAATGTCCATGCCCCATGCTCCATCTTCTCCATGGCTGGGGTTCTCTGTTTAGCTCTATGTTTAGTTTTTATTTGTTTATATTCTCATTCCACTTCTTTCCAAGCTCATTTCATAGCATATCCCAGTTTGGGTACGTATCCTCACTGCAGGGAGCGAATAGCATCTCCAGCAGTGGAATTTGGGGGGCATGTTTGCTGCACACAGGAGCATAGCTACAGTGCAGCCCTACAAATTCAGGCTGAGTGCCTGTGGAAAGTGATGGAAATCCATACACGAAAATCAAAAGTATTTCTGTACTACTGGACAAACCACTAGAAATGTGTCAACTGAATGCTCTTGCAAGGATGCACATGGAGTCAGAAATGCCTCTCAATGCTACTGTGTTACCTCCGTAGGCCCCTGCTATCCTTGCACTGCCTTATGTTTGAGGTTTCTTGGACAACAATGAAGGGAATAAATGCAGCCCAAAAGCTGCAGAGGACATTTCCATTATGGGGTTTTATTGTGCTTACGTGGACTAGCTGTCATAGGTACATGGAAAAGTTACTTGGTGTCCTGGGAGCAGCAGGGGCGCAGAGAATGCTCGAGTCACCTGTGCAGGCTCCTGGTGAGCTGGACATGAGCTAGGGATAGATCTGCACCTGGATAGATCTGCAATGCTCCTGGATCCAAACCTGCCAGGTACCTGCAGTGCAGTCACCACCGCTACTCTGACTTGGTTGTCTGGAGCTCCAGAAAATTGAAGAAATATTCTTATTTTTACTAGGAAAAAAAAAAAAAAAGAGAGAGAGAGAGAGAGAATCTCAGAGAAACCAGAAAGGAAAAAGAAAAAGAGTTCTGGGGAGTGCCTGGGAGGGAGACAGGATCCATCTCTGCCTCTGCTCATCAACAAAACAGCTCCTTGTCTCCACTGGTACATTGCAGTGGATATTATATATCACACAAGCCAGTAATCTATGGGGAAAGGTATGTGCAGGGGACAAGAGTAGCTATTTGGGTGCTAGGTCTGTAAGTGAATGTTATGGCAGGTATAAATTAAGGGTCTCAGGCTGAGTGTTGATTTACACAGTCCTTGAAGGGAATCACTCTGGACTCAGCTTGTAAGAGACATGCCACAAATCTGCATGCTATTTTGTGTTTCAGACAGCAGGAGAAATTCTTTGTTTTGTCTCTGGTTAAATAGCCAGATGGGACTAGAACTGACAAAACTATATCCACTGAAATTTTATTTTTAATTAGAACATAGCTTAATGATCCACATTTTTAATCAATGAAAATTATGCATATTTTAATGAAGAAACAGGGTTGCCTAATCCACCCACCCCCTCCCCCACAATCCCTAAAATCTGTTTTTAGTTGGGAGATTTGGAACATGGACTTACTATATATACATACACATGGCACAGAACATTGCAAACTAAAAATGTTTTGAGGGATGAGGTGCTGAAAGTGTTCAGCTTGCTTTCTTGATAGTCCCTCCCCAAACAGCAGTCATCTTGAGATGTCCTCCCTGTATCTTTTTCATGAGTTTTTGTGAAGAAGAACTTGTGTTTTTCAGGCAAACATAGTAGAAGCTGGCTCTCCTCTCTCTGATACAGGCTCCCATCTAAAGCAACTCTGAAATCAGCTGAGCTGAACAGAGGAAAAACCGGCCCACAATATAATTTTTCAAGGATGATATAATATTAAATATGTCCTTCGATTTTAATGGATAGTCCTTTGGTATGTATACTTTTGTCAAATGTTATAAAACATAGAGGGGAAATGATAATCCTGGTCCCATTAAAACTAAGTAATGATGAGATAGACAGACAGAATATGGATGTTTTGCTCAATATAGGTAAAATTAGCAGTGTGGTCTCTATCAGCCAGAAGGCTAGAAAGTATGAATGTAAATTCAAAGTATTTTCCATCATGTGTTACTTTAACTTTCTCCTCACTTAGCAGAGTTCCCTTGTCACAGGTTCTAACTGCTCCCTGGAACTTGTCATTTTGCTTTTATTTGTGTTTTCTTTTGTTTTGTTTTTGTGAATGGTGATGTTACAGCACTGTCTATTTTTTAACACTTTTTATTCCAAATCAGGAAAAGCAAATTAAAAATAATTAAAGAGAAATGAGTAAAGATGGTCTGACTTTAAAAGGAAAAGGGAAAAGAACAAGAAGAGTGTGAGCTATAAATGAAATGTAGACTTCACCAGTGATGTACCTAATAAAAGGCACAGGCCTGACTGATCCGCAGCTACAGAAATGTGCTTCTTGAGGATGAAAGAACTGAAGAAATGAGAAGGACTTAAGTCCTCAATTAGTTTAGTGATTAAGATGTTCAAGTAAGCCAAAAGAACACTGTGGCAATGTAACATCAATAATTTTAAAGCAGTATTTAGAATTAATGTTGTTCATGTTTTACTGCATTTTCTCCGAGGCACTGAATATACAGGGGCCCTCTTCTTTACTACTTATGTGTGTAAATAGTCTGTACTCATAGGAATAATTTTTTGTGTTTAATAAAAAGGAAAAACAGATCATCTAAACCCAGGGAAAACAGAAAATCTGAACAATGTGCTTCCTATTCTTCGGACTCTTTGTGGAAATCTGCATTTGTAAGACAAAAAGCATATTTTTTTATTATATAAAACTTTTCACATTGAGTACTACTAATGCATTTCAGTTTCTCCTTCTTTTCTAACAGTTACCAGCTCATTTAGCGCTTGCTGAAGTGGAGAAAGGGCCAAAGCCTTTGTCTATGGTTACTTTTTGTCATTACCAGGCCATTGGTATGAAGCTGAGATGGTCGCTGTGAGAGCTCCATCCTGCACAGGTCCTGGCACCTCGCTCTGCCTGGTCAGGTGGTGGGCTCTGTCACTGAGATCTTGTTGCAATTTGCTGGCCAGGTAAATTGGTTTTATTGCTCCAGGAACATTAGTGAGTCCTTTATTGCCAGACCAGTTATCTGTTTTTAACTAAGGACTTGTGTATAACTCCATTTTGTCACTCAGATTAAAGAATCCTGAAGGTTTTTCCTGAAGAAAAAAGCTTTCTAAGAAATGTATAGGTTATCTTGGGTGCTGCTGTGTCCCAGGTGTGATTTATAGATCATCGGTACTGTAAGGAGGTATCTGGGGGCAATGTGATGCTAACTGGTGTGTCATGAGACATAAGACATGAGACTAGATCTTGAGAAGAAGGGAAGGGAAAAAGAGAATAAGGAAATGAAGTTTATTTCCAGAAATGAAACTATCCATATACCAGTCAGAACCTAGCTAATCATTATAGTCATCTCTGTGTCTCCCACTGCAAAGGACTGCGTGGGTCCCCTTGTGCAATGTGCAGATGCTCTGTTAGTGCTGCTGGCATGCATCGATATTCTGCACAGTTGTGCTGACATGCAGTATCTAGTTCCTGCATGGATGGTTTCTTCAGCACTAAAGGGAGAAGTGGTTATTGTGTCTTGTTATCCTCTTGAAAAGCTGTGTCTGTTCTAAGACAGCCTGGGTGTCCTGGATGACCATGACTTCCAGAAGATCTTGTCAGCTCCAGTGCTTTCTGCCCACCTGCCCTCCAGAGGGAACTGCCCCTCTCAGCGCTAAGCCTGGAGCTCTCCCCAGCTGAGACACCACAGCATCTACCATAGATGAAACATCTAGCAACTACAGTAGAGAAACACGTACTGTTTAATGACGTGGTAAAGAGGAGTGGGACTGAAGGCAGGGGTGAAAGAGGGAACTAGGTAAATCAGATCTAATCCTTCAGGACAGATTTTTTCCAGAATCACCATTTCCTGTAGCCCTTGACATTGCAAAGAGTAAAAGAGTATCTCTGAGACCACAGTTACCTATAAACTTGTTGATGTATCCTGTTCTAACCCAACAGAATTTAAGAGAGATTAGAAGGAGTTTATTCCCATTCACATTGAAATATTTTCGCCTTGGTTTGGATAGCTCATGTGTTTTGCAAGGCCTGTATGGCTGCCTATCTACAGGCAAATAAAGAACAAGACGTCATTTCAGACTCAGGTATTGTGGTTGATGTGTCACAGCTAAAATTTTGAGGGTCTCTGTAAAGGTTTTGAATTTTGTATTTTTGGAATTTCAGTCAATTGAAAACAAAGTAAGTTTATGACAGCAAAATTGGAGTAGTTCTGAATTTCAGAGTGCGAGTTTTCTTGCTAGCTGTTTCTGAACAGTGGAGAAAGCTGTGGCAATCCTTTACAAGTAGTTTGGAGGATAAAAAAACAAACTTAGAAAGGTTTCTGTCTTACAGGAGGCAGCTCATCTAGCTCTGAAAAGCATTCTGACAAAAGAAAAGTAATTGTCCGAGTTGCTGCAATTAAGGAAATCACCAGTGTTGGTTCTGTACTGAACAAACGCTCCTGCAATGGGCGTGCTTGCTCAGGGTTTACTGGTGTAATCCCCATTTTCCCTCTGGGAATCCAGAAGGATTTTTGAAAACACAGAAGAAATCTTTCAAGCAAAGCTACTTCACATCATATTGGAATAAAAAGCTCTCTTATCATACAAAAGGTAATATTGTTGTATTGTGCTTTGGAGAGCTGAATAGCTTAAGGATATAGGACTTCTTTCTTCTTCCCTCACTGGTGTAATTCTATTGACGTGTATAATTTCATCAGATTTCCACCACTCGGTCCCAGATTTGTTTGCACTGAATCTTTTCAGTTTTTCCTGTTTGTCAACGTGGGGCTGAGGAAAAGACCTTTGCCACATCGTCAGCATCTTCAGGCAGGAGCTGTCTGCAGCTCTGCACAGGTCCAGCTGGAGCCACCGAGGTGCATGGCGGCCACCCGCTCACCTTCCCAGACCAAGTCCTAGAGACAGGAGCGGTGTCACCTCCAGCACTTCCCACAGCTACGTCCCATTGAACTATAAAGGGCCCCCTGCTCTAATGATGGCTAATTACATTTTCTCATATCTTGCTATCAATTAACTGGAAATGTTTCTTTGTTTAAATAATTGTCTTTTGGTAAATAAATGCGTAAACACTACTTAAAGCATTTTGGGGTCTAATTATACTTATCTGAAAGTTAACAGATTCAAGATGTGATTTGCGTTTTAATTGTTTTAATTTATGGTAGAACATGGTGTTGGGTGCTGATTTTCTGAACAGGCTGATCTCTATTGTAAGAAAATGAGAAACTACAAACGATTCTCTATCAAACCGATCTACTTGCTGTGCCTGAGCTCTGCTTGTGCTGGGGTGTGTTTGCTTTTCATCCTGGTCAAACCAGCAACACAATGAGTGAAAAAGCTCAGCCAAATTTTAAAAACAGCTTAAAGATGCCCAGGCCTGGCTGCAGTGTGCAACATTGCAGACCCAGCATCCCCACTCTGTCATCTGGGCTCTGAGCTGGACCCGTGGGGCTGGTTTGCTCCATGGAGGTGGCTTTGCGTCCAGTTTAGTCCCACTTGCAGCCACAGAGATCACAGATAGCTCACGTGAAGTAACTGACCCTGAGGCGAGAGAGATCACAGCTAAATCCCTGTGATCTGAATGCATCAGGCTTTTGGATCCACTTACCTCAGAGCCTTTCATCTGCCTGCCCTCTTTAATAGCAGAGGAGCAGGGTGTCACTGCGGTTTGTTATTCTCATTAGTTTCCATTAGCATTAACACCGGGTGCCTCCGCCTGGTTCAGGCAGAGCCTCTGGCCAGCCCTTGCCAAGATAAGGAGCGCCCCAAAGCTATGGTGAGGGGCAGTTCATAGACCAAGATCCAGGAGAGACCAGGATAAGAGGGGGGGACTCAGTGTAAGAGCCTGCAGCACCCCAGGGGCTGCCCCGGGAGGGCTGGGAGGAGGCCCCTGAGGAGGCCCTCGTGCTGCGGTGATGCTCTGAGGAGCGTGCCTGCACTCTGATGGAGCCGGTGGGGATCCACGTATGTGAGTGGAATCTGCTCACACAGCCTCTCTGCTCCTGCCCTGCTGGGGCTAGCAGACTGGGGATCATCTCTGATCCAAACACGCATCGTGTCCGTGATCATTGGCATCTCATGTTATCTGCCCTCTGTCTTGACTTTCCTCTCTCTAAAACAAGGGTAATGGTTCTGCAGTTCAGAATGCTGTTAGGAGGCTAAAGTCGCAAATCTTGGGAGGGGATCAGGCAACACAGAGTAAGGACAGCAATATAAAGAAAGAAAACAGCTCTCTGCTGTTTTTTCCATACACAAAACTTATTTGTGGGATTTTCTCAGTTAGGCTTCTTTTTCAAGATAAGGGCAAAAGAAAGAAAAGAAGAAAAATCCTCCCATGCATTCAAACAGAATTTGCATTCTACTGCATTAAAATTTTTCTTAAATTGCAATTAAGCAATAAATCTTCACCAGTTGCAAAAATAAAGAGAGTGGGGTGGTGGAAATTTATTAGATAATGTAATCTTTCAGGCATTTTTTAATTTCCTTTTAAGATCTAGAATATCAGTTGGAGTCCCAGGTAAAACAGGATTCTAGTTTTCAGCCACAAGTTGCAACTCAATTTGCTTAGCTAAATTAAACAGAACAGATGTGAAAAATAAGATGAGAGCTATGCATACAGCTCCCAAACAGCTCTCCCACTGCCCCCATTGAAGAGGCTGGGCTAATTCCCCTTTGTTGACCAAAGCCTGGAATTCGATCCTAAAAGCTTGTCAGAATTAAGTACAATGCTTAATATAAGTTTACATTTTAACTGTTTTTCTTTGATATTTGACAAGGACGTGGGAAGTAGCTCCAGAACTTTCTCCTGAGCCAATTTGCTCAAGGTTGCTGTGAATCACGCTTCCCCTTGGGCTGCTTGCCCCAGAGACCGCACTTGAGACCTGGCACCTGTTAGCAGACAGAGCAATTAATAATTAATTAAACAAATAGCCCCCTTTATGTGGCACTGTGAAATCAAAGCCTCAGCGTAAAATAAAATTTTACCTTTTAGGTTTCCAGAGGTAACCTCTGCCCCAGCACTTGTATGGGAGGTGGAGGGGCAGGTTTTTGCTTTTCTCTCAAGCGGTAGTGACTTTTTATAAAAGATATTTATTTAGAAAAGGAAAAGGAAAAGGAAAAGGAAAAGGAAAAGGAAAAGGAAAAGGAAAAGGAAAAGGAAAAGAAGGAAGAAAAGGCCAGCCTTTTTACATCCTTTCTAGTAAACACCACTTCACTGTAGTGACATCAGCCAGTGTCTGAACATTTAACAGCCAAAGAGAAAATGAAATGCTATACATTTTTATGGGAAGTGCGATCACTGGAAGCTTTCGGCTTACATTGCTTCGTGCACCTTCTGACATGGAGCACAGTTTGTCTTTCTGCTAGTATTTTGGTTTCATAGATGACAAGCATGTTGTGGCATTTTTTTCTTTTCGTTTTTTCAAAAAGTAGCTGCACGTTAAGGAGATAAGTGGACTTCAAAGGGCTAAATACCAATCAGAAGATGGAAGATGGCCACACATAAAGCTATGCTGCTTCTGCAAACCCCTTTAGTAGCCAGACAAGGTCACTGATCAGGGTAATTTGCAGGAAAAGTCAATTTCTCAAGTACCCAAGGCAGGTGTTGTGCCATTCTGTGACAATTTACTGAAACTAAATTGAGGAAGTTGAAAAAAGCAAAGGTCATGAACCATGGGAGAAACAAGGGAAGCAAATCTCTTTGACTGTAGTTTTAACTCCTTTTCAACCGAAGCGCATTTACAAACTACTGAGCCTGTTTCCACTTTAAATAAAATCGCACTTTTGTAATGCAGAGCTGTTTATGAAAAACTGGGCTAAAACCAGGTTGCACAGTGAGGAACTGTGAAGGGTGGTTAAGGAAAATGCACAGTGGTTCATCAGCAACTCAGCAGAATAAAAGGGAAATGAAGAAACTAGCATTTTCACATCGAAACATTTCTCAGAGTTTTCATGGCAACAAAAACCTGGATGAAAGTAGATGGGATGGAAGTGAAAAGATAGAAATATAACTGAGAAACTTGAAGGAAATCGCTGAAATGACTGCAGAAAGAGAGAAAAGGAGTCAATTTCTCAGAAGGCATCTGGCTGTGTCTCTGCTTAAATTGCACCCCAAAATGCAATTCTCAGACTCGGGGATTCACTGGAGCACATCCCAGCACCCTTCCAGCCCCAGATCTTGCCGTGAGCTTTGGCTGGGATGCGTCTGGGACATGAGCACATCTGCAGGATGAAGTGGGCACCGTTCCTGGGGTGCGGCACTCCCTTGTGCCCTTCCAGCCTCTGCTCTTCAACAACTTGGTCCTCCAAGAAAGAGCCACTGACAATCCCCATGCCACTAGGACTTACTGCTAGTGAGCAAGGTTATGCAATAAGAGTGGAGATTGTATAGGCCCTGTTTCAGCACACTTCCACTCCAAACAGAGCTCCACAAACCCTATTTCCCTGGTATTTGCAAGAGAGAAATTCAAGATCCTGTGGTCTGAATGCCACTGCAGCTTGTAAGCCGGTGATCCCAAAGAGTGCAGGAGAAGTCTGAGTACAAACAGCAGTCTGGTGCCTAGCTGGCAGTGGTGTGTAACACCCCAACAATCCAAAATGTCTATTTCCACCAAGAAAGAGGGGAAAAAAAAATCACTTTATCACTTTTGATCCTGTGCTCCTAAATGAACAAATAATGTTAATAGCTGTGTTAGTGACATAAGCACAAATGTACCTTTCCTTCCTATTTCCTGCTACAAGATTATTTATTTTGTGCTACATTTTCACAGGTCACTGGTGATGTTTAGCTATGCCTCTCACCATGAAGCCTGTGAGGTTTATGGGGCAGCAAAGATCACTCTCTCTACTTGTTTTCAGTGGGCTGGCATCCAAATCTAATGAGGATAAACTTCCCCAAATCCTTCCTTGGAGGGAATATTTCAAAAGGTCAGCTTTGAATACGTAGACAAGGAGGAAGTAGTTGCTGACATACTCATGTTAGACCTGTGCAGATTGGGAAGTCAGGGAAACACTGTTGGTGAACTTGGTTGGTAGAGTTTGTATGGGTACATTCAGCTGATGACACTGACCTTCATGTGGACATGAATGACTACAAAATGGTTTTGAATGGGACTTGAGTGCTACCTCTGATGTTTGCAGAGGACAAAGCAGGGACAGAGCTCATGGCTCCCAGACAAAGTTCAGACTCTGGAGCTCACCTTCAGCCTACCTGGAGTCTTCTGCAGATGAAAGGCATGGTCCCTTGGGCATGTGGGGCTGGAGTAAGCCATGGGCATAGACAATGCCTGGATGTCTGCAGTGTGGGTTTGAGCTCAGCCGTTCAACGCCTAACATGTCTAAAGGGAAGCAGAAGTATTTACACAACAATGCGTTGGTAGGATGGGCACAGTCTAGGAAAACCATAAAAGGGGAGAAAATCAATTCTACCAGAAACAACTCACAGAGGTGGACCTCAAATGCCAAAGGAAAAGACATTATTTCAGGAAATCAGCATTGAATGGATGTATCCAGATATTTATAGTAGGGCACAGTAGCAACTCTGCACTGTGAATATGTGGTGAAGATGTGAATTTATAACAGTTGTGGAAATAGCCATGAGAATTTGGGAGATGTCTGTATCCTGCCAGACCAGTAGTCAAGGAGGGACAGAGAGCTAAGAAAGGGCATTGAAAAACACTGGTGCTAGCCGATACTTCACAAAACTTTGTCTGGAAATAAAAACCCTCGAGCAATCAAAGATGTAGCAATCACACTACAGCACTTCCTGAAAGGGAACTCATTTGTTCCAGCTTCTGCTTTTTTGTCTGGCTTTTGCCTCTTTGCTTTTCCATGATGACCAGCCTGGAGCAGCAGCCCTGAGCAGCAGCCCCAAGCTCTAGCCATGCTGTTGTTCTGCATGCACAGCAAAGTCCAGTAAAAGTCAATTTCTCTTTGCAGGTCTTCTCAGAAACAGTCTGCAGTTTGGGACTTACTGATCTGGGAGCGATTGTCCCATTTCCTGACTTTGTTTCTCTCCCACAGTACGGAGGGCTCAGTAGAAAGATTCATTTAAATACGGAGAGGATGTAATTAGCCTCCCAAATGACTTCAGCCCCACTGCAGCGTCCCTTCGGCTGGCTAAGGATCTCTTTATGACACCAGCAGGTAACCGCTTTGTGTGTTCTGGCTATTCCCAAGTGCTGCTGGTCATATCAGCTTCTCGGTCAGACCTTCTAGAAATACAATCTGTGAATTCTTTGTAAGTGCAAGACTATTTTTATTTAGCTATTTCAGGGCCCCACTGCCTGAAAACCAATACAGTTGTTTAACTTTTAGGAAAAGAGCCCTAATCTCTCTTGCTTCTATCCCATGTCTTTTACATCCTGAGACTGGAAACAATCTATATCCTAAACAGTCAAAGTTTCAGGAATGTTAAATCAGAAGGCTCTATCTGCAGTGGGCAAGAGGACATGAGTTAGTTAGTCGGGCAAATAAACAAACACAGTAAAACACACAAATAAAGCCACCACACCTGCAGGAATGTTAGATATGTTAAAAGGGGTTGCATCCCTAGGCGAGCTACACTGGTTCACTTTTCATCACCAATGACCATGTTACACATGCAGCTGGTGACATTACTTAGCCTCCAGCAAGGTCAGAGCATGTGGTGGAGCGAACAGAGGAAGATCTGTTCCCCTCTTTGTAGCAAAAACATGGTCAGAAGTGATTTGAACTCCAGCTGCAACTTGGCCTGCTTAATGATAGCTAAGCAATAGCACTACTGAGGGCTAGCTTCCCTCTCTTGCAGAAGCATCTCACTTCCACAAGGCCACCTTTAAAACAAAGATACGTTTAAACCATCTTTTTATCTCATGAAGTTTGTTTTTATAGGTTTCCCTGAAGTGAACTATAACAACATGATTATTCAGTGATGGGTTACAATAGAGGTTTCTGTTATACTTTGCAGGCATTAGCAGGAAGTTAGCAGGCTGTGTGGCAGACTGGATTTACAGGGCCGGATTTTGAAGATACTTAGTAGCACGTGGTTCACTTCAGTGCTTACTGGGGCCATACACCTACATCGAGCTCATCTGAAGGACATCTGTCTGACTGAGGCATCTGAGCACCTTTAAAATCTGGACAGAGATCTTTAAGAATACTATGATAATAATCAAAGCAATTCCCCAAGACTGAGCAAACTAAATAAGGAATTAAAACACAGGCCGATGTGCCCAAACTGTTTCTGTGAAATGAAATACACTATACACAGCATACCTTCAATGCAGAAGTTATTTGATTTCCATTAATGGGGATGAATAGAAATTCTTAAGCAAGGCAGTTGTATTGCCTGGTTGTTAGCTTTAATCAAAGGTACTACCTGAAAGACATTGGTCCTTCTGAAAAACTTCAAGTTTTGCCAATTGCTAAAGGGGTTAACAGAGGCTGTGCGTGGGGAAGATAACCTAGGTTTAAAAAAACTATAGTCATCATTGTTCATTTATTCTCTTTATTGAGGTAATTTAATTATCATATAGACACAAACATTTGCTCCCATGCTGGGCTCTTCACATCTGTTAGTAGAGATTTGATTAGGTCTACACAAATGTGCTAGATTATACCATCTAGTTGGTGAAATTCAAGCCACCTGGATATTTTAGCAACATCAATAAGAATAATTCTCTTTTTCCAAATCAGTAAATCCAAGATATATTAAAAAGAATTAATTAATGAGTACCAGATAGGCAAAACAAACATTTGACAATGAATCATATTATCAAAGGTTTTGTGGGAGATCCCTCTCAGCTTATGTTTAGATGTCAAATTATATTACCAAAACTAAACAATCTGTTAAACCGATCTCTTAATGCAGTAAGTCTCAGCACCATACTCTCTTTTTTCCCGAAGTCCTTCATGATAGCTAGCAGTGCAGCATTTGACAACAGTAGTTAAAGCACTAGCAGTAATGTTACATTAACAAGTCATTACTATGAAATAGCTGACTCCTAATATTTTTAGTGTCATTAAGTTTTTTTGTTTTTTTTTTTTTTTTTCCATCTTGTAGGACCTGATGATGGAAACTGTTAATCACCCAAGGAGCCATTAGGCATGAGTCAAGCCAGTGTGACTGCATGGAGAATTAACGCCCTGAGTGTGCATTTCAGGGTTATGTTTTCGGAAAGGGAATAACCCAAAAAAACTCACATGGAATTTGTAGTAAATACAGCTGTTAAGATTACATACGATAATATTAGATATAAAAAGATGGGAGAGAAAGCAGCTGTTGTCCATTGGAGGACTTTTCTCAAAGTTAGTTTAGTGACTTACACAGATGTGTCATTCTTTCTTTTTTTTTTTTCTTTCTTCTGAAGGAAACTACAGAAATTAAGTTACGTAAAGTTGTTTTTTTTTTTTTTTTTT
>VXAA01004380.1:446550-457833 GCA_013399115.1 Anseranas semipalmata
AATTAATTTAGTTAAGTTTTTTTTTTTTTTTTTTTTTTAAAGAGAATGTTTAGCTGAAGTCAGAGAGAACAAGCCTTCAGTCTGGAAGCATTTATGAAAACACTTTATTTTAGTCAGTTAAGTACTTGTGCAGACATAGAACTCTTTGAATTAATTTTTAGCAAGTTCTTCAGACTGGAAGAGCTGAAACACACAGTGGTCAAACTGGCAAGTGGGAGCAGTTCCTAGACCTCAGTAAATGTGATAACTGTGAGTTCCTGGGCATGTGTACATTGATTCTGCTCCCAGTGTGCCTGTTACAAAACATCTAACAGAGCGAACATATTACTGGTTTGTTTTCATCTTTGCCTTATCAAGACCAATAAGTCTGAGCGGTGTTGATCTTTCTGGATGAAGGTCTTTCGCTTGCATGAAGACTCATGGCCATGACCAGCTGGGTGCTGCCTTCAGCGTGTTTTCCAGAGGACTTCTGCTCCGAAGGAGTTGCACAAGTTCAGCATTGTTCTTTCAGACATAGGACTGGAATCAGGCCAGAGAAGAGGTGATGTTTCTGTCACATCCGCTCTCTCTGTTCATGTGTCCCACCAGATTTCATTACAGTTCCAATGGTGTGGTGACACCATGGATGAGGACCCAAGGGATTGTTGGTAATGAAATAAAAGTGTTTGTCTAGGCACAGTCTTGTCAGAAATGGTGTTAAGGCTTATGTTATAACTTGTCACTGCAAGAGCAAGTTGAAGTAAAAGCTTTCTAAATCCATATAATCGTACTTAATTGTTTACATAATGAAATTATTTTTAAAAGAGAATAATGGAATGATGATGATTCAGTCATAAGAATTTGCTTATAAATCTCCAAACTAGCCTTTTCTGGGAGGATTCACTATCAGATGGACGTGTCTTTACTCTAAGGTAGTTAGATATTTATAAAATGTGCCCAGCACATAAACATACTTAATGCAGAAAGCAACCAGATGGCAAACCCATCCTGTAACAGCCTTGAGAATCCTACAAAAGCTATCAGGCTTGACTTGGCCTATTTATTCCAAATGAATATGAAAGAAATGGGAATTATATTTGTGAATCCACAGGTTATGGAGAGATATTGGAGATATCAATGGGGCTGAGAACGTAGGCTAAAGCAGTATTTTTGTTATTGATCACATTGAACTCGGAAGGGGAGTAGGTTTATGGGCATTTATTTATGCTCTTGGTCTTCTGCTGACAACAGGTTGGGGCAGAGTCCAACCAGACACCTGTTTTCTGCTGGTTTTCCATGAAGTTCTCAGGAAGTCAGTATTTCTTTTCTTCTTCTGTTTTTAAAAAGTAGCAGGATTTTTTAAAATGTTTTAGTAATGTAAATGGAGATTGATATTTGGTGGGTGTTTCGTATATTTTATTTCAAGTCAGTATTCAGATTTGAAGTATTTTAATGCCTGTGACTGTGCTTTAATTCCTGTATCGAAAACAACCTGAAAAATTATCAGTTTAATTAATTTATTGCATTTGGAGTTGCATTCCATGACACAGCTAGTCACAGGGCTTAAGGTCCACAAAACTGCTGGAGCTTTATGGCACCATTTCAGGTTCTTTTCCCAACTTCATTACAAACTGGATATGACTTGAAATCATATCTTATTAACCTGGCTGTAAATTACATGGGGAACAGTGTTATAGCAGGTCTCAGCAATGGAAAGGCAGATCCGCCAGGGCACTTACAGCATCTTGTTTTATTATGTACAATAGCAAAGTCTTCCCACCCTGTTCAAAACAGCAGTCTGCAAGTGTCATATGTGATCACACACACTTCCTGCCTAAGGTGTGTCCAGAACTGTAATTCCTGTAATAATAATAATAACAATAATGACAATAATAATGGGAAAGTCCACAGTTTAAGACTTTTTTTTTTTTTTTTTTAAGACTTTTAAAAAAAATTTCTGCAGGACCTTTTATCTGTAGGATTCTGCTCTCTGTTCTGACAGTAAAAGCACCTGCACTCCTCCTCTCCCTACTTGAGCACATCCTAGGACAGTCAGGGAGCATCTTCCAAAGTGAAACATTGGTACAGATGCAGCAGCTTTTGTGAAATTCTGGTTCTTGCTCATAGGGCGGGTTGCATGTGAATAACATATGCAGTATTTTATAGTGGTTAGAGATTACTTCATTTATTAAGGAAAGATAAGAAGCAATTGTCACTAGGATATTGAGAGTAAAAGAAACTGAGAAGTAGAAGAGGTACACTTTACAAGAGGGAAAATACAATGTGAATTGATTTGGAAAGGTGCAGCTTTAAAGGATTTGATTGCTGAACTTGCCCACAAAAAAATATTACAAAAAATATTAATTGGAATTTCTCCAGTGCTTGAACCAAGAAATGTACGGATATGATCTGCAGATGTATCAGGTCTCTGTTCTGCTCCAACAGGCAAAAACTAAACTGTGGATGTGCACAGGTGACCTGAGCAGCAGCCAGTTTGGTTGTTCTGGACCTAGGCAGACCTCCTGCATGCTCCCAGGCCGCCACAAGGCATGGGTGACCACTCTGGCACCAGGGATGGGGCCAGGGCTCATAAGAGAGAGTGGAGGCTGTCGCCTAGGGAAGGCTCAGTGCCTGTACCTTAATAAAGTACAGCTAATCAGAGCTGCTGCAGGAATATTAAAATGCAAATGGCCCAATTAGAGAGCTTACATTTCTAGATCTGCTTTTCCTGTGTCTCAGAGAAGTACTGGCGTGGATATGTCTTGTGTGCTGATAAAGCACCCTGTTAATAAAAAGTTGCTGACTGTCTACAGCAAATAGGAGGTTGATAGGAGCAGCAGAAAGTCTAGAATGTCTTTAAATGGGCTACATATTGAATTCTATAAATATTGGGCTCTCTGATTATGGAGGATCAAAGGCAAAAAGAACTGATTGATACTGAGCCCTTAAAAATCAATTCTTTAGGAAAATGCTTGCCCTTATTTAGTCTTTTGGAATAATAAATGATCAAGTGATTTCAGCTGTAAGAGACACATTGTGGACAGCTGCTGCTCGTGAGTTCAGACATATTATTGTTAAAAGGTAACAATAGCAGAGTTTTTAATTGAATAAGAAGAATAACTGGTCAGAAGAAAAAAAAACATAAAGAGTTAAACATTTTTATGAAAAACAGCAGTCAGGCACAGACCGCTCACCAAACAGGCCACACCTAACCAGGATCTTGGGTTCACTCTCTATTCCAAATATATGGGATGGTTTGCACAGCATATTTGTCCACAGAATGATTCATATTAAATATCTTTTATTGTACTTTTAACTATTTTTAAAAGTAGACTTGAGAAGGGCTTAGCTAACTTGATAGTAATCTAGAAAGACAGAAAATAGGCCTTCTTGCCAGTTTGTGGTTAATTATGGTAAATTGCTATCTGTAATTTACTCCTGCCCATAATGGAAAAGAGAGTTTTGCTCGAATGCGCATTATATTACATGGGGTTACATCCCATGTGGTGACATGACATTGTGTAACTTCATACAACCAGATAAAATGTGACATGTTTTTAAAACGTATCAGAACAGAATGCGGGGATATGTTCTAGTAGAAAAGACTTTTAGAGAGGACCCATTTCTACAAGTCTGGTATATGCCAAATAGCAGTTTCTAATGGAAATGCTAATCGCCATGTTTTTCTGCAACTCTTGCAGAAGTAAATCCAGAGTATCTTTTAATTGGAAGCCTTTCTTTATGGTCTTCAGATGTTTATAAATATGCACAACCTAATCTGATTAGGGCCAGACTCTACATGCTGCCTGCCCTGACAAAACGGGAGAAAGTTTTTGCCTGCAGCCTGTGAATCCTGTTCCCCTCTGTCTCTCTTCTTGTGTTCTGGTATTTCGGTATCTGAGCACTTTTAATAAAGTATTAAACAACTGCCAATTCTTTGTTTCTCTGTCTTCTGTTAAAGAAAGAAGTAAATGCGCTTGTTAGTGGGTAAAGCTAATGGGAAAATTTTTGAGGGAACAATTTTTTTGTTGCAAAATGCACTTTAGTTGAAATAAAAATATTTCACACAATGGTATCAACTTTAATGAGAATATGGATCAGAAGGAAAAAGTAGAATGGGATTCTTACAAAGCTTGCAATGTGTAAGCTTTCATTTTTGAAGTAGAGACCTTTTAAATTTATGCTGCTTTAAGTATTGCAATGACCAAACTAACATTTTTCATTGTAGGTGAATATAATATTTCAGCTGGTTAAAGAAAAGTCATGGGGAACTTCTAATTTTTCTGTCTTTCATTCCACATCTGAGTTCAATCATATTTTAAAGTAGTGTATTTCTTCATGAAATAGAATGGCTATCCTCTGCACAGGTTCAGCTTGGGGAATTTCACTTACTGCTAAGCTGCTCTGGGTGATATTAAAATTGCCTAACTAACTTCCACATAGGTCTCAGATTCATTGCTTGGCTCCCTGCCTTCCAAACTGGCTAGCCAGTAGGAAACAGTAGAATTTGAATATGAGCTGAAATTTGGACTGTCTGAATACATCCTTCCATTCCTTTCATGAGATTCATTTTGTGGCTCACTTACATTGATCATCATTAAGTCCTGTAACAGCTTCCAAGTGAAATTTTGGCTCCTCTGGCTTAATGGCATCTTATGAAACAAAAAAAGGACAGATTTTTAGGTGTCTATATGTGGGCAGGGACCTCTTTCCACCTCCTCACTTCTCGTCCCCAAGAGGTACATAATATGACCAAGGGTTGGTGGTGAAATCATAAAAATTCATCACTTGTTCACAGTGTTCAAGTCATGATCAGGAAGACAATTTTTTAGTGTAAGGTAATGTTGACCTTAGCAGGAATAATTTGTGCCCTTCAGCATCTGCAGATGTGTAATAGCCACCAGGGAGTTGTCTGACTGTGAATATATATATATATATTTTTAAAAAGTGTCAGCCAAGTCAGAGCTCCAAATGCAAAATGTATTGCTCAGGAACACTGGGAGGATTTGTGTTTCTGAAGAACAGTGGTGCAGGGAGCAGGAAGAGAAACAATGCAACTGGAACATTTTCGTATCCTGATGAGGACAGTCTCTTTGCAATGCTGCTCAAGTCAGGGAAAAGAAAATTGTTCTATTTCTCTTGGACCTGCATCTGCAAATTCATAAGAAGGAAAGTATCTCTAAACAGAAACACTCTGAGAAGCTTCTATAGGAAATACTTGAGTTTTCATCCAAGACAAAGGAGTTCTGCAGAAATACATGATGCTATTGTATGATGTAAATTGATAATGGTATTGTCTTGTAAACCTTTATTAGGTAGATAAAATGGCCTTTGCAGTATTATGTATGAACAGAAACACCTGTGTATAAAATTTTGTTGTGTTTCTACTGACTGATGCATGTGCCAGTGATGAAAGCCTTCTCTGTGGCTTGTGGTGTCCTCATCTGTGGCTTTCAGAGCTGTAGTCCAAACTGAGTCTTGACATAGCTACATTGGCTTTCATTGCTGAGTTTGGCACCTGGATGCACAGGAACCACAGAAACTCTAGAACATACCATAATTATTAGAAAGGACATATAATGAGATGTATGTCTTTCCAAACACAGATGTTTTCTCTCTTGAAAGCCACATGCCTGTGGAAAGCTGACAGAAGTCTATGTGTGATTTAAATGTCCCTTAAGCCTTGCGATAGTGTTAGTGAGACTTCAGCAGAGTGCAAAAACCATACGCTGGCTGACTGCACAAAGTTGTCTCTTTGTTTCAAGAGCCGCAATACAGTTTCAGAGAGAAAAATAGGTAACAAAGCAGTCCCTTCTTCGGGGAGCTTGGTGTAAGATGCAACGAATCAAGAAGACATGGGTACAGAACTGGTAGAGATACAACAAGAGACACAGCAGAAGTGGTGGACATTCACCAAGTGCAATGCCACGCCTCTTCTGCTTTACCCAGAAGATCCCATGAGACATCCAAGTGTCAGTTATTTCTCACCTATGTAAATCTCCTATTGACTCAATATGGGTAACTTCAGGGGGATACCCACTTGTGACTGTGCCTTGCCTTTGTGCAAACATCCAGTGAGAAATATTGATCCTTTCTGAAATTTAGTGACTGTCTCACAGTCTGCCTTACTGCTTAGTGACACTTGTGATCCATTTGCTAAATATTTTCAGCTTATCCAAGGAAAAATAGTGGGTTATATTAGCACAGGCTATTTTACATATAGGCTAGTATTTTAAAAGTTGCAATATTTCCTGTTTTTAATGTGTGTGTTGGAAAAATTAACACATAGATATGTGTATATATCCTTATAAAGGTACCATGATTATTCAAAATTGTATCAGGTCCCAGTCACGGCTTTTGAATGAGTATCAGCTATATATTTACAGCAGATTTGTAGCTGCTGTAACTCTGACTTCACTGAAATTAAGGAAGAACTATCTCCTTCTTCTTTTTGTAGGCATAAAATATCCATATCCTTGTGCAAGACAAAGAAGATCACTTCATTAATGGCAGAATACCTTCATGTGAAACCCAGAGTCTCCTGTGTTCACAGGTAGAGCAGAGCACCCATGTAAAAGCAGAATTTGGCCACCCTGTATAAACACAATTCAATATAAATATGAAAGCACTGCTTTCTCTTCCCTTGATTGTTCTACTGAGACAAAAAATCATCAGAAGGTGAATCACTTTTGCAGCTGATACGTGCCAAGACATGAAAAAATGGGGATGGCCTGTGAAATAAGAGGCAATGGGAATAAGAGTGAAAACAAAGGAATTGTTCAAAAACACTAGATGCTATTGCATGATAATGGAAAATAATTATCAAAACCTACAAATGTTGCATCTGAATTGCTGCTTGCCCTTGTGTGGAAATTATATGTGTTTAAAGTGTTGTGCTGGAAATTAATGAAGGTAAAGTTAAAACACTTGTAATGTAAAATATTACATGCCTTCTCATAGGACCGAGACACACCACTCAAGAGGATTAGCTTATAAAAAGTCAGATAATCCTCACTGGTAGGATAAATATAACTTATAGAAATTCCTGAAGCATGCTGTCCAGAGGCATTTCACTAAAATTAATTTAGCAATAAAATTACAATTCCTTTAGACATTTTTCAGAAGTTGTTAAAGGCCAAGCAAAAGTAATACAAAACATCATTCTCTAATGTACCCAAATTTCTTTTCTCCTTCAGCAGCATTAGGTAGCTGCTTACAGCTCTGCTCATGCCAGCAGTGATGAGAGGGGTGAACAAATGAGATTTTGTGCTAGAAGTTTTCCTGGTGAAATATACCATGGGTAAAAGAGAGAGGTAAGTATATGTATTTGTTGTCTGGTGTGAAGGAAAGAGACTGCAGCCTGTGGAAAATGGGGTTTGGCTGCAGTTTGCTATCTTGCTGGGATGTCCCAGTTGTGGATTCTCAGCTGGAGAGGGAGTGATAGTTGGTAGCTTGTCACCAGTTATCCATTAAGGTTAAGTGAGCAAGCAGGCTCATTAGTTTAAAATCTAAGGAGAACAAAGAACCAAATAACTGAACAGGAAAACATCTAAGAAAGAGGGAAAAGAGAAATTCTCTTATCTTCTTAAAAACAGTCCTAGAAGAAGTGATATACTTACTGAGAACACAGTGAAGGTGAATCCCAAGATTAGAGGCTGGATACATGAGCTGGGTGACATACTGCCTTTGGGTGGCTATGGCCAGGAAAAACAAGTTCTACACAAGTGTCACTTGATGGAACTGAATAAAGAAGAATAGATCTCAGGAGCAGGGATAATGCAAGATACAGCGATGGAGCTCAGGTGAGTATTCAAAAGTATGGTGGAGAAAGAAAAAAGAAAAAGGTCCCTGTGCAGCTTTAAATTTGCAGACAACTATGAGAAGGTTAAAGGTACATGGAAGCATGTAAGCCAAAATTTAAGATGAAGGAAAAATTGGCTTCTGATTGAGGGATATATTGATGATCATGTTTTCTTTACTAGAAAGAGGTAAGAGAAATGGACAGAAACAAAAGCAGGATTGATGAAACAGTGTCACAGAAAAAGAAGGAAGAAAGATAAAACAAGTACCTAGAACTGGAGGAATGCTAAGGTGAGATAAGGTAAGTGTAGGATACAGAAAAGAAAAGATAGAAGTTAAAAAAGGAAGCAAATATCTGTCCCTTGAAGAATGTTTTGTGTCACTTTATGTCTTTGGAAGGCACTTGCAGAGAGATGATCCAACTTGATTATCTGTCTTGGAGTACAGGTCTTCAAGGACAAACGTTGACCTAACTGATGAGACCTTTAAATTGAAAACTGGGGAAAGAAAACATGGATAACTATGCTACTGATTTCTTCAAGCAGTCTGGTGTAGATGTCTAGCACATATGGCTAAAGAACTAGGTTTAGGCAGTAAGAAACAACTGTAATGTTGGCTTACCAGTTGGGTACAAACAAAATGAATGAACTTGAGAAGCTGAAGCAGTTTGTAGAACCCAGGAAAATACAACAAGAGTAGTAAACCATAGTGAAACAGAAATCATGACCTGAACATAGGAGCTGGAGGGGTAGGGCTGCCAAGAGAGAGGACCAAAGATGAATGTTCTTGAGTTGTGATGTACATTAAAGATATGAGATTGTGCAAAGAAATCAGGAGAAATATTGCGGATAGAATTGGATTAAGCTCAAATCACTTTCCTCATCAATTATTAAAATGTTATATTGGCAATATACTGGAGACTGACTTTAGACCTCCTCTTTGTATTTGAGTATGGAGAAAATTCTTTATCATACTGAAAAGATGTATGCTATCAGAAATGGCAACTGTGAGAATGTTTAACCCAAATACATACTGAAGAAGAGACACTCGTAATTACAACAGCCAGGTTGTTCCTAAGGTGACAGCAGATACATTCCCTCCTCACAGGGTCAATGAAAGCAAAAAATATGATTCTATTTTACTGATGATTTTGATAGTTGGAGAGGACTTTGAACAGACTTTGGAAGGTGGTCATAGGAAATAAATCCCAATTCGCTTATAAAGAGTTTATGCAGTTTCGATTTAGTAGTAAGGTAAAACTAAGTAACTAGGCTTTTCCATCTTAAAAACGTCAACCTTAACATATCTGCTTAATAAAGAACACACAACTGTAGGGATGGGATGACATGAATCCAGAAAAAACTTGAGTTTGTTTAAATAAAATTAAAAAACTGTCTGGCAATTGTTCTTATAAGTCCAGGGAGAAAATTTTACAGGGAAGTGCTCTGGATATACCTGATTGGGTGCTGCAGTCTGGAAAATATAATTTATATCAACCAATTTAAAAATATCGTACTACTTACAAAAGTAGGAAGATATTTCCTGCTTTCAAGAGGAAATACTTGCTCTTGAAAACCATTATTTTAGCAGAAAAAAAGTACAATGACATCCAATGCTTAGAAGATGATGCTGGAGAAATTTGTATCAGAATGAATGTGCAACTTTTTAAGCAACAAAGAAAATAATTACTATAAACAATATACTCGCACATGAAATCCATGTTTAGATATATTACCAAATCTTTATTTTTCAATTAAACAAGGGTATGAGCACTTCTGATTTATTATCTGTAAACTGATTTTGAAGTATAAAATAGTATGAAATTATAATATGCACAAAATCATTTCATTTCTTTTTAAAACATGCTCACAATTTTTATAAGATAAAAATTATTTTATCTTACATGTCCTGAGAAATGGACCCTTTCGTATACTATAGTAGTGTGGTAGGAATGCTTTAAATGGAATCAGGTCAGAGAAACAGGGTAGATGTTAGGCAGTGGCTGCACTAAACCCATACATTAAGGTTATGCATTATTATTTTCTATGACACCAATCTTTGCAGCATGTTTATCACTGACATTCACATGTATTTATTGCTACCCCATGGCCCAATTTTCTCCATTGTCAGTTTAACATAGATATTCCAAATGATGGCAAAATAGAATTATTTATAATGACTCCCAACAGTCCCATACAATTATTTTATGATTTGCCTGCTTACTTACAACATGACAACACAGCCTTTGTGGAGAGTCAATGGGAAAGCTCTTATGCAGTGCAGAATAATTTCATATAAGCAATGGATTCATATTTATTCTCCCTAGCTATAACAACACCCTGCTAGGTCAGTAAAAAGCTCACAGACTCTTTTTAGACAAACCTCTCCAAGACGAGGAGTGAATCCCACAACTGAGTAAATATTGTATTTTCATATATCACCACTAGCACTGTAATACAAACTTTTCAAGGTAAATAGCTTCAGAAATTGCAATTGTGATATCCGAATGGCATGCCTTCCTTTGAAGTCAGACTGTGCAGTGCAGAATCAAAAGTAAATAGTGAAACCTAAAGTGCTTTGGGTTTTTCTAGTCACTGCAATTTTGGTTTGACAGCCCTGGATAAGCAGAAACCAGAGGCAACACGAGGCAGCCTTCCCTTGGCACAGAGCTCACGTCCTGCAGCCCTAACAGGGATGCTAGCTTCTCAGATATGAGCATCACTTATTTGCCTACAAAAAGTTAGGTTTTGTGAAGCAGATGTTTGTCTGCCTAGAGCAGGACAGATGTTCACCCAGCAGTCATCTGAGCTGGAGGACTTTGGGATTAAATTAAACACAGAACAAAAAGTGATCTTATATTTAGCGTAAAAAAAAAAAAATCTCACTTTCAGAATCTGAAGGAATAAAATCCTTGATATAGTGTTTACATGCATTCAAAACATTTTGGTCACTAAAACCATTTTTGGCACTTGGATAAATACCCTAATTTTCCAAGATGGTCGAACACCTAATTTTGGTCACCCTGGTTTTTTTGCAACTTCTTTCCTGCACCTTGAGCTTGGGTCACTGGGAGAGAGCCCAGCCACTGGCTGAAGGCCTCCCAGTAGCTGGACGAGCCACTCTGCAGCCCCAGGGACATCCACCCTGCACAGGGGACAGGGAGCAGAGCAGGGGACGGTGGAGGAGCGGTGGCACGGGCAGTCCGCACTCCGACAGGTACGCCCTGACCCACAAGTGCCGGTGATGGAATGGGTTTTGATGGAGATGGGTTTTGAAAAGGGAAGGCAGGGTCCATGGTGCCCGGCCGGCTTATGGGAAGTTACTTGGTGTTGCAACACTGCAAGAGCAGAATCAGACTGATTCTCAGAGACTCACCACAGGTAATGAAACAGAAAAACAGCCCAGCATGCAATGACTAAACCTTTAATTACCTCTCTGAATGATGGAGAGAGGCTAAAATCTGATAAACATGTTTAATTGCTAGCAATTACAAAAAAAAAAAAA
>VXAA01004380.1:457851-470148 GCA_013399115.1 Anseranas semipalmata
AAAAAAAAAAAAAAGACTATCTTTTTGAAATGCACCAGGTATTTTGCAATATCATTTCAACACAGTAATGACAACTATGCTACTGTTAGGAAGTGGGTGATAGGAAATTTAGTCTATTAAATTTAATGGAGCAGGATTAGGCTTAGTGTTGCAAGGAATGGACACCTGCAGCAAAAACATGATGTGAGATTGGTGTGAGCCTCATGTTTGGAGGTATATACTTCATCCATCTCTTTTGGAAAGGATCTCCCTGTCTGTAAGACATTGCTGATCTTTGGAAATGACTGAGGTGTGCCATAGAATCATGGCCTGTGTTTACAGACAAGAGCAGCCCCGTCCACTTCAGTGGGATTTCTTATAGGTGAGTAAATCCCCATGGCTGTCATAGTGCTCCCCAAACTCTCCATCCCTCTGGTTATCTCTGCTTAATGTCTTATGAGAGAATTCATGAAAGTCTGTTACACAACAATGGTTGGATTTGGTGATCTTGAAGGTCTTTTCCTAACTAGATGATTCTATGATTCTATGAAAATACTCTTTAGAGATTATTGAAAAATCTTGAAACAGGTTTTCACTGATTTCTGCATTCGTTCACAGTGGTGTTTCCTTTAAAATTGGCAAAAGCAGAAAAAAATTATCCCTCAGCTGCTTTAAAACACATTGCCAAGCATTGATTCAGTGCCCCTAAATTTTAGTTAGTAATATAGCCTACCAAAATCTCACAGCATGCCATCAAAAGTGCATCTAATCTTACTGAGGCTAGACATAGTGGGTTTAGAAGATGGCGGAAAAGTCCAGGGATTTCACAGGAGGGGGAAAGAAGCAACATCTAGTGCTGTGACTTCAGGCTGTATTCAAGAGGAGAAGTTTGTTAGGGACTCAAGTCGTTCCATGCCTGATTATGTGAAAAATAAATTTAGTAATAGACACGTAACCAGCCTGTCTTAGGTGTTTTCCATATCCCCATGCGCAACCGTCATCTGAGAACCTCATCATCTTCTATATATTTAGTATTTCAATGAAGTGGGAAAGCACTGTTATCTCCAGATGAGGACGGGTTCTCAGATGATGAATTTACAGATGGGGAGGAAAGGCACAGAGAGACTAAGTCGTTTACTGGAATCTGGGGCAAAGGAAAGAAGTGAATCCAGGTGTTTCCGCTCTCTCACCTTTCCCTCCCCTTGCGACTGTCACTCAGCTGGGAGGTGAAATTCATCCAGCACCAAGCATCTGCTCCCCCTGGGCTCTTTGGAAATTTGGAATCTGATGGCAGCCTGGCTCTGCTTCCTTTTCCCCTAGATCAAATTCACCTTCAGCAAAAATATGATGTTTGGCCAAGGGAAGACCTTTTTGGATACCTTGTCAGATGAGGGCTCTCATTTATAAAAGGATGACACCCTGCTCTCAGATGCAATTAGTTAAAGCATCCCAGCTGGAGCTAGATGGCTCCTCTGGTCTCTAAGACTCTTCATTTGGTTGTGAAAGTTGCCAGCTCTTTAAAAAAATAGCAGGACATAGGTGGCTGGGTACAATTATGGGGAGAGTGGTATTGAAAGCTTGAGTAGGCAAGAATGTCATTTGTCAGGTGTTACACTGGAGGGTCTGCAAAGTCCCTGGCAAACAGGGGAAAGGGGATGTGGTTGATGAGGTGAATTTGTTTTATGTATTTTGTTCTGGGAAGGAATAAAGCTGGAAGCCTGAGGAGAAAGGGGTTGAAGCCCCGCAGCGAGAGCTTGTTGCTGAGCGTTTGCTGTGGCCAGGGCTGCACCTGCCTGGCTGTGGGAAGAGTTGGCTGAGGCTGCAGTGGGACACTTAGCATGAGGCTGTTACATCTCACTGGGATATAAAAGCCATTTAGCATGTTATGCATCAGGATGTGAGGCTGACAAAATGTCCATGTTAGCTTGTGCTTTTATAAGCAAGAAAAGGAGTTTGTTACATTTTGCACTATGGGCCATTACTCCAAGCTCAGTGCTTCTGACTTCCAGTCATGAGGTGACAATTCTTCATCCATACCTCACATATACAAATTTGTGCAGTAGGAAGATGAAAACTAACTTTCAGCCGAGGACTCCTTCACAGCCATTACACTGTGTTACAATTGCTTGGTCTTGAAACCCTGTCGCTTCTTTTCTTAAACTGAATGGTTACTTCATGTGCAACTCTTATCTCTAGGCAGTGAAGATGGGTGATTTTAAACACTACACATTTGGATTTGGCTGCTTGTGTACAAGCAGAAGCTGTGAGTTTGGACTGGTTAGTCGATGGGGTGTTTGCCACTGACTTTGGTAAGAGAGATACCACTATTCCTTATTTTCCATCACATACATATGTATGTAGGTATGTATATGTACCAAACAACTGTCTCAGCTACAAGAGAAGTGATGAAAAGCAACATCAAATTGAAGGATGATCTTTTTGTTATTATTTATTTTTTTTTTTTACTAGTTGCCACATTACTTCTGGAGTCTTTCTTATTATACCCAATAATAAATATTTACCTGACATCAACCGTGCTACACACTATACAGTAACCTATGCAATAGAAATATCAAATGTCTGGGATTTAACCACAGTAAACTCTATATCCACGAGACATTTTTATTTCCCTACATGTTGTGGAAGGTCTTGTATTTCTTTTAGAGCCATAATGGAAAGAACAGATTCACAGCTTTGGAATTCATTCTTTCTTGGTCTGAAACTGACTGAATTTCATGACATTCAGACATGCAGAAAGTTCACCTTTTCTCCCCCAGGCATTTGAGAATGACGAATAACTGTGGTGGTGGTGGGGAAATCACTTTTTACTGTTATTGTTATTACCTGTCTTACCAGTAATGGTTTATATTAAATTCTGCTGCTTTTCTTAAGTTATTACTTGAGATTAAGGCTGTGAGAGGAAAAAATGTCTGAAAATATGGTTTAGATAGAACCAAAAGCATTTAAATGAAAACCAAGTATTACCAACACTGGTCAAAGAAAACTTTTTACTGAGCTAGTAACAAATTAGTTTCTTTCCATGATGGGCATATATAATGAAAGTAAAGCAATGCAAACAAAAGTCCTAGACTTAAACCCCTTTCCCTGAATGATGGGGCAATAATGTTTTCTGCCATTGAAACAGTCCAGCTCACCAAAAACACATCCCGCAAACTCAGGTCACAAGGATGTGGATGGTAGGGTGGATGGGGGTCTTTACTATTCTCTGTTCACTTTAAATTTTTCCCTCAAAAAAGATTTGAAAAGACCATGACTGATTTTAGACTGATTGGTAGACTATTGCCTAGTAAATAGGTTATTTACAGGAAAAAATATCACTCAAATTTTTAAGATGATTCGTTTTTAAATAGCAAAATGATTAGGTCCATATGGTTAGGTGTTGCCACTAGGTTTCATATAAATCAAATAAAAATGTACATCTGTGTTGAGAAGTTATCATTAATACTGTAGTAATGGTAAAGAAGCCCTAGTTATAGACAGAAACCCATTATGCTCTGCACTGTGCAAATATAGAACAAAGATTCAATTCCTGCCCTTAGCTACTTCTAGTCTAAGACAAGAAATAGCAGATAGTTTTACCAGACAGAAAGGGAAGCACAAGGAAATAATTGTGTAAGACTAGTCAGAGTAAAAAAGTCATTATAGTTGCTATCAAGTGTTTTCCTATGGCTATCACAGGAAAGGAGGCATTTCTGGAGGCATTTGAGAGAGAGCAATGAGGTGGGTTTGCTGATATTTATGGGAGCTTCTTCCATGCATGAAGGCTGGCATGGGAGAAAGGGCAAAGGTGCTCATCAGTAAACATTACAAATGGGTGATGACGGCAGGCATCGCTGGCTGATCAGCAGGGGGAGTTGACATGTTGATAGCATAGAAAAAAAGGATAGGTGGAGTGTGGATAGGTCATGAAGGGCCTTTAGAGTGAAGATGAACAGTGTATGCTTGATGCAGTGCCAAGTTCATGGATGATTCACTGTGTTCTTTTTTGAAAGTCTAAATTTCCACATTATTTTTATTTGATTAATGTTATTGAGTACTTTTGACTTGTTTTCTCATAATAACAAGCATTCCATTCATTTTACAAGGAATCTATTTGATGTAATTGATGGATTCGGGGAGGTCAGTGAAAGCTGATGTCATGACATGTTGGTACAATTCTGTACTATCGGTTACTATAGCTCAGTGCACAGTAAAGCTCATTTAAATTACTTAATATAAATTGCTTGATTGTTCCTACATAAAAAGCATCAGGCAGGTTGTGGTAGGCTTGAGATAGGCAGTATTAATTGCCTGGAGAAAGTATTTTGAAAGCTAGAGTTAAAGATTGAATGTTACCCAAATGTAACATCTGGTAGTTCAGTTGTTTGTGTGGATGTGTCTAGCTTTTTATCTTGTGATTGTACATAATGATTTCTTTTTATGCCTTTCCAAGAAATGAGGTTTGCTGTGGAGAAACCAATCCCAAGATGCATTTGCAGTGATAATGAAGATCTTGAAGAAAACACTGGGTATGCTTTATCAGTGTCACGTTAGCTGTTCACCTCCCTTCTCTGAGGAGGCGTGGGCAGACATCCACATGATAACAGAATGATCTTTATTTGTCCCACACAGGGCCTGAGAGTGCTCAAAGTAGCTAGACCTATTATGTATGCATAACTCTACAAGATAACTGCCCTTCCAACCCCTCTTCCGAAATCCCTCTTTGCAACCAGAGCTCTCTCTAGGCTACCTATATATGCAGCTCCTCAAGCAATGAATCTTTGGTAGAAGCATCTCATTGGTACCCAACAACAAAACATCCAGGAATCTCAGCTTGATCATGTAGGATGTCCACACTTCTATAAGCAGCAGGCAACATTCATAAAGCAACATCTTTACAAATGGCTAACTTCCCTTTAAAAAAAGGGAGCTTTGTCTTCTTAGGGCAGTCTTTTAAGCATCTTACTTAATTGCTGATAAAGTCAAAGAAAATGTCAAAAGTCATCATCTGTGTAGGATGAAGCCTGTAATCCTGAATGAAAACTTATGCAAATCTTGGTGAAAATGTGTTTGCCAGCATTTCTATTGCACTTATTTTGTTCAGGGCACTTCCATCAGCTGGAATTCATCCACGAATCCTGTTTATTAGAAGAATGGGAAAAAGATGTCTGTGAAGAGAAGTTGGATAGTGGTTCACTGAAGTGCTATATCCTTACCCGTACATTACATGAGAAATCTTCATGTCATTCATTCTCATCAAAACTCCCTGCAGACCGTTAGCTGTACTGATCATGGACAGCTAAATCCTGCTTCCCTTCACATCCGCAACACATGCCTTGTAGCAATGGAAATCAGGGGCACTGTGTATTTGGAAAATCCATGAGAGAGAAATGACAAGATCATGATGTCTGGAAACCAGAATGAAAAAATTGTGGCAGGGGAAAGAATCCTCTCTATTTCAGGAATATGGGCGAATGAAGAATCAAATCAAGCATTCCCACAGCACCCCTAAAACCAGTGGTTTGTCTTCAGCCGCCGTAAGTTGGTGGAATGGCGCTGATTTACATGGACCTAAGGTAGATCTTTTTGAAAAGGTGAATTTATGTCCTTTTCTTGAACACTAAATATAAAAACCAGAGCAAAGACATCCAACTTTAAAAGTCTAAAAAGGCATACACTTTTATCTCTCTGGGCTTCCATACCACTCCAGAAGCAGAGAAGATCCTTCAATAAAAGTTTTTGATGTATTGCAAGACCGAGAATCTTTTCCTTCTCTTTTTTTTTATATATTTGCTTTTACAGGGGCTTATATATAATCCCTTTTAAATTACTGTGCCTATGGATGCTTCCATGATAAGGCACTTTATAAATTAGACTGTATTATATTGTATTGAAAATGGAAATATGAAGGTGTATTGGCTAGACAATATCTTGTAATTAGAGTTTGGTTTCACCATCTAAGTGGATGTGTTGACTGCTTCTCAGCCTGGAAGTACTGCTCTCTGCTTAATGTACGTCCCTGAGTAAATCCCTACATCTTGAAACTCCATGTATTTATGGGTAAGGTTTCTAGTATGCGGTATTTTTTTCTCTCTCTCTCCATTTTTAGTCAAATGAAGGGTGAATGTTAAATTAAATGCAAGATTTTAAGAAACAGAGGCTTAAAGTTAATTCTTCAAATATATGTGTAGAGCCCTATACAGAAGAGCTGGGCACCATATGACATCTTTAGATACTATCTGCTGAATGCTGGAGAACTGGTCCACTTTGTTGCTAAAATATGTACAAAGATGACCAACACTGGCAACTGAATGGTTTATCTGCATTAAAGTGAGCATTTCCAGTTCAAGTTCTGTCCATCTGCAAGACATTTTGACACCTTTCTTTCTGTAAGATTTCAGAGTAACTATATATTTCTCATATAATGGGCCAGGGCCAGTTTTAATATCTGACCAGTCTCAGCTGAGTCTTTATAAGACACAGCTAGAGATCAGCAGCAGTAGGAAGGAAGGAAGAATACTTAATAAAGAATGAAAAATAGTAGAGGATTTTGAAGGCCACAGATGTCCATTCTCATGCAAAGTGGAACCAGTTTTGAAATTGGGTTAACTTAATAGGCTGTGAATTATACAAGCTCTTTAAGTTAATCTGATTTCATAGCCACCTTAGCATATCCACACTTAACTGTCTGAGGACCAGAGCACAAGTCCTTTGAAGTGTCAGATGAGGTGGATATTGCTGCAAATTTCTATGCCATCAGAGGATGTTGCTGGTGGGATCTGCTACTGAAAGGTATTTGAACCTCAAACTATGACATGAATAGGTTGGTGCAGAAAACGTCATTGCCAGCACTCGTTTGCTTGGAGTGATGACAAATGATTATGCTGTTTCTTTCCATTGTGTGCACAGTTCTCTGATGTTATTCCATCTTCTTTGCTATATCACAAAGATCATTCAATTTCTGATTGAAGTCCCTGGCATCTTACTTCCAATGCCCTGCGGCATTAACACATTGCATGATTCTGTTTCAACATCCTTTGCTTCTTGGCAGAGATCTCCTTCTATATTCCAAGCCTAGACAGTGCATGAAAGGATTTCTGAGCTTTTATACAACAATCTTGGCTGCTTTATTTATTTATTTATTTTGCTTTTCTTTTTTTCTTTTTTTTCTCGAGGTAGTGACTAAATAGTCTATCTCAGCATTAACTGTAATGAAGACATGAATTACATGGAGAGGTTACATGAAGGTAAATGTCCCTGTAGGATTCAACACAAATGTTGCCAGAAGTGAAGCTTTTCAGTAACAGATTTTCTTGATAAATGAAAAATATAAAACCTCAGTTTTGTTTTATCCCAAATCAGTTGCAAAAAATATATACATGTGTGTGCATATACGTATGTAGGAATGTGTAAATAACCACCCCATGCACTTTTGTGATTGAACTTTTCATCAAAGACAATGTTACTTCTTAAAATAAATATTATTGTGAGATGGAATTTTCCTTGGAAAAACTGGTTCTGCAAACCTTTTCCTACCTCTCTGGAGCAGAATAACAGCCTGGTTCTCTTCTTGTAACTGCTTGGAAAACATTTTATACAAGTGCATTCAAAAAGACTGTGTTATGAACACGTAGTATGTCCAGTTCCTCTGTCAGGAAAGACTAATAAATTTACAAGTGCTCAAAAATCTCCCAAATGACCACTTCTGTCTTCCCCAGCCTAATGCAGAGCACATTAGATAATGAAAGTAAACAGAGAACGCATACACCAATATTTCCTGTAGCACATAACTGCATCCTCACCTAAATGCTAATCACAAGCTGATACTTGCCTGCATAAATCTAATCAGTTTCTTTCAGAATTGCATGAGGAGTGATTCCTTTCATCCGCATGGGAAAACATCCAAGTCGAGTATCACATTTGTGTCCTTTAATAGTGCTGTTTTCTCTGAAATATACAGGAACAGGCTCTCTACTTCTCACAAGTGTCCTGATAGCAATGCGCTCACACTCATTTTAATTTCCCAGGCATCCAGCTCTGAGGGCAGGAGGGTTTGTAAGTGCCTAGACATATATCCTGCCAGGTACTGAGCAATTCAAGTAGAAGAAGGTGTTTTGTCACTATATGTGATTGAGCTGCGTGTTGATGTTAGGTGTGATTAGATACAGAAGCAGGACTCTTGGCTGATGCAAACTAGCGTCGTTCCTACCAGAAGGAATAATTCTGGTGTGCTGAATACAAACTCTGTAATACAGCCGTGTTGATTGCTTGGGGATTACTTTTAAAGCAGGAAAGATAGAGAAAAGCTGACTTAGCTGGGGCTTAAATGTGATCAGTGGTTTTGTTAAACTTCTGCTCCCCACTTGCTGAGCCCTTCCCCACAAGGGAGTTGCTGGGCTGTGCTGGCGCGTCCCTGGGCTATGGGGAAACGCTTCTGTCAGGTTAATCCTCAGAGGGAGCCGTCTTCACCTTGGTGAATGCAGGCACAGGGTGGAAAAGGTGCAATCTTACAACCTATGGGTTGTATAACTGATGCAGGTCTCAGCATGAGTGTATAACCTGCTGTAGGCACCTGGAAATTTTGAGGCTGAAAAGGAAAATATCTGTAGATTTTAGGAAGAGCAACCCAGTTTCTGAACTCCTTTGATCTCAAGTTATCTCAAAGTTTCAGGAAACAAACTGGCTTCAGTGCCTTCATTTCCCGAGCCCAGCCATGGGCCTTGTCCCTTTCCTGCATCTGGCTTTGTGTCTCTGCATCAGTTCCCCAAAACCAGAGAAAAGCACGGGCTCAGAGAGGGAGTAGCTGTGGAAAAACGCTGGCACACTCAGCTCTCACGGCCATGGAAGCCATGAAGGGACTACAGAAAACAATGAAGGACATTTTGTTGGTGTTGTGATTTTATATCAAATGTTTTTCAGCATTGTTTCATCTCCGTCAGGTACATAACCATAAACCTAACACTTTTACTTTAAGTTCAGAAGGAAATTTAGTAGAAAATTAAAACTAAAATAGAATGAAGAGTGCTCTGTGCATCTTTTGCTACACAGCTTTAAAAGTTGTGTGGATTGGCTGCAGAACATTTTTTCTTGTCAAACTCCCAAAAAAGCAATTATGCAAGTCCTCATTGCAAATGAGTCACCAGCATTGTTTTGTTTTGTGAAATGAAAACGTTTTAGCACTGAATTGCCTCTGAGAGTGCAAAAGAGCATACATAAAACTCAAGCTGCTTCTGCTTTACCCCTTCATGACTCAAAAGTGGTTAAGTACAGTACAGACAATAAACACCGTTTCTAGTTTTAGAAGAAAAATAAGGTCAAGGCTTATTCATGTGTAACTAAAATGGTGTTCTTGAACAAGCATTAATAAAGCACTGAAGGCAAGATACAACTTAACAGAAAAACTGTTTTACTTAATATTTACCAGATAATGTTATTCCCTGTGTCTTTAAAGCTAAAATGCCTTAAATCTAAACTCCAACTTTCTGCTCTAAGAGAACTTGGAAGGGGTCATGTTTTGAGCATATGTGTAAAACAGCATTCCATAATTGATTTATTAACATATGAGGTCATATTAACGATTTTCTTTTTGAAATATATGAAAGAGAGCTATAACTATATAATCCTGTATGATCTATTCAACAAAAATCTGCTTCAAAAGTCCAAGAAAACAGTGAAAGAGGGAAAAAGAGGCAAGAAAGCCAGTACAGTGTATTTTATAATGTTTAAAGGTTATTCTCCAAAGGACAAATTAATATAATTCATATTTGGTAAAGATCATGTTGGATGTTTTATTTGCATTCTTTCATGTCTCAGGAGAGGTGTTGCTAAATAAGCCCAAATGGGATAAAAAGTATATTTTTTATTCAAATACAAACACTAAAATTTTCAGGCTACAACATCCTAGCGTATATGGGGCTCCAAAACACTACCTTAAGAAGAGTCGATATGCCCAGGATCATTGTAGGCTTTTTNNTTTTTACCTTTTTCAGCTGTGAAGTATTTTTTTCTGCATATAATTTCTGAAATGTGAAGCACATGCTGGGTTGTTCTGTAGCACAGGTCCCTCTTCAGCAGCCCCTACTCACTCTCTATCAAAGTCAAAACTCTCTTTGAAGTCCTGTGTTTTGCCTGAGTCCTGTGTGCAGCAGAGGCACTGTCTCTTCCACTGCATCTTCTGCAGGGCAGGGTCTGCTGTGGCACTTGTGCACAGGGCCTGGCCGTGCTGGGGATTCACCCTGGGGCTGCTTTTGTCCTAAGAGTGTTTAATTGCCGTTAAATGCACAATTTGATCCAACAGGTGGTCCCATGTGCTCCTGGCTCCTCTGTCTGGCTACAATTTAGTGGTCGTTTCTAGGTTCAGGTCTGAGGCACACTTGGGTCCTCCCAAGATGTGACCTCTAAGATCATCTGAACTCCCACCTGCTTTCCCAAGGCTCTGCATGATCTGATCTTCTGCTTTATTCTGGTTTGATCTGACAGGAAAACAATGAATTTAACATGATTTTTTATTTTTATTTTTTTAACAATAAGCTTAGCACATGATTATTTTAACTACACGATTCTCTGAAATCACTCAAATATCAAACATGGTAACAATCATATTAGAGAACATGGAAATATCCTGGTAGACACTGTCTCCTATGCAGAGCAAAATAATCTGAGTATACCCCACCTGCACTCCAGGAAGGGCAGGGAGTGAAGTCTGTTGCTCATAACTCATCCTGCCTCCTTGGCACATGCTCCAGTAGCAACCTCTAATCTTGCTCACCTGCGCAGCATTTTTCATACCTCGTACTCAGAGACCATTTTCTGCAAGAGGCAGCTGAGCAGCTCAAGGTGGCATAGGGTGACAGACCTGATGGTCTCCCAGGCGTAGTCCTCCAAGGTAGTGACAAGTGTCTCCCTTGGGCAGAGCTGCTGTCTGGAAGCCTATTTAATAGGCTTATCTTGGGCAAGTTTAGACATGAGGCAAACACATAATATGAACTGGAGTTTGTAATTTCGTACAAACAACCCTCTCTCGGTTACAATCTACTCTCAAAGGCTGCTGATGGGTTGAGCTCAATAAAACAAAAGAGAGGGAAGGACAACATTAAATGAAGAAGAAAAACTGATTTTCTCTGAAAATGTTGCAATAAAAATTTTGAAATCTGATGAAAGATGTTGCACCAGCTGTACAATTGGTTAAGAACAAGCTATGAAATTTTCATGTTTTATTTCATTTTTTAAATATATTAAAAGAAAAAAAAGATTAACTGGTTTATTTACTAGCCAAAGTAAACATTTTCCCTCACAAAACTCATTTCAAATACGGAAACATTTCTCTGCGAGAGCTAAATTTCTGGAAGCTTAGTTGATTGTGGAATTTTCCATTGTGGAAACAATTAATAAAAATCATAGTTGTGCATCTCTATACAGATATTCAAGGGCTTAATTTCAAGACTTAGCCATTTCCAAGATATTCTTTTTATACTTAATTATCTTACCATTTCTGGAAAATATTCTGTTGGTGTTCTGAGCACAGTTTGTGTGTTGGCTCCTGTGGAGAATACTGTGATATTTTAAGATGCTTGTGTGTGCTTCAGCTCATACCTTCCTACCCTCCTATGTACTTTCCTACCTTTCTTCTATCTATCCTCTAAGATGCTGTGATTCACTGCTCAAATTAATAATAGCTTTAGACCAGAGGAGAGTAATATGTAAATAGCTATATGTTTCACATTGTGAATTATAAAATAGGCTCCTAAGAGCTTAAAGGCCAATTCCCCTAAGAAAGTTTTTTAACCAGAGGGACCCATAAACCTGGGATGAGAGATATGGTGAAAGAAATTGTTTCCAAAACCTCAAAGGAGGGAGAAAGGACAAGAATAGAGAGAAAGCCCCCAGGGGCTCATGGATGAGACTGCGGATGCTGCAGCCCCAAAGCCCACCCTGTTGTCAGAGCCCTCCCAAAAAACCACACCTGGAGCTGGGTGATGGGGATGCAGGAACAGACCAGGGTGGCTGTGAAACTGAGTGCTGTGCGCTCGTGGCAAATGACAAAGATAAATCTTACCCAGAGCTTCTACAGTTGTTCTTAAGATCTTACAGTAATCATGGATATCCTCTTTGAAGAAAAAGTGCTTGTTTTTTAAAGCTGTTTGCTGGCCTCTGGCAAAACATTGGTATGGGAAAAAGATTCTGACAGACAGATGAAAAAGATTTCAGGTTGTATTATACTGTAATTATCCTTCTGGAGTTAGGCATTCATATAATTTTGGTATGACTTTGTGCTAGAAATTGTGTTTTTTTCCCTGTGTTTTTGTTAGGGTTCATATT
>VXAA01004380.1:470226-532477 GCA_013399115.1 Anseranas semipalmata
AGCCTTGTTATATTTATATCCTGTCACCAGGCTGTTACTTTTAATCATTGATGGAATGAATTATTGATGCATTAGAATGGAAATAAGATTTTTGTGGGACCTCATACTTTTGAAAATTCTTTAAATGTCCAGAAATTCCTATGAGAAAGAACTGTGTCACTGTATGTGTTAGCCCTCAAGTTTCTTTCAAAGACATGGTGGTCCTTGTTGGTTCAATGGCTTACCCATGTCCTGTGGTAGGCTGGTTCTGCAGCAGATGCAGGAGTGCTTTAGAGACTGGAAACTGCAGTAATTGGAGTCACGGTGAGCTTTCTGTGTGATGCAGAATGGGATGGTTTATTTTTGAGAGAGAAAACATAAAAAGCAGGTGACCTAAAATCAATATTTGCTAAAGGCAGATTCAAGCTCTTACTAACTTGTATGATACAAAAACCAAGGTGTTCAATGATATTTAAAGGCAACAAATGGAGATGTCAATCAGACGAAGAAGGAACTGGTCTTAAAATGCTCCATAATTGTTCAAAACTGGTTATAAAAAAAGAATTTGGTATGTGTGTGGGGAGAAATACCATTTTTTTATATCTGAAATAGTTTTGCATATATTTTGGGGAAGATTTTTGAGCTGAAGATGGGAAGATACTGTCTGATCTGCATCCACAATGGTGCCGTATCCAAATCATTCACCCTGGCTAGTCTCTTCCACCTTACTTGCCTGTTTCATTAGGATTTTTTTTTTCTCCTTTCTTTATTCTGCAGTTCCTACATAAGTTTTATTTTCATTGTGAGTTGGAAAAAAAAATCTATTTTTGAAAATTCAGATTTCCTGGTGAAACCGAATTGCTGCTTTCTAGTTCGTTCTATTTATTTTGCAGGCTTCTCTTCATGATCCTGTGAAATGTTTGTTGCTAGCCACTGTTGGGAAAGGTGCTAGATAAAATGGTTCCACATCCAATTTAGTGTGGCAGTTCTTGCATGTTTTATTCTGTTTAAGAAACGTTCAGCCAATTATCAAATACAAAATAGAGTCTTTTTTTTTTTTTCCTAGTCTAATTGTATGAAAGATTATTTTAATTGGGACTAAAATAATTGAGAGTGTGCATATTACAAATTTAATGTCAAGGACAGAGTATATCATTCTCTAATTTGCAAGGCTATACCATGATAAACTGTTCAGAACAATCCCAGCAGTACTGTATCTTCAGAAACAAGGGAGGTTCACACAAATCTCCCATAACGTTACCATATTGATGGTAACAAAGGCATTATGGTTTCACAGGAATATAGAGAAGGGTACAGCTGTTATGGTGTGGAGCATGAATGTCACAAACATGAAAAATATTTCATCTTCCTGTCTTGTGGCTGTGGTTTGCTGAAGATTGAGATTGGGATTACATAGTTTCTGTGATATGACCCAACCAAAACACTGTGTATGTTACATGGTCTGTTTCACCAACAGTGGTGCAGGGTGTTGCGAGGGGCTCAACTGCTCCTTGCAGTTTGGAGAACTATTTTCCCAGACACGGGTAATGCAGGTGATGGAAAATCAGAAGCAAGAAGGCTAAACCCAGTTCTGTCCTCCTGGGCTGCATGGGATTTCAAACAATTCTCTGGAAATAGTTTGGATATTTGTTTGTCTGTTTGTTCATTCTCCTTATCTTACGAAGTTACTGAATGCTAATGAGATGTCATTCTATTTATAGAAAATAAAACATATGGGAAAAGGATTATGTCTGTCACACACTGCCAAGCTGATTTTATAGAGCGACAGCTCTGAAGGGAAAGTTTCACTTCCAGTTCTCCCGGGAAGCCAATCCGAGACTGAGAGCCAGAAAGCCTGGGTTGCACTCCCCAGATCTGCAAGGCATTTAACCCCCAGTTCCTCCACTTCATCTTCCATGTAATTGGCTTAACCACACTTCTCTGCCTCACTCTGGGTGCTGCAGGGTTAATTAATGTACAGAAAGTCCTTAAGATTCTCGGATGTAAGTTTTCTTTTTGATGTTTTCATGGTGGTTTTAGAAAGGGACATTCATATTAAGGTAAAGCCTCAGGGTTTACTAAGTGGAAGGTCACCTCTGCTGCAATACCTTCTGCTGACATGGGGCTGGGGTTGGCAGCATCACCCATCAATAGGTCAAGCTATTTTGAGCTACCATTTTGTTTCTACTGAGCTTCTCCACCCTTTTCATCTGTCGTGAGTCATCTAGGCCCTCCTCTTTGATACTCCACTCTGGAGGTCCTGTGCCTCTGGTGGTGAGCTGAAGCTGATGAAGCAGGCCTGCAGACACACAGGGTACACAGCTGTGTAGAAATGAGATGCCCTCTTGGAAGAAGGCATGGCATTGGGGAAGCAAAGGGGTAGGAGTGGCGATGATGTTCTTGATCATCTATCTATGCTTGATCCAAGGGAGGCTGGTCTTCATGGAAGATTTGAGAATCACTAACAGGAAACCTGGACTGAATGACACTGTCAGCCCAAGCAGAGACAAATCTTCTGCACTTTTTAGAGGCTTTGTTTGTATGGCAAATTACCAAACTGAAGAGTTTTGTGAGCAAACTGAAGCTTAAAGTAGAGTGGCCCAGATCTAACCTGTCTGCAGTGCTCCAAAGTGCCTGACAAGCAGTGTTTTTCTCTTTGTTGGCTCCTGATGTTCAAAGGCAGTTCATCAATAAAAGACTTGTCGCTGGGATTTGCGTGACCTTGCTGTCCATGGATTCTCACCTCAAGTTTCTACAGAGTGTTCAGGAACTTCCCATCTCAGGATGCTGGCTGTTGTCTTGGCTCTCCTCTTGTACCCCTCCCAGTCACACCCCCAAAACCAGCGTGTGCCCCACAGCACGACCTGTGCTCTGTCTTTCCTGTGGAGGCAGAGGTCAGCTGAAGCTCAGCCCAAGCTTGAATTTGCATCTCTGTGCAGCACAAAGCCACCAAGTCAGGGCTTGAGCAGAGTCAGGCCCACCTGACAGGGTGGGCCCATCTGAGCAGGCAGACTGGTGAGCCCTGAGGGACACCTACTGATGTTTGAGAGGTTAAAGGTCCCCTTCACCTCATTGCTGGATCCATGTTAGCATGTATGCTGAAGTGCTAATCATCCGCTGGTAAACTGGGATAGGTGCTGGTGACCCCTGGAAGATCTCAGCTGCAGTATGTCAATGTCTGGGTCTTTCTCCTGCCATTTTCTCCCTCCTTCACCTCCCCACTCCCTCCACCATCTCCTAGACATCAATGAACTGGAAAAGAAGCTGCAGCTGAAGTTGCATGGATAAGTTCTGTGGGCATGAGAAATACATTTGCGTAAGTCTAGGAGATTCTTATTTGTGTCTGAGTCTTGATATTTAGTGCTAAAGCATTTGAGATCAGTGTGTAATGAAATAAGTAACAATTTCAGAAAAAAAAAATCACTCTAAAGCAGAGGAAAAGAGGAGCTTTGCTATCATACATAATTGTCACTGTATTTGAACTTTTACTTTTGCCTGTGTCTTGTAGCCAAAGCCTGCTCTCCTGAGCAAAACTGGAAGAAATATATTTCTCCCAGGGGATCTCTGCAGGGACAGGAATTCTCTCGGCAGGCTCTGCCACGGTTCTGGCTACAATTTACAATGAGAAGCACCAATTGCTTCTCCTGCGCTCTCTGCAGAGAGAGGATTTTGTCCGATGGATCTGCCATGCACCCACCTGCTTCTTTGTGGTTTATTTATTTTCAAGGAAGGTGCATTCCCTTGGCATCAGTGCTGAGTGCTCCTTCCCACTGTCTGGAGAGATTTCCTAGCCATACAGACAGCCTGCTCTCCAGTCCCCCTCCTTCCTTTGACCAATCATTAACATAAATCATAACCTAGCAGATGAAAAGAAATTTCCATTCTGTGTGATCTCTTGCCAAAGTTCTCCCAGTTTTTCTCAGTTTGGGAAAACAAATGTGCATTGCAATGTGTCCTGAGGGTTGACAAAACAGGGCTATTTCGGACCAACAAGGAAGATGAATTCTGAGCGCGAGGTCCTGCTCTGGCCCTTGGGTGGAGCTGTGAGGCCTCCACCAGGAGCCGTATGGTGGGACCTCTGCCCATCCACACACGGCTGGGCTGACACAGACACGGGTGGGGGACATGCAGTGGAGCCTTCTTCCCACCTCTCCATGGGCCACCATTAGCTGCCAACAGGCCCCAGTGGTGTCCACAATGTCATGGACCTGGGGACGTGGTGAGGAAAGGTGGACCAAGAGTGGGGCAGGGGCTGCCCCTGGGGTTAGGGGCTCCTGCTCTGCCAGGTGGGAAAGTCACTCTAGTGCAAATTGAATGGGGTCTTTAGGCTCTTTTTTTTCTTTCAAATGGGCATTTTTTTTCCAGACCATCTGTAATTCTGATGGTCCGTAGGGAAGTAGACTGGGCTGTTGATGTTTTTAGTTGTGATCTAAGCAAGACATGATTCCAAGAGCAGTAATTTCTTGGAGGGGAGCGTGGCTTTCTAAGACAGCTTCAGACAAAGAAAATATTTACAATAATCCCCTGAGAAGTGAAATCATTTCTAAAATGCTGTCAGAAGTCAATAAAAACTTTAGCTACACTGATAAAAATGAACAGCTTAAATAATATTTGGAGTATGAACCAGCCTCTCCCTTCCTCAGCATACCTCCTGTCTCAGTTGTGTTGAAAGTTCATCCTGAGAATTTGTTTGCCATAGTCTTTCTGCTATTGTGGGAGAGTGCACTAGTACTGCTTCCTAGTAAATATCCTAGATGAAATTAGTACTGTAGGGATACTCCAAAACTACCAGTTCAAAGAAGTAAAGAAGTGAACCTGGTAAATTTGACTTTGGTGCAATCTAACGGTTACCTCTCAAGGTCACTAAAGGCAGATAATATCCGAGAAGCTGGACTCAGACCTTTGGAATAGCATACTTTTAATAGGTTGATCTAAGTCCATATGGTCTTATTTTATTATTCCTAGCTGCCTACTATATTAAATTTTGAGGTGGATTTTTGAAATGGATATGGCTTCCAAATTTATTTTACTCGGGACTTCAACCCTACTGTTTGATATTTTATATTTATTTGAAAGTTTTATTTGGAAAATACATGTCATGTGACTTGATATTTTTTTGCTTTGCCAGGCAGCCCCCTTCCAGGACAGAAGGTATAGAGAGGATTGCCTTTGTGGAGCTCTGTATTAGAGTTTTTCCGATTTATTAACTGAGAGAACCTGACTTCAAGAAAATGATGCCAGATCTTGTCCACCTAATGCATACCTTGATTTGTACAAGTTTTATTAAATCCTCTGGCTCTCCACTCCCTGATTTTGCATGGTGGTGTAATACACTGACAACATAATTTCTCACATCCACCATCTCCATGAAAACCTGAATATTTCAAATCAAGGGGATCCTCACAGAAGACCTATTGAGATAATTTTAACTGGCATTACTTTGTAGTTAAATTCATGATTTAAACTTTAAAAGTAAAAGGAAGATTAATGTTGTGCATTGTACTTTCACTTGAAATCTTTACTGTCTTACATCTCTTCCAACTGAAAGCTGAGAGTGTTACAGAAGCAGCTGATTTCTGCCTCCATGGGGAAGAGCCATGTGTGTAATTGAGAGTGTTATACATAGGATCAGGTTTCTGGTACAATTCTTGTCATTTTAATTTGATCTGCCATGATAGGGCTCATAGCCTGATTGGCATCTCTGAATAGTTCTGTAAGATGAATAATAATTATAAAAACTCAGACAAAGAATAGTATTCCAGTATGTTTGCTGAAAAAGGGTTCCTTCTGAGCCTGTCAATTCATTTGCAAGAATTCCTCGGAAAAGTAAACACTAAAGGCATGTGAACATAGTAAAAAGATCATGTAAGGATTCAGATGAATATTTGTAGGAAGTATGTTACAATTTCATCCAGCTTTACAAACAGGATTACTTGAGTAATCTTCAAGTAATATAAGGATAAATGATTTTGGAAAAAGACCCCAGTGATTTAAGTATCAGCAGGCTTTCACTTGCTAGCAGGCATGCATGTGCTTCTGGCCCACCTCTCTTGCAGTGTACAAAATACAAGGAAAATCCCACTCTTTCTCTAGGCCCAAATTTGCTATAATCCTGATGAATATGCATTTTATATGTAATTCCAGAATGTGCTCAGATGCAAGTTTAGATCCCTACTTTTCTAAGTTGAAACAATTATGTTAAAATATCATCCACTATACATATGCATGTATGCATTTTTCGTCCCTGGTAGAATCTCACCTTTCCAAATTGTCCCCAGCATTGAGCTGCTACTTAAAACTCTGTTCCTCAGTTTGGGCCATACAGCTGTGGACATCCAAAGGATGGATGTTGTAGCCTGTGAGTTCTTTAGATTCTGTTGTCTTCCTGTGGAGTTAGGGGTTTTGCAGCCTCTATCAAATGAGGACCTGGTATAGTTCTTCCTGCAATTTGTCTTGTGATTCCTGTTGAAGGCAGAGAGATTAAAGCTTTTCCAAATAATTTTGAGGATTTGGAGATACATTAATAGAAATAGATGCATCAAAATATTGCAAAATCTCAGACATTTACTTCTAAAGAACCATTTTGACCATTTTGTCTATACAGTCTCTCTCTCTATATATATGTATAAATACCTCAGATTCAGGTGGGTAAAATTCCTTAGGACTATTATAATGAACACAGCAATGATAACTTTTTTTTTATCTGTTTATAAGGTGCACAGATAATTTAGTGGACAACTGAAAAGGGGTCTTGAAACTGCAGGAATTAAAGCTGTGTAAAGATGTAACTAAATATATTCACATATCTGTATCTCATTCCTGAATAACATAAAGAGAAATTGATCAAAAATATTATTTTAAAAATTATTGTAAAATTTATTTTTAACCTGTTCTTTCAGAAGATGCCAGATTAATTGAAAATGTACTCTTTGAAAATTAAGACACTTCTCAAGCACAGATAATTTAGTGGACAACTGAAAAGGGGTCTTGAAACTGCAGGAATTAAAGCTGTGTAAAGATGTAACTAAATATATTCACATATCTGTATCTCATTCCTGAATAACATAAAGAGAAATTGATCAAAAATATTATTTTAAAAATTATTGTAAAATTTATTTTTAACCTGTTCTTTCAGAAGATGCCAGATTAATTGAAAATGTACTCTTTGAAAATTAAGACACTTCTCAATGCTCCATCTTTACATGTGTACATCTAAGACTTTGGTTCACTAATATATTCAGTCTTTGACGCTCTTACTCAGGTCTGTAAGATAGCTTTTTTTAAAAAAGTGAGGTTAGTCCAGTTCTGGAAAAGCTTTTAGCATATGCACCTGCTCTCTATACAAAAAAAATCTAAATTTTAATTAGTGATTTGGCATGGTCTGCTCTTCTTAACTAGCAGTGTCTTTTATTCTTCATCTGATTGCCTCCTCACCCTCAGGGTATGATGGAAAATGACTCATTTTCATACAAGGTAGAGGAGTTTAGTGAATATATGACCTACAGATTTTCCTAATTTTTTATAATATAATGTACTTTGATGCATTTCAAAGATAATCTGCCTGATGCTTTGCATATTCCTACTTAATTACAGTATATCTCAAGATGATTTACTACAGTCAGATAATTCTGAAATAGTCTTGCTACAGAGGCCATGCAATACCACAGGCAGCTGAACAATTAGCCATAGAGTTCATAGGGAAAATTATGTGTGTATGTGGAAGCAGGGAGGGTTGGCATGGGAAGAGTTACAAATAAAAAGGGATATATGGCCTCATCTAACATTCACTGATGAGGTCTTCCTGACAGTTTCAGTGTATTTTGGCTAAAACCCAAATACTATTTAAGCACAGTCTCACTTCCAGCCTAGCAAAGTAATGGATGATGTGGAGAGGAACATTGAAAAAATATTCAGAAGAAATTTCCAAGTTTATTGATTTCCTTTTCCAGTTTTATATCATAATATTCTAGTAAAGCTTGGATCTATTTTGGGGCCAGAAAAGTCTGGAATAACATTTTGGCACTTTTTTGACTATATGTTTTAGCATTCCTGTGACTCTACATAATATTAGCCTGGAATGAAGTGATCAGTAGTTGAGAGCATTTCAAAGCCTTAGTAACAGATCCAGACTTTTAAGGCCAGATAAGGACTGCAAGATCATCCCCGCGGATCTGCTGCATAACACAGGCTGTAGACAACTGGAGGTAAATATGCACCTCTTCAGCCTTTCCTTATAAACACACCAGCCCAAAGCAGGTGGAGGGGTCCCATGTGCACAAAGAGCTACCTCTGAGCCATCAGGCAGTCACGGGGTCTTTGTGCCAAGCCACAGAGGTGTGTGACATTTGAAGAAAACCCTAAGATATTGAGTCATTATTGGGGTAGAAAAGCTTTGCTAGAATTTAGGATTCCCCTTGACTTAGATAGTGGGCCATATTTATTTCTTCTGATTTGTCTTTATTTTACCTAGTGGAGTTGTGGAGACTAGACTACCACAACCCGTTTATTTTTGGAATGTTTTACTCTCTCTAGGAATTCACTTACTTCCACCTCTCCAATCAACATTAGCCTGGCAAAAAAAGTTGTCTGTAAAACTTGCTGCACATCTGCAAATATCAAATGTCCATGAACAGGCAAAAGACTCACTCTACTCACTTTTTTTTGTCAGATGGTTTCATTTAGAACCCACAGGGTCAGGAGTCACAGCATGACCTCATCAAATTAGACTCAACTGAGAGAGGTGTTTAGCACAACAAAAAGGAAGTAATCTGAAGGACATTAAATGCAAATGAGACTGCCATGTGCAAACTTCAAAAACACCTGATCCAAATGAACAGTGTTGATGGGGGTCGAAGGGGTGAGAAAGAAGGTTTCATATTTTGGTTGCTTTTTTTTTTTTTCCAGGACTATCAGCAATATTACATCCTGTAGGGTTGCCTGAAAATCTCATAGGTATGTGAATATTTAAACTTTCAAATAGCCATTTTTATTTTTGCCAGGTGGGAATATGTCAGTATTTACTGGCAGCAGCTTGGTTGGCATGTAGATCAGATCTGGTAGCAACTTTTTCTCCTTTAGAGAATTTGTTACTAAACAGGTATTTTTAGAGTGTGTTTTTTCCTACATGGGTCTCATTTTAGGCTGTAAAGAAACATTAATTTTAAGTGTTTAATTGAAGAATTACAAGGAAACTTCATTGCTGATGGTTCTTTATATAGAGAAGAAAAAGCTCGTTAGAAGGTTTGCACATTTTCCCTTCAGGACATTAATCCATGCCCCCATTGGATGAGATGTCTTTCAGCCATGAAGGCAATGGGGCAGTGAAGGTCTTGTTATAATGGAACCAGGCTATTTCCAGATAATGTGAGTCAGATTGACTTCAGGGATTGATCTATATCCAACATCTGGAAAGCAGTCAAGTGGAGCAGGGAGACAGAGATGGCAGCTAAGTGTAAGGAGAATCTTAGAATAAATAAGTCAGAAGTGCTGTCTGCAGTGAATAGTCTTGAGGTTTTCAATACTGTGTGAGTCAGGGATAAAGCTGATAAACAAACAGTTTTTTTCTGAGAGACATGGGAATGTCAAAGTGAGAAATGAGTCAAAATAAGATCAAAATAGGACCAAAAGAAGTGCTTTGTTCTGTTTGTCCAGGAGAGTGCTAAAAAACTGGAACGTGGTCAAAATGGCTGGTGAACAAGAAAAAAAAAAAAACAACCAACCATATTGCTCATAGAATTCTAGGACAAAATAATGCAAAGAACACAAGAAGTCGAGCGTGATTCAAAGAAGTTTAGGTATTATAAAAGCTGATAACAACCCTGAAGCCTACACCTAATCCAAAGCCTACAGAAGTCAGCGTAAGCTCTGGAAGTGTTAAGTCGGAGACTGTTGTTGTTTCTTTCTATTTACCTCTCTTCATCTGCATTTATCTCCACCCTGACTGCCAGGGGATCAAAATTAGCTGCCTAACCAAGTAACCAAGCTCTGGGCACGCTAATGCTACATCACTCATAAGATACTATGGACGTTCCTTGACATAGACAATTATGGGTTGATGTGTGAGATCTTCATGAGCTCTTGCCAGGCAGGCTGAGAGATTGTCCATGTTGAAAGGAGAATGTTATTTTATTGAGTGATAAGCAGATAGACAGATGGCATGACACGGATTTGTGCTTTCATGAGTCTCTTCTCATCCTCAGTGTGTCCCTTTTGTAGCAGGGGTGGTTGCAAATGCAGTCTTCTGCTCCTTTAGGGAATGTGCAGAGCAAACCCTGCTAGAAGAGAAGGGACTTCATACCTTCCTCACACAGCCTGTGGAAGGTGCTGCTTTTATTTCCTCCAGCATGGAGTGGTTTTTCAAGATGCAGCTGAGCCTTCTGAGAGGGTGCAGCTCATGGGAACAAGACCAGCCCCACGATCAGGTGTCATTTTCTTAACCCGGCCAGTGGGTCTTATCTCAGAATCAGGCCAGCTGGCAGCAAGCTGAAGGCAATTGCTGGCAGTTCAAGCAGTCAGGGGAGGTAGCAGGAGATCTGTACAGTCAAGCCTATACGCTCAGGGTGTGGGGGCTCACATCTGGCTGCAAGATGCTTTGAACAGTTTGTTGGACAAAGGCGCTTGGTCAAAAGAGGTCAGGGCAGGTTCAGTTGTACTGCCAAGGGTGAAAACTATAGTGAAAGTCAATAAAAGGCTCTCATGGCTTCTAGTTTACCCAAATAAGGAGAGAGAAGAATTGTTAACATAGGGTTTTCCCTTACCTTTTCAAGGTCATAGGAAGGTTAGCTTAGCTTCAAATTGCTGCATAAGCTTGAAAGGAAGAACGACAAAATGTGGATTAGGAAAATACATGGTCTTATTTTCAAAAGGTTGCTCTACTGAAATGATGGAGGGTGGTGGTCACCAGGAGGGTGAAGTGCAGGCAGAGTGGGAGCAGTGCTTGAAACTGTAGCTTGAACATTTTTCTGCATCTTTTGAAAACGGGTGTAAAGACAAAAAAGATTTTGATGTTACAGCCGGGTGATCTTCAGTTACAAGTAAGATGCATATTTCTAACAGTACAGCTGATTATCCATGGGCAAAAACTGTCAGGGAAATTGGGGGCTCTCTAGCTTGGTTGTTCTCTGAAAGATATGATTTAATTACAGAAAAAGTAATTGGGTGTAATATATGGCAGGTTGGTGAAATCCTCTCAGCAGGTTGTTGAAGATAATCTGGTAGAGCTTCCTGACATAAGAATCTGTTTTTTAAGCTACTCTTACTTATGAAGAAAAGCATCATGGGCAATCATCTGGGTTTTGCAAACCATGCTAGGTCACTTGAATTCTGGTGTTAGAGACGGAGAACATAGCTGACTGACTTAAGTAGCAACTGAATAATTTTCACTGCTGAAGAGACCAATTTTACTGTTTACAGTTAGTATTTTAAATGAACAACCACAACAAAAACAAACAAGAAAAAAACCCTGTGTATAAATTCCTGTCTCTGTAACATGACTTCTCAATAATTCCAAAGATGCCTGAAGGGTTTGACACCCCATCCCTTGATAAATTAATGGTAGCTGGATGTCCAAAACCAACAACTTATCTTCAGGCAGTTCAATCATCAAGAAGCTCGTGTCAATTTACAGTAAAAAAAATCTCTTCCTTCATACAGAAGTAGAAACTGGTGTGTGTGGGGGAAAGGAAGGTTAGAAAAAGCTTGTGCAGTCACTTGATAAGTCAAGGACTGGGAGCACCTCAAATGTTCTCCAGAAATTGCAGCATGGAAAAATATCAGGGAATGTCCATCATTTTTCTCTCTTCAACTTCTGGTTACGTCAGTTGTCGATATTGCATTTCCAACAACCGTATCATTGTTAAAAATAATAATACAAACAATTCAGAGAAACTCATGAACAAATATTTTATGGTATTTACAAGGTGCATTTTTTATGAGTTGATTTTTCTTCTCTTTAAGAATTACTTTGTCTGTATCTAGTAAAGTCCTAGATGAGAAACAGTTTACTAGATATAGAATATTAAATATAAATATTGGGTGGTCATAATAGAAAAGTCTGAAAATGGTTTAAAAAGAAACAAAAGTCTTCATATAAAAAGCTATGAATAAATATATGGAAATTTGAATTTTCTTAATAAAATGCACTTCATATGTGTGTAATTAAGAGAATATCTATTTTCACGTGCATGTGAACTCACTGTAGTTCAGCTGTACATGTATACACATTTTATATATTTATAACGTGTTTATTATACTGATATATGGTTTTCAGCACTATTGTGATGTTTCAAACTGTTCAAAACTGCTTAATGCAAAATTCTAATATTGCAGCTGGAGGTAGATGTCAGCCATTTAAAATAATGAGCTATAAATAATGCTTTTTTTTTTTTTTTTTCCCCAACTGTTTACACTGTATAAATGATATTTTGTAACTAGCCCACTGTCCCGAGGATATGGAAGCTCTCCATACATATATACAAGATTTGGCCATTATTTAGTGGAAATAATACCACATTACACTAGGGTTTGAAAGACACTAAGCAGCCTGAAGCTTGATACAATGATTGAACTTAAAAGTTCAGTTAATTTGCAGAGATGTTACTGGTTCCAGCTGTGTTCTCTGTATAGGGGATAGGGAGAAAGTATATGTCCAGCTGGAAACAGAACAAGCTACACAGGGTTCTATGTTCAAATGTGAAATACACACCAGAAACTGAACAAAGAAATGTCCAAGATATAGAACATCTATTCAGAATAAAAGCACCACTAGTAGTTAAATCATGTCACAATTATCTGAGTTACTTTACCTCCTACATTCTTCCAGGGAACTTCTTCAGGTGACACTTTGTTTAATAATCCAAAATACTCTTATACGTAACCTTTAGAGTCTCCCTTAAAGTCTTGAGTGATGTATTTTCATCACTGAAATTTATAGTAATATCAGCATCAGTAATTTATGTGTTTTAATTTAAAGCATCTGTTTTTAATTTATATAGTTGAAGGTTTTTTCAGCAGTTGCCCATGAGTAAGCATTTGATCTTGATACTATATTTTGATTCCATATTTGATGACCATCTTTCCAGTGTGTGGGTTTTCATTAAAAGTTAAATCATTGCATCTCAAACCAAAAATCAGCTTTTCACAAGTGAAGTGAAATTGTTTTAAAATAACTGAAAAGACTGTTCTGCATTTCAATCAGCTTGAGCAATGAGAACAGCCTAGCTCATTTCACATTTGATTTCAGTCATTCCCACCTTCTTTTATTTATCTATCTATCTATCTATCTATTTATTTATTTATTTTTGTGGACTGCTTCACTGTTGCTGTGCTGGATGATATTGAGATATAAGAAAACACCACCATAACAGAGAAGCTCTCCTATTAATTTTCAAATAACAACAAGACACAGTGCTTCCAATTAAGAAGCAATGCTCTTTCTTTGTGAGACATATGGCCTTGAGCAGCGTTCTTAGCTTGCTTTGTGGTTTTAGGATGAATCATGAATTTTGATGGTTTCCTTGAAGACCCAGTTACTAGAGTCATGTGAATGCATTTGAATTTCATTTATTATTATTATTTTATTTTAAAGTGAAGGAGGGAAGAATTTTCTAGTCACTTGGTTGCAAAGAGGTGGTCAAGAATACAAAGCTTGAAGGCTCAAACACATGAAGACATTAATGAAGGAACCCAACATCTGTTTGTCTGAAAACCCCATAAATGAGGAGAGTCTTTCTGAATACATGAGACTGCAGTACTGTGAATCTCTTGTGAAAGTCAGTAAAATGGTTCACTAATAGCAATTCCTTGGTTTTAAACTTGGATCCCTCCTAGCTGCTTTTACCTGCTTTACACAGATTGTGGCAGTGGTAATGAAAAGGATGGGTAGAAAGTTAGCTAAAATCCTGCATTTTGTCAGTGGAGCCCCAAACGCTCCTTCTTGAGAGGAGACAAGGAAATATGATGTGAGATCTCCAGCTGCCCCGAAGCTGGGGATGTTCTCTCTACATGTCTGTACCTCCTTCTTCATAAGTGGCTGGTTTTCTGCAATTGCCTTTCTGTGATTATGTACGTGCAGGTTACTTAAGGTAACGGGCTCTTGCTCCAGAAAGTCTCAAATGTATGTAGTCTGCCTGATGTACATTCTCTGTTGGTAAAGGAGGCACTGAAGACCAGAATTATCAGATAGAAGGTGACTAGATACACTTATCATAGAGAATGGATCTTTTTTTTTTTCTTTAATTCATTAATTACAAATTATCTTCCAGGATTTCATAGTAGGAAGCTTTATAATTATCTAATCTTAACTCCTGTGTAACATACCAAAGAACTGTGCCTTAATTCACTCTCCCTTCCAGAAATGATGGTGGGTATAAATGAAAGATTCAGTCAGGACTATTGTTCTATCAGAACTCATTTCTGTGCAAATCAGGATACCATATGTTACATTTAATCAGGAATCCAGTAAATTTCCAGAAGTAGAAAAAATTAAAATCAAGACTGGGAGACCTCTCTCTAGCTGCCCTACTTTCATTGATATGAAACACATTAGAATAATAATAACCTCGGACTGGATTGTTGGTTACTGGTCTTTTTGAAGTAAACCTCCATGATTTCTGGTTTTAAGAAGTCTTGGTTTCCTGCCCAGAAGCCAGCCATGTTGGGGTTGCTTACTGAAGTCTTGTATTTATTTAAAGCATTTACCAGAACTTGAGTGCAATAATACAACATTTTTATCCTGTGAACATAGCTCAGACATCCGGAGCTCCAGAGGTGAATGTCCTGCTTCTCAGAAAGGACAAAATATGTCTCTTTAGAAAGGAATCCAAAATCCTTTGCCTTTGGGCATAAGAGCTGTAGGAGTGTTGGAAGGAGTGTCTCAGACCATAGCCCTGCTGTAAGCCAGTTTAATCAGAGTCATGGTAGCAATTTTATTTCAAGAAATTTAAATTAATCTCTCTTTAAAAAAAAAAAAAAAAAAAGGAGAGATTAACAAGTCCAAATCTTAATTAAATGCTATATTTTAAATTCTGTGAATAATATTGTTTAAGAAACATTTAATCGTTGTATTTTCTTGTTTAGGATTAGCTGTTTAAAGACAAAAGACTCTAGGCTCCAATTAACTGCTGCCAAAAATTAATTTAAGTAGCCTAATTGACAACTTGCTTTAAGCTACATAAAATCTTGGCATAAAACTTATTGTCAAGGGAAAAATATTCCTAATTTATTACTTTATTATAAATGAAACTATTGACCAAAGTGCACTTTCTCTACTGCAGCTGTTATGTAAAACAACAATATGTAGATGACAATGATAATGAGTCCTTGTCCTTATGCGTAAATACAAGTTGCTCAAAAATTGCACTGGTTGTTAATGAATGTTTAGTGCCACAGGGCTGTAGAATAGCTGCAGAATAGGTGAAAATCCTGTTTTCAGGCAGCGCTACTGGATCCTGGTCCTTTTTCTGTGCTGCGTCTCCTGTTGTGCAATACCTGTGGCAGCGAGAGCAGGCTCCTGATGGGCTTCAGAACGAGCCTGCGAGCCCGCTCTGCTCTCAGCACAAGCTGAGCCCAACTCTCTTCCACCGCTGCGCAAAAGAGAAATGTAAACTGTTCCACATGTGGGAGCAGAGCGTGGTTGCTGCTAGGAGAAGGTAGCAGGGCTATTAAATGTAAAACCAGGGCTGAACAATCAAACTACTTGTCTGCGAGTGTGCGAGACACTCAGATATCTGTGAACAGGGAGAGAAAATTAAAAGCTGTAAGTACATACTGTAAAGCTCTTTAGTTTCTTGTTTATGGTCACAACGGGCCAACTTTCAAAGCCACTTCTTGAAACGTTGCCCGTGCTTTCCCACCTGCAACTAGTTAGGCACACGAGTCTTGTATTTCCCGCACTGGCACAGCTAATTTGCATCCCCGATACCCAGCTGGTTCGCAGAGGTGCCGGGGCCTGCGTGGGCCCTGGTCTCAGGCTGGACCCCACTCCGTGTGCTGTACTGCAGATGCAGCCCCTTCGCTGCACCCATGCTCTGCGCACGCACCCGTGCGGTGCCTCCTGCCCACTCGCCATTTGGCTTTTCCACCTGCTGCTTCTTGCTGTCCATCCAGTTCAACCTGCTGCATGTTGTTGTGATGTGAGCAAGCCTACCTAATGCCACATTGGCCTTTGCGTTGTGCGTTTCTCCTTCTCGGACTGAAAAAAAAACGATTGCATCGGGAAGGTAGCTCACTGGTGTGCAGGTCTGCCAAAGAGCCTCTCTGGGGGCTAAAGAGGTTGCTTGCAAAACATAATATCTTGGCTCAGTTCTCATTGTCTAGGCACATTTCATTTCAAGAAATCACAAGCTACCAACACAACCATGTCATTGCGATTTTTCAAGCATTTTCTTTTTTGTGTGAGTGTGTTTTATATTTTGGTGAAGTCACATGCCCCCCAGCTATTGGAACAAAGCTCAGCTGAGCGCTGAACACACCGAACAAGAGGAAATTACAAAAGCAAAAGTTCACGTCTGAGGCCATCGGCGTGGGCACTTCTCCCACAGCCTCGGCAAGCCCTGGAGCGGCCACGTGCGTCCCCTCCGAGAGGCTCAGGGTCCGGTTCTGCTGGGAACCCATGAAAGCAAGCGCTCCCCACCAACACCCATAAAACCTCAGGGGTGCTTTCACAACGCTCCCCGGGGCACTGTGACCCTTCACACCCCTCCTCCACCAAACAAACTGTTTAAAGGCTGAGATGTGTTGCCGAGATAATGAGCACTGAAGAATTTACAGCAGGTGCTATTTGAAGAGACTTCGAACAATGCAGAATTACCTGTGCCCGTTTAAGTCCATTAATCTTCTCTTGTAAAAATAGCAATAAGCTATGGTTTAGAAGCAGGGAGGAGTGAAGCTGGGAGCCCTGAGGTTAAGAGAGAGAAAGATCAGTGCTCGTGGTTCATTTTCTCTCTGCTTGTGCAACAAGTGACTGAACAGCTGAAAAATGTAACTGCAGGTATAGTTTAGAAAATAGAAATTTCTCTAACTGTTGTCACTAGCATTATTTAGCAGCTATGTGCAAATAGTAGTGTCCAGTGCCCAGAAAGAGTTTACAGCCTGCAAAATCCAATAAACCAGACAGGCTCACACTGAAAGCCCAGGGCAGCCCCAATAAAGGTGGGTGCTAAAGCAGAGCAATTGCCTGAAATTTGAAGGTACGCGACAGCAGTTAATCATGATAATTACCACCTGCTCAGCTATTATCTTGGCTGCTTCCACTGGTGTGTCCACAGCAGGTACACTCAGAACAAAGCCTTATTATGATGGATAGGCTCTGATTTTTAATCTTGGAGCACCTAAGAAAACTTGAGACCTAGAGCTTGCTGGAGCCGAGGGGGATTCTTCCCCCCAGCCCTGTAGCATCAGGAGCCCATCAAAAAAGTGATTTACATGAATACAGCCCTAGAAGATTTTCTTCCTGCATGAAAACAAATGAGCTGGCAAAGTATTAATTTAAAATACTTGACTCGTTAATGAGCAGTATATACTGTAATGGTTGTTTCTTTAAGGCCTTTCTGCCTCTGCTCTGCAGGTGGCTGTGTCTGCCCTAACCCGGTGGGCGCGTGCCTGGCCCCCAGCGCTGGGAGCCGCACGTGGAGGTGGCTGTAGCATTCTGGTGAGTGTTGGCACTCTGGGGCAAGCTAGCCCTAATGAAAAATGCCTCTGTTTTCCCTTCAATTAATATATATATATACATGAAATAATTTTTGAAACTATTTTGTTCACTTAGAAATAATTTTGATTAAAACTATTGTTCCAATATTCATTTAAAAACTCACAGAAATAACTAACCCTTTTAAACCTGGCAAGCTCAAAACAATTATGATACTGCTTTTCCTTTCATTTTTAAAAAGCAATATACCTCTGGTTTTGACCACATTTATGTAGAAAATAATTACTTGTTTGTTTTTTAAAGTGGCAGTCATTTCAACAATAAATGGTGAAAATACATAAGAATCTAAGGCAGGAAGGAGGGAACAGGCATTATTTAAAGTATTTGGTAAGGTAACAAACAATTCAGAAAGTGAAGCAGCTGCCTCAATACCCATTTTGTAATCCTCCATAAACTTCAGTGAGCGGAAATATTTCCTTTGTGAACCACCTCCCTTTTTCCCCCTCCCCATGACATGTCGAGTGCCCTTGATTTGAGGACACTCGGCCACGCGATGGAAAGCAGAGACCTGAGCACACGGGCAGAAAGGTGCAGCACTGCTCCTGCCTGGGCTCCCTGCAGCCCAGCGGGGCTCCCAGAGCACCTCCTTTGGCTTCCGAAAGGAGGAGGCTGAGAAGAGATTCACCAGAAACAATGACAGTAAAATCGAGCAAACTGCATTTTTGCGGGGTTGCAGCGGATGGATATTTTATTTTATTTTGTAAAAATCATCCTTCAAATCTGCTGTCTTTGGACAAGGTTTGCAAAAAAGCAAGCCACACAATTAGTGCTGAAATAGTAATTCAGGAAACGCAGAGGCCTCTGTCTGCCTGTACGGCAGAGGCTGTTTTGCAACTCTGCTTCTGACTTTCCTGAAAAGAGTTGCCCCCGCAGCTTCCCAGTCAGGGAAGCCCCCCCGCCAAAGCCCACAGCGGGCGCGGGCAGGAGGGGGGGACGCGGTGCTCCTCCAGCTTCCTGCACTTAAGCCTGAGTCTGTGAAAAATCCTTTTTATGATGGGCAAACTGCAGCATAATTGACCTAAACCTCCAGCAGGTTGCAATGCAACGCAAAGTTCGCGGCAGAGCCTGCTGTCCAAGGGATTTCATGAGGTCGTGTTTCATCAGGAAATAGATTTCCTCCTCTGGTCTGATGCAATCAGTTTACCAAGTGGTAAATAGCTATCTACATCTCATGTGCTGTTTTGCAAAGTGTTTGTGGATATTCTCAGATGAATGTTGTCAAAGATAAGATCTTAATCACTGAAATCTTGAGAGTGATTGAGAAAATGGCTCAATGGGGATGTCAGGGCAGTTTCACGAGAGGAAGCCGGGGAGCCCTGCAAACATGCAGCACTGTCACCACCTCCAGGAAGCTGCTCATCAAAGGGACAGCCTGTCCCGGCACTTGTAGATGATAGCTTCTGATTGACTGTCTTCTCCATGCTGACAGGTCCTGAGGCACTCTGTTGTAAAAATCAATGTGCTGGTTCCCAGTGAGCTCCTTCTGGAAGGGCGTTTGGGTGAGGTACTGTCTTGGGATGACCCAGGAGGTGTTCATAGGCACTCTCTGATCCATGGAGGGGCAACACATGCCCTCCTGAGGGGTTAAGCCCTCTTAGATAGCAGCCTTGGCAGCTGCTGTCCTATCTGAAAGGACCACCATAAAAAAATAGAAATCATCCACGACCAAGGAAGTATCAGCAAGCAACGCAATAAGTGTGGTCTTTGTGCCACATTCAGTCCTGAAGCCAAACGGAAGAAGTTCAAAGAAATATGAAGTCATGCTGTTTTACATCAAAGCTTTTTCCTAAAACCTACTAATGTTCCCCAGACAAGAAGGCAGAGACAGCTGGACTGCCAGCAAGATTACCAGCTTCTGGCAGCTCCTTCTTGAATAAATCCTGTGGATCTCTGCTCTGAGAGAAGCAAGAAACTCAAAACTTCGGATGGGAATTTGCATCTTGTTCTTGATAAATTTGGATACAACTCTCCCAAAATAAGATAGGAGACCTCCTAGAAATTCTAAGATGTTGGACTAGAAACTGAGGAAATTCTGCCAAATCTGTGGACATCTGCTCCTGTCCTACTGAAATGGCAGGTGGAGAACCATCCTTCTGTTTGCACACCCGAGAGCAGCTCTCAGCACTATGTGAACTATGAGGGGTGGGTGACTTCCACACACTTGTGTTTAGAAGAGACATTTTGTTGCCAGTTCCTGGAAGCAAAACAGGAGGTGTCCAATGTATAGATAGCACTTATCACTCTACCCTGTCTAGGTTCATCACACAGGCCAGGAGTTTGCCTCTTTTTTCCTACTTCTCTTTTTGGTAAGCAATCTTTCCTCACATCTCAATGCTTTTCCAGTAAAAGGACTGATGTAAAAATCACGTATTAAGGAATTACACTTCTGGTTTTCAATAGGCACTCAATGTTTGGCACTTCCTTAATGTGAGGTTGTAAAGTACCTAAAACAAGGACTGATCTGGAAAGATAACAAACACCTGAATTGCTATTGAGAGCAGTAGTAATTGTGTGTTAATGCACACATCATGAGCCAAAAAATGTGTGGATCAGAAAGAAACTCAAGACTGCGTTCAAAAGGTGCTGAAATAGGAAGCTATCTCAAGCATTTTGATATGACTTCCAAAGGATTTACTTGGGTCAGAGCAACCTGATGAATTCACTTGAAAGTGAATCTCCTCGGAAGTTTTTCTTCATCCTAGAGAAAGCAGGAGGGATCAGAAATGCCATTCTTCACAGACAGTGCGATATTCTGCTCATGCAATCCTTTAAGTACACAGGGGAGGAAAACAGGGTGATGGGCTAAGGGTTAGGAAATAATATTCTCTCCCCTGTATATCCACTATCTTTCCATACACAGATGTGCTCACATAGATTCATCTGCAATGCAATTCTAAAACCAGTTATTTTCAGAACAGTGCATGGGACAAGAACTCCTGAAACTTGCATTTTCTTTAAAAGAATTTGAATTATTTTTAACAATAAATATGCATTTTTGTTACTCCCCAAATCACATGATGATACAGGCTTACTCCCAGATGTACACATTTATGAGTTTTCTTTTGCTATTTTTTAGTATTAGGTGGTTTCCTAGCCTTCCAAGGACTTAAAGTACATATTAAAGAGGAAATTAAATTTAAAATCATTTAAGAAATGAAGTTCAAGGGAATTTTAGTCATTCTGAATGTATAGATATGAATTTGCTTTGAGAAATTTTCCAAGATATTTAGGTTACAGGGGTGATCTAATGCTTCCCTCAAACACTGCTCACACATTGATTTGCATGGCCTTTGGAGGTTAATGTCACATTTTCAACAGAAATTTTGTATTGTCTATTATCACAGAATCACAGAATCATTTAGGTTGGAAGAGACCTCTAAAATCACCTAGTCCAACCTATTATCTCCCCTTCTGCCCAGGATGTCTTTGTAAGATTTTTAGATAAGAGAAATCTTGATCTGGATTGGGTTTTCGGTTGTGTTGGTTTTCCTTAACTTCTGATTTACCTTCACAACACCACCCAACAACATGCTAAAACACACTGCAATGCCACCATAGCTCTACGTTAGGGTATTTTTTTAAAAAATCATGAGAAGATGGGCTGATGCCTTACTCCCAGGCATACCAAACAAGGTGATGCTCGGTACGGTAGCCCAGCCCAGCTGCACCTTTCCATCTCGGAGCTTCAGACCACAGTTTTTCACAGCCAGAACTCAGCTTCCCTTCTGTCTCGGTCTGGGAATAAGCCCCAGTATGACCCACTGGGCAGGCACACGCTGCTCCTATTTCTTATCTGGGCTGGAGGAGCTCAGCAGCCCCAGTCTTTGCTTGCGGCAGGCTGACATACCATACACCAAGCAGCCAACATAAAGCCAAAGGGGTTTTTGCTTCAGTGGACAGAGTCCGCACTTAGAGAAAAGTTATTGTAAAGCAGCCTTCTCTGTGTATGTTGATCCCACTGAAAGGCCTTCTCTGCTAATCTCAATAGCCCTAATTTCTTTAGACATTCCAGGAGGATTTTGTGTCTCAGTCTAGACACACTTCATCCCTCTGTTTCGAGAGAGAAAGCCTCTTGAAACTGCCAGAGTTCCTTTGTTTTCCTGCTCTGAAGGCCTTTGGTGCCTGTGAACAGGCTAGGAGAGGCTAGGAAGAAGGTGTGGTCTTCAGAGCTCACCATTACCCTGCACGTCTGCCACAGGACAGGCTGGAAGGCTTGAGTTCCTAGTCTCTTTCTGCTTCTTGTTGCTTAAAAAGTTCCCTGTGAAAGTAAATAAAAAGATGTGATCCTGAGTTCTAGCTCTGCCTCTGACATACCAAGAAAGTGCCCTCATCTCGCAGTTTCCTGCAAATATTCTTTTTATTGTGCAAATGAGTCACGTAACATCTATGCAGTCTCTATAGTGTCAGCAAGAGTCAAGAGTAAAAAGGCAAAATCATGATGGTTTCTGTGTCCCTGCATGAATTCTTCTATTCCAGAATCAGTCTTGTAGGGTTTAATACCTTCTGCTGGGATTTTGGAGTGTGCCACATCCTTGAAAGTCAATGGCATCAAGCAGAATGAGACCCAATTATTATTATTATTTTCGGTCACACAAGTGCTCACATATGGCAGACCAACAGTACTTCTAAAGGCAGAGCCTTTATGGGGCTGAGTAAGCTATTGCCTGGACTCAGTGAGAAGTGACAGCCATTGGGGCTGGTCAGATCATTAGGCTGTGTGTCATTTTGGAGTAACCAAGTCAGCAACATCTTAGATGCAACGGCAACGCGATGCACTTTATTATTCTCTTACCTTTGCATACAGCCCTCCTGAAAAATGTCACAAAGTGTGACTCATCACATCTGCATGAAGTTATGAAAAAAGTAAGCCTTGTTAACCTGCTGTTTGAAAACCAGAACACTTTTATCAGTTCATATAATTGCTAACCCCTTATTCACTGTTCAACACTGAAGGGTTCTTTGCCTCCTAAGATCCCACTAATTGCTGACAGATTTGATTTCTCCGTGACAGCAGGAGTCCTGTTTCTGGCCTTTACATCAAGTAATTGCTTTATTTTTCTCCCTCTGCTCTGAAAAACGGAATTCCCTTCTCCCCTGCTTGAACCTCTGTAATGACTTCTTTCTATGTTATTAAATCCTTGCCATTTAAATCACATTTAGAGATGTTTTGAATAACTGATTCCAATTACTAAGGCTCTTACTAAGGAGCAGCTGAAAACGCAAGTCATTACTTGCCCACAGACAAGCAGCTACACCTTGCAGCAAAGTCTCTGGTGGACTGTATTTTATTTCTGCTCGGTAAGGTGCAATTTATACTCACAGGAGGCGGGTGTTCAACAAATATACAGCTGCTGGAGTTCTCATGACTTGTCACTTGTGCAAAATGGACGCCCGATTTTATATTTATTTTATAAATACTGCCATTCCTTAAAGAAATCCTCCTGTCCTTCCTGCGGTGGCTTGGGAAGCTTGGAACAACAGTGGAGATGAGCAGCTGACCGGGGAATGACCCACGCAAGGTTTCTATCCAGAGATCTAATAAAAAAGCATGGCAGGGGAAAAGGAAACAGGACTGCGGGTCGTGCATTCCTTCCGTGAGACATGGTCGGCTTCTGTTGTTCTTAATGTTGTTTTTTACTCAGGTCACGATTCCTTGAATCGACTGAGAACTTCCCAGCAATAACAGTTTAGTTCAGTTATTAATCATACTTGTAATCATTAGTGCCTTTGTAGAAAAAACTATGTGCCAGGAGATGATTATTTGACAAATTACTGCAGGAGCTCGGCATAATAGCTTAGCTGATACAATCAGCATTGAGCCATTATTAAAAAACAAAACAAACAAAACAAAACTCAAACAAAACAAAACAACAACAACAAAACATGTATGAAACAACTTCCAAACTGTTTATGAAATACCCTGTAAACAAAAGGGGACTGACTTTCAAATAGTTTGCATGCAGTCATCTTCACAAATGCAGGCTCCGTTCATTTTCATATACGGGCACTACTGTGGCACATGGAAGCAGCTAATAAATGAAGATAATTCATAATAACTGAGGAATGTGCAGCTGTCTCTAATTCAAGGAGTGTGGATGCTGCAGACTCGACTCTGGCTGAATCTGCACTGGAAGCCTCTGCGTGATGCCCTGGGAAGGCTGCAGTCTATGGGCAGCTCCCGTTTTCTTCTGATGTGGGCTGAAGTGGGGCACTGGAATCCGTACAAGAAACACATAATCACTTCTGTATTCATACATTAACTTTCTGGTACTTCCTCCAGTCTAGCCCTGATAATTAGCCCTGCTAATATACACAAAGGCCCTGCTTTACTTTTGACCAGCGGACTAAAACTACCACCAAGTGGAATAAAAGGTATGCTGATAAAAGCACAGCCTGACCACTAAACTCGCATCAGTGGTCAGGACTTCTGCCAGCACAGCTCTACAGCAATAAGAGCTCTCCTTTTTCCAGCCCTGATGGCACAGGAACCAGCACAAGCCCTTAGTTTTTACACCCTAAGGCTGCGTATGGTCCGCATAACAAAATTTACCTCTCAATATGCAATAATTTTTTCATGCAATACTATTTTGCTTAATAAGTGGATACATTCATGCCTTAATACTTTTATTGTATTTGTTCTGGAAAGTTATTTGGTACAGTGTAAAGTGTTTCTATATTTTGCTTGGAAGTACACTGTGTGTCTACACGTAGCCTAAAGTGTGAGCAGACGGGTATCTGTACATCTCCTTGCATGCATTGTGTTCCTTTCCATGCACCGATAGATAGCTATTCACTGAGGTCCAGCCTTACTTTCACTGAAACAAACGAGCATTTTCCCATTGACTTCGCTAGGAAAAAATATGGATCCAGAATCCAGCTGCTTCTATTAATAGTGCCCCAATGATACCATTTCATGCATATACAATCATAGTTAATGAGCATACTAAAGAAGGTGGGTTCATTTGGTATTCAGAGATAACCTTCCTAAATGTGTAAAGTAAAATAAAAATCAAATTTTGATGAGTGCAAGAGAATTGTTTTGTGTTCTTTAGTGAGGATGTCGTTCACAGCTTTCCCTTCCTATGCATAAAAAAAAAAAGAGAAGATTAAAACTACTTGTCATAGTTTTTTGTTTGTTTGGTTGGTTGGTTTGTTTTGGTTTTTTAAATTCCAATATCAAGAAAAGTAATGGTTGTGGTGACAATTTTGTTGCTATGAGCACAGACCAATATGTCTTTCAAATTGGATTTGGTTGTGTACTTCTTGCTTGTCTGAAAGGCCTGGCCATGGGCTGAGGACGGGGCTCACCTACGCGTACCCAGCACAGGCTGAGAGAGAAAGGCTGGCTCAGTGCTGACTGCCCTGCTCATCATGTCTTTTAATTAACCCCATTACTGATTTTAATTAGAGATGCTTAAGAGAATAATCTCTGAGTTTTGATCTGCTCTTTCTAAAGGGGTGGTGGCATCTGAAGGGATTTTGGTCATTTCCCCCCAGCAATGGTGAGCCAGCATTTCTGGGGAGCAGGGGCTGTTCACGCACGCTCTGCTGATGCGGGAAATAGCCGGCAGCAGGGCACGGCCACAGGACAGCACCTTCCTGCTTGTCCCCTGCAAGTCCCAGCCTGGGAAGCAGTGCCAGAGACAGGAGCTGGGCTGGCAGCACTGCCCGCCCCACCCCTGCTCCCCGGCCACTGGAACCAGTTATGTGCTTGCACCTCGGGACACCTGCAATTAGCCCCAGCAGGGCAGGCTTTCCACAACGGTTAGGGAAGAACAGCAACGTTTTCAAAAGAGCCAGGATGTCAAACTTCACGTTTGAAAGTCTCCCCAGGAATCCCATCTATCTGCCTTCTTAGTCACTTTGAAGGTTGGTGATTAAATCCATACTTACAGTGTGATTCTCCCCCACACGGGGAGCGATGGGAGCTTTGTCATCACCACTAATGGGGACGGGATTGTGAGGAATGAAATGTGCAAGGAGTATGCGAGGGGAAAAAATAGGCTTGAAGTCATCAAATGAAAAGAGCCAGAGGAGTTTTTAATTTTTGCTCATGCTTTAATTACTGAAAATGATAGAAGCACTTTGCCATTTTTTAAACGGTTAAGTTTAGAAATTTTTGGGGTTGTTTGTTTGTTTCCTCTGGGAATGACTTACAGTAACCACGAGATATAAATCAAGTCCCAGTTTTGCTTTTCTTTTCTTCTGCAGCCGCAGCTTAAACAACCAAACAGCAGGGCAGCTTCGCAGCAGCCCGAATTCATACTGAGCGCTCTGGAAAGCATTGCGCGGGGCCGCGGCGCTGCTCAGCCTGGGGCTGGCCGGATCCTGACGCACCGTGGGGCAGCCGTGTCTCAGCGTGGGCAGGTTCACTGTGATGGAGTGGTCTTGCCGTGCTCTGCATGGCCTCCACTCTGGGGGTCCCTCACCCCCCTCTGCTCACTCCTTGGGACCTTTCTCCCCTTGGTTTACAAAGCAGCAGCACTGGAAGTTGGAGGGTAGGCTGGATTTTGTGGTTATTTTGGGTAAAATTCTTACTCCACTTTAATAAGCTTCGTGGACAATCTCCTTTAGGATGCCACGGTTCTCACATCACACACGTCACACGTATCTGATCTCAGGAGGAAGGTAAGGGAGGAGCGGGGCTGCCCGGGCAGCTGAGCTTGCGACGGCTTCTGCTGCTGTGCCTGCAGGAGGTGTGCCTGCCTGCCTTCTGCCTCCGCGTTTCAGTCCTCTGTAAAATACAAATAGTAGCTCTTCTGTGTCTTGCAGGCATACTGTGAGGATAAATGTATTAAAGATGTGCAGAAGTCAGAGTCCACATCGGGGCAAGAAGTCTTAGGGTAGATAAATATGCCTGTAGACACCAAGTAGTCTCTTTCTTTGATGCTTTAGTGCTTTTATGGTCAATAAAGAAACCTTGAGTTGTACAAAGGCTGTCTGGCAGGTCTAATATTAGCATCCATGCCGTAGCTGCTTCTCATGGGCGATGTGTGTTTACATCTCTGCGTGGTGCTGATGCTGCTGATAACATTTTTATGTCTGATAAACCAAGCTGCTATAAACTTGGTTTGTGCCTGCCAGCGAGCTGGTTTGTGAAAATGAAGCAAACACAGCTCAGTCATTTGAGCATGCGAGGAGAGGAAAAAGACACCAAAATTTCCGTAAAGCGAAAAGATGCAGAAGTTGTTTCTTCACAGGAAATGACTCTGGGAAAACCACTACAATGCGGTAAAAGAAGAAACACCATTTAGCAGAGGTGCCGGTGGACAGTTGTGTTTCCCTTGGCATCAGTTCAAGCAGGCTAAGAGCCTCTTGCGACAAGCGTGGTGAGCGTTGTTGCCGGCCAGTGCTGGACTGCCCTGGGGACCGGAGCAGTGGCAGCGGGCAGCAGGCGGGGACCAGAGGTCGTGTACGGCGCCACACGGCTGCCTGCTTGTGCACGGCTCTGTGACGGGTGGTGCCACCAGCCATCCACGCCGGGAGGGAGCCTTTATCAACACCCCTGCTCCTGCTTCTTGCTTCTGGGTTCTTACCCATGCAGCCGCAGCTGCCTCAGAGCAATTTTTTCTTTCTTTCTTTTTTTTTTTTTATTTCCTGGAACATTTGTCTAAATCACATTTGCAGATATTTCAAATTTTTCATCCACGTGACACCTGAGCTTTGTTTACTTTTGAAATAAGTCATCTCATTAACAGAATTCATTATCCATTATTACTGTCATGTCACTCTGGTAATAAAAGGCATGACTGTAGAAGTGTTCAGTGGCTTAGCTGGTAGCATAGTGAGCTATTGTGCTGCAGACCTGCATTCGCGCTGTACGTTGGTATGCCAAGGCTGGCAGAGACCGGGAGCATCAATGAGGTAATAGTCTTAATCTCCAAGGGCAGGATTATGTTGTGCTGCGCTGCAAATACCTCCTACTGTCAGAGGGATAATACTTCAGATGGAGCTATAAATTGTTCAACAAATAAGCACAGGTGCTGGGAAGAGGCTAAAATAAAACCCTGCAACGTTCCACCATTATCTCCAGATAAGAGGTGAAAAAACTGTTGTTCTCCCTGCTAAACTGTTATCGCTCTTTCTCCATTTAATTTGCCAGCATGGGATGGCCAGCTACTCAAGAATGAAGTGCATCTGTAGTAGTTGGGGCACTTCTTCACTGAAATGCTATCTGCTTTTGTTGGCTGAACACAGGTTGCAGATACGCACGGCATGAAGTGGATGTGGGCAGGGTGCCCCAGCCCTCGCGGGGAGACTCAGCACCTCCTGGAAGGGGTTGTGCTACCTTTGTTACCTTCATCGCGAAGGTGAAAGCTGAAGTCAGCGACCACTGCTCCCCTGCTTTGCGCTGCGTATCACCCACTGACCAGCCGCTGCATTCATACTGAACTGGAAGACAGCAGCCACTGTGCTTTACACCATCTTCCTGCTCAGGACAGCGGCTAATGATCATTACCGCACAAGGCGTGAGGAAGCTTGTAAATTCTCCTTTTCATACCTTATAGACCTGATACTCAGTTCACCTTTTCTGGCCCGGGAGGACATCAGCCATTCAGCTGAAGCAGATGCATGCATCTCCTCAGTCTTGTTGGTTTGCTTCCTACCCTGCAGCAGGTCCTAGCATGAGAATGAAAGTAAATGAGACATCTCGTTTACCACAAAAAAGAAAAAGTTGGCAAATGGTTTGCTACAAGAAACTGTACTTTCCATTAGGTCTTTCACCTTAGAATATCAAATCTGGGGAAATGGAATTACCCCCTTTTTACAGAGGATAGACATGAGATAAACATTAGAAATTATTTAAGCAGTGCTTGCATTGGGACTGACTTTGCCCAGTGACATCCTGGAAGATGTTGTTCCACTGCAAGATAGCAGAAGAGAGGAGAGGGCATTTAGTGGCTAAAACCTGAGCAGAGATTGCTCCTGAACACTAACTTTTACAGGTAACTCTGATTTGCACAAGTGCCCCAGCACTTGTCCACTCTGTTATCATGGTCTTCCCAATACTAGAATTTGCACTTGATCCAAAGCTGCATCCACCCACAAAGCAAATAAGCAGTGGATTTTGAGTGGGAAGCAATGTTTTCAGCCTCACCGTTATTACTGGAGTCTGGCTGTGAAGCTTTGTTTTGGACCAAGTTAACACTAATTTATATGCTCCTGGGTTACTTCTCAAAGAACAGAACTGCATTTCCCTTTTGTGCCCAGCTGTAACTGGGACCTGGGACCTGTTCTTTGCCTAGCCTACTTCTCCCATGATGCAAGGAGAACCTTCTTTCTCTCCATGTGAAATACCTTGCTTTGATTAGAAATGTCCAAGGAAACATTTCCAGGACCCTGGATCAACAATTCTTAAAAGGTTTTGTTCCATGGAAAGTTTCAGCATTTGCAAAAAATGTCCTGTTTTGGGACTACAGCAAATGCTGGAACATCGAACTTGCCCATGAGATTGAAATTCCTTTCAAAATTTTATCTAAGCTCCAACTTGTTCAGCCTTGAGAAACGGGAAGAGAAACCTCTTTTGAGCAAACACTTAGCAACATGTCATTTAAAAAATGTTCAAATCGTGGCTCTGACTCCGCTCCCAGTCATGCAAATGGAGACATTAATTCTGCTGATATGAGTAGTCTTTCCTACGTGTAGAACCATAATAAGCTAGAGGAGAATGCAGAACACATCGTAGTTGAGGGTATAACTAAACAGCTTTGTCAGCTGGCAGTGGAACAAATGTAAATTTTGATACACTGGTTTATCTTCTGAAAGTTGTGTCCTTTCTTCTTCTTCTTCAGGAAGTGTGCACAGTACTGCACAAAAAAGTACGTAGCAATCACTTTTCCTTGCATAAGGGCTGACCTGTTCCTCACTGCAGACTGATTTCACTGTTTCTGTGTCTTCTTGTTTCTTTCCATAAATTAAATAACTTTTTATTTTCACTTTTTTTCCCCTTCTCCACAGGAATGCATGATTTTGTTTGTTAGGAATTTAATGGTTCTCATAGTAATTGCAAAGACTAGAAAAAAATACCTCTATCTCTTCTTAAGCTCTTGGTCTGAAGGTTTGCTTTAATACCTACTCACCCAGTCATAGCAGCTTCTCACGATACAACTCAAAAACAAGTGTTTTCTTCAAGAGAGAGGCGAGAGAGCTTTCCTGAGTCAGGATCGCACTGTCTGACCTTCACCTGACTTGCATTCACACTAGATTACTGGCAGCGTAAAGGGTCTTTACAGTGATTGTAAATTCAGAGCCACCTTAGCAGGAGTGGGAGTGAGGTTGGTAAAAAACTGAGCTGAATTGTTTGTCTCTTGTTACCCTACAGTCAGGGAAAGGAGATCAGAGAGAAGCATGGCGTTGCATTAACACATAAAAAACAATGAAAAAAAAAAAACCCACAAATAAACACCATTTTACCAATGTTGCAACAAAGTGCCAATGCATCCCTATCATTTGGTTGGTTTTCAGCAGGCTTTGGAAGCACTTTTATCTTTCCACCACTCTGATTTAAGATACAGTGTTACTTAAAACCCCCTAACAGTCAGCTAAATGTCAAAAGATGAGAAAACAAATTTCCATCAGGCTCTGCTTTTTATAAAAAATATATCAATTTAATAACTTGGTTTAAAGAAAAACAGAATGATCATGTTAAAATACTGCCAAATTTATAAACTTTGACAGTCCCACATACTGAGATGAACAGGGCAAATTTATTTAATAAGAAATAAAATACATTTTCTCCCTGCATTCACTGAAATAAAAAGGCACACACATCTGTCCCAAATTTCTTTTAAGGAATAGAATGGCTGCTAGTTACGGGAAAATAAGGAAAATAGTGCCTTTCTGCTGGATTACTTCAAGATAAATCTACAGCTTCACTGCAACAGTATCAAAATTCAAAATGTAATCAGTTCAAGTAGAAAGAGATCAAACATTTTTGTCCACATTAACTCCTTGATGTCATGATTCAGTATCTCACAATGAAAGATGTGTATGTAAATCACATGAAAATTTACACAAGTTCTTGCTGGGCTCTATTACGTCGGTTGGTACCTTCCCATAGAAATGTGTGGGCAGCACTGCAGCAGGGTACGCTAGGACAGCAGGCACAGATTTACATGCTTTTGGAAAGATGCAATTCTTACTGTTGGCAAGACCTCACAGCCTCCTTGTCCAACAGCTGCATAGAGACTTAAAACAACATTCTCAGATTAAAAAGAAAATGTTTCAGGTATACTTCAGTGCTAGAAGTTTTTGCAGTTAGAATATTAACCAATTTGAAAAGTGTTTCAGAAAAGGGATGATTCTTCTGTCATTTGACCTTAGAGGAAGGATAGTCCACTTTCACCCCAAAACAGTGCAGAAAATAGAAAAAAATATTTTCACACAAAAGAAAAATGGCACAGTTTTCAAGACCAAGAATGTAGTAGTCCTTCTCCATCACAACAGGTAGAAGTATTACACAAAAAAAGTCTCACTCCTTCTCTAAAACAAGGAATTTATCCAGTATCCCACAGCAAAAGGAAAATCCTTGTTTATGTATTTTTGCTCTCCTCCCAGCCCAAAGGCTTTTCTTCTGGATCTAAAGGCTTTGGTCCTCTCCATTTACACTGTGCTTGTCAGATGGCACCAAGGGGATACCAAGAAAAGCAAGGAATTTCCTTATTTATTAAGCTAGGACCAGATCATGCAAGCCAAACTGGTGTATAAGCAATTGGTTTGTTTTCTGTGTATTTCCTCTATCAGGGAGAACATATGTTGGCCCATATTTTTGGGACCTGAGCATTAAGAAGCTGAGCTTTATGAAAATATAAAAAACTGAAGGCAGGAAAAGCGTGCCAATACCTAGCTATAATGGTAAACCTTCCTAACGACAAGCAAGAAAGGGTTTACTGGGGGTAAATAAGGGTCAGCTGAAGGGACTAAGGTGCTGCCCGATGAAGTCCTGGTTTGTGCACGGTGTGACACAGCTGCAGCTGCCCAGCAAGGCTGGGCTACGTATGCCCTGGCACAGGCTCAGCTTGTGCTGGCCAGAGCGCTCTTTTCTGCTATAGCCCGAAACAGTTCTGCAAACAAGGGGACCTGTATGAGCAAAAATCACTTGATGCCAGTATAAGCTGTGCTTCCCCGAAAGCTTTTGCCAGTGCGAAGTGTTCTTAAAAACTGTAAAAATAAAACCCCCAAAATGTCACACCTTTGGCTGGCATTGGCACGTGTGCAGACATTTTAAAGGTATATTTGGCCCAGCTTTGCTTTTGCTGGATAAGACTGTACCAATGTAATTGAAGAATGTTTTGTTAATAATAAATGTCATGTTTATTAACATAGTTAACAACGTTAATAAACTGGAAGCTGTCAAATTGGTGTTACCCTGAGCAAAGACCATAATAACAGCAAGTGGTAACTCTAGGGAACTATGTGAAAACACAAACCTTTCTTCTCATGGAGGTGGAAAGTGCTGAAACTGAAAAATAAAGCAATATCTCTCCCACCTTTGTGAAGAACAACTTTTAGGCAAGGAAGCTTAGTTAGGTAGGGTCTAGAATGCACTACAATGAAAGCAGGAAAGGAAAAAGATACGAGCTTGTGCTACAGCAGGTCAAGGTCTCTGGATTCCCAAAGGTTATCCCGTGCTAATGGAAGTGCTTTGCTGTCTATGAAACAGAGATATTGTACATAATTGCCTACTGAGAAGCATCTAAAGTGACTTGACCTGCTACAGTGAAATGAAGTCTTCCATGAGAGAGTCCCAGAGGAAAAATTAGTGGCCCTGAACACACCTGGCTGGGACAAAACACGTGTCCTCCAAGGAACAGACAGGCCAGACTCTGCATCTGCCCAAGAAATCTGAATACAAATCCTTGAGAACTAAAATTAAAAAGTAATGACCCGAATAAAGGTTGCAGAATCCATTACTTTGCAGATAGATAGGGCTTATTAGAACAAGAGAATATTGGACAGATATGACAAGTATGACCTGCTGTAACCCAACTGTACCACAGCTGCATATAAAAATGTCCTATTTCATTCTGCAGAGCTGCCTGGTTTATAGAGCACTGCTAGTGCTGGAGTATAGCTTTGCTCTACAGCAACCAAGTCCACTCCCAAGTGTCCTCCTGCCACCTTCAGAACTGGCAGATGATGGGGGCTATAAACCAGGGAGACTAAACAGCTGTAGTTCAGGATGGAGCATCTGCCTCGCTGTGTTTGCCAGATGAGGTTTGGAGAGGGGAGGATTCAAATATACTTTAGGGCCACAATTTTTCCCATTCAGCCACACTTTTTTTCCATAGTTGCGTGCAGGTTAGAAGGGCATTTGGACTCTGACCAGTGAAAGCTCATGAGTATTTCCAGTCATAAGCTTGGAAGTCAATTGGATTACTCACCTATTTGAGAGCTCTGAGGAGCACAAGAGGCAAGGTTTGTAGGGAGAGGTAGTGCATTTTATGAGGAAAGCTGATATCACTGGAAAAAACAGACAAGCTTTCATGGAGACAAGTTCTACGTGCAAGCCCTGCCAAAGGCTTTCATTACTGGTGCAGATGAATCGCTGGTTCACACCTCCTGTTGCCTTGGAGCACCTCAGGCCCAGATCCTCCCATTTGCAGGCACTTTGGCTGCTGTGCCTTTTCCCACAGCATTGTCACTGAGCTCTGAACTGCTCCCTAGATGTATCCGTCTTTTTCTCCCAGGGCACCTGAGGCACATCCTGAATTACGTGCCTGTAATTCAGGGAGATTTAGGACACCTGACGTGTCATGTAATGTTACACAATTACATCCTAGATCCTGCCTTTCAACACCTAAAATCCAGCAAACCTAGATGAGGTGATTTCAGGCGGAGTTCCTTTGTGGTTCCATTAAATGGTTCTATGGACAACGATTAGCTTCAACATCAAGCAAACCTAAAACCCTGGCTCCAAATTCTCCATATACTCAATACTCTAATCCGCCCCCACATAATCTGTTATATCACACAGCCTTTGGTGTAGGTGTGTAGTTCAGATCTGATGACTGAACGCTATTATGCGAACACCCACACGCTGCTTGCAGACGGAGCAGCGCTGCTGTGCTTACTTCTGCACAGAAGTCAAGCGTGAGCATCCTTACCCCCCCACCTCTTCACCCTGTTGGTGCTCCCTGCCTTAGTACCAGAGCCAGAGAATTGGTTTCCGCAGAGCAGGCTGCTGCCTGTGCTCCGCTCCCTGCTCTAAATCTGCTTCAGCATGATGGAGAATGAGTGTGGTGAGCTCATTTGGTGTTGTCGGAACAGCAGGCTCCCAGCAAGAGTGGAAAAAATGATATTCTGTGCTTCCTGGTATGCACAGCCATGAGCTGGTGGTTTGTCTTTGAGATGATATGAGATGAGCAAGAGAACAAAATGGGGGATAAGGATTTTGATTCCTTGCATTTCCCCCAAGTATTCCACTGAATTTGCTGTACAAGGTTGTCATGTAGTTCAGCTCCTGTTAGGGAGATTTAAACTCTATTAGGAGTTACATTGGCAAGATAACTGCTCTTGCAATATAGAGACATGAGAACCTTCCCATTTCTTATTTTCAAGAGAGAATCAGACTTTTTACTTGCATGGAGCACAAAATCTCAGTTTCTTCTTCCCTCAGTATATTTCATTTATGCTAGAACTGCAACTCTGAAACCAAATGCCCTCTTATACCCATTTATATTTGTCAGCCTTCACAATATGTGCTGAATGCAGAGTTCCTGAAAAATGAAGGACTGGGCAACAAGTGCTCCTGCCTGCCAATAAAAGAAGTTGTGCTGCAGAAAGTTAATGGGAAGTTTGTGGAATACTAAAAAAAAAAAAAATACCAACAACCTCCACCCACCCAAATATGAATCAGGAACAAATTGGCCAGAAGCCTTGTATTCTTTCATAAATCTGCATTATTATTAAGAAAATATGTATTAAGGAAGATTTGGTCCCTAGCAGTGTGCAGCCCAAGAAACAGGGAAGTAGCAAAAGGGCGCTTAGCAAAAGCAAAGGTAACAGCACTTTGGACAATGGCAATTCATGCCATAATGGTATTTGTCTGAAGGAAACCCTTCTAATTTTGAAATCTATTTAAAAATTGTTATATCACATTATTTGATTATCACAAATCACTTTAGCTGATTCCCAAAGCTGTTTCATCAGCTTAGAACTTTTTCATATCACTGGGACTGCACAGGTGCATGCAAAGGTATAATTTGAATTTATTTCTTAATTAAAGTCAGCTGATAAGTAAAAAAATACCATTTTACCAGACATATTTTTCTAGGTGCTCATAATGGCAAAACTATTGTAAGCCATTCATATTGTCTAAGCTTTGGGAGCTGACCAGGCTTGACAAACTGGCTCTAAGAGACCATCAAAAAAACATTTGCTGGCAAATTTCTATCAAGAATTACTCAAACCTCTGTATGAAAGGTAATTTCAGCATCTCTGGCCTAGCAAAGACCGGGTGAAAGCAAAGCAGCCACCTTTTATTTAGGCAGTTCTTAATCAGGCTGGCATGTTTTTGTCCGCAGTTCCCCACACAAGCCTGACACTTTCTTACTGTGGCCGAAGTCTTGCAGTGCTGCGGTACATCGTGTCTTCACTCATGGACAGATTGTCTGGGATTTCTGTATATCCACCAGCAAAGCACAGCCAATACACCAACAATGCACCACTGACGCAGAAATCCAGGCAGATGACCAAAGGCTTTCTATTCAGATAACATTTCCATGCAGAAAACACTAGATTATGTTGTTGGAAACTTGGGTGGGTACTAGTCCTTTTTCTTTTTTCTTTTTTCTTTTTTTTAATAATAGCACATCCTCATTCTAAAATTCACACTCACATCATCTAATGGTTGTAACTTGTACCAGTTCACTGGATTAGTAAATCAAAATAATAAAATTATGAAATATCTTCCACCATCAATAGAAAAAAAAGAGTTTTAGGGTTTTCCCAAGCATTTGCAGTGATGAGGTTGCCAAACTATTCTTGTTGTGTAGTGCAGAAAAGAACTAATTATGTGACCTTTTTTTTAAAATTTCAGAACAAAGGAAATATAATAATCGTTGGTCCTGGAAACTTAAATATAGAATATGCTATAATCCAGACTTCATTATGACTTCAGGGACTGGTATGGTAATAATAATAATAAGGCATTATGCAGACCTAAGGAGCTTCATATCTAGAAGGTAAATACTTAAAAGCCATGGTACATCAGCAAATCCAGAGGCAAGAATAGAGATTATTATGGTTTTAGGTGGAGGAACACTATTATTCTTTTTATTTTTTAAAATCAGCTCTAAACCTGATTGCAGGAGAGCTCAAATTCAAAAGGGAGATTTGGTGTTCAACATCAGGAGAAGGACCTGTATTTCAGGTATTTTCTACCACTTCTGCGTTGGTATGCAATGCTACAAAAACAGCCTGAAAACCCTTAAGAATCATACAAACTCAAGTTAAAAGTTTTGATCATGGAGTGAAAATAGGAAGCAGATAAGTGTGTAGTGTTTCCCTTTATTGTTTTGCCCTCAGACAAAGACCACTGCAATTTTAAGTCATTGTTTGCTGATTTCTTTGGTTACACTTGTATAATGTTTTGATCATCTCCATTTGTCGTACAGAAGGACCCTCACTGCAGAAAGCAACCACAAAACCATCCTTGTTTTTGACAGCCTACAAAACCTGAGTGGTTAAAGATATTAAATTACCTCTTTATGCTTAAGGCAATGAATAGCATCTGAGCCATAGCTCTATGTAAATATAATATGTACTCTGTATGATTTAACTCCAGTTATAGAGTCTAACTATAGTTACTCTATAACTGTAGTAAATATAATATTGGTGACTAAGGAATGGTTGCAGTGGGTGACCCACCCTGTGTTTGCTTTGAACCTGAGCAACACAAGCCTCGTGGAGGACAAGGAGAGGTAAGATTACCTTTGGGGCATCTCAGATTTAGTTCTTGTGGGTGCCAGTGGTTTCATATCCTGCTCCAAATAAGACAGAAGATTTCAATCATGGTCTACTATGGTTCCAGCTAAATATGTTGGCCACTGGACTATGGGAGAGAGGGGAAGATTTTTTTGAAATAAAAAAGTAGGGTTAGAAATAAATCCTACGGAATGGACTTTCTTATCAGTTTTATTTCCTAATGGCTGCTTTAGGTCTCTTGGCTGCTGTGAATCTTCTTTTTAAGATGCTAACAATCCACACCAAAAAAAAAAAAAAAAAAATGTAGCACAGGTCACAGGGCCTGTTAATCAGCGTAAATATTTGGGTTTATAATGATTAATACTGGCTTTAATTTGTTTTTTGAGGAGTGATGATTTAGCACTGATGAGTGACAAAGAGTGACCCACTATCTTACAGAAAATAAGGCTGCTTCTGCAGCAAGGGGTTCTCAGGCAAATTTTCCACAAAACTGAGGGTTGAAGAGACAAGAAGATGAGAAAAGCATGCCAAAGTAGCCCCTGAACTGAGGGAAAGGTAACAGCCGGATTAATGTTCAACTGCATCATTTTGGGGTTTGCCATGAATAATTAAGTGCAATTAATAAATAGTGCCCTGAAGATAGGATCAAACAGACTTTGGGTGTGGTGCTTAATCCTTCCTGAGTTGGGGAGTAAGGCCAGCAGCCTATAATGGATTTAACTAATTCTTTTAATTGCAGCTTCATTTGCCTGATCTTTCTAAATGGTATTAATCTAGTGATTTGCAGAATAAGCATTTGGAAAAGACTTCCCAAAATCACTTTAGAATCTCAAAGATATATTTCTCTTCTTATATTTTTTTTCAGTGGGAGAAGAGATTTCAGACAATGCAAATTCTATTATTTTGGCTAAGCATTCATAGTCTTTGTTGATAGGAAATGAGAATTTAAAATGCCATTAACAAATTCAACCTCTAGAATCAACAATTGTAATGACAAATTCTGCAAGGTTCCTAATTATTTATTTATAGATTAAATATTTTGTAAACAACAGAACTACAGCATTTCACTCATTTCTGCACTGGGTACTGATGCATTGCACAGATTCCTCTGTCTCACAAAAGTATTCACAAGAAGCACCTTCGGCATGTTAGTGGCCACAGTGGGAGATGATGAGATAATCCCATTTCTGAATGACTGTACCACCCTTTGCCTGGACAGCAGCAAGCACAGCTCATAGTCACAAGAAGCCTTTAGATCTTAGGAAGTTCCAGCTAATAAAAGTTGTAGTTCAACTTGCCAGGATCCTGGGGTTTTCCATATGGGTTTTCCTGTGGTTTTTTTCATGGTTTGCCATGAGTGACTGATGTGCCAGTCCCTTGAGCCACTTGAGTCTGATCCTGAGAAGTACTGGGTTATTAAACCACGTGAAGTGGATGGGCAGACAGTGGTACTCAGGATCTCCCAGACCTGGGCACCAAAATAAAAGTATTTTTGCTTACCATGCATCTTGAACACGCTGTCAAGACCAGATTTTGCTAGGCTTGTTCAGGCTGTAGGTCATTTTGCTTAAGGTATCCAGTGGACATCTGAAGGGTGTTGTAAGATCAGAGCAAAGTGATCAGAAATGGTACTATTGCCACAAGACCCACAAGCTACGCAAATATGCACAGCAACAGCGGCACAAAGCTGTGCTGACATTGCACCCGTACTGCAGAGGGAACTTCTGCTCTCATTGCCTGAAACTCAGAATCACTTGTGCTACATGGGCCTGGTCTTTTACGTAAGCAAATAAATAGCAATGTTCCCACTGGCTCAGCTCAGTCCCACTTTGCTGTGCCTTTAGCTCACGGGAAGGCTCGTTCTGTCTTTGAATTATAAACTATGAAGAACATATTAAAAAAAAACAGTCAACCACGAGTAATGTGGGCTGTCCAACCACACACACAGCTGTGCTCCCTCAATGCAGGTTCACCCTGCTTTTCCTTCTCCTCCCTGTGGGCTGCTGCCTCCATTGCTGTGCTTCGCATTGCTGGGCTGTAAGATATTAGGAAAGGCTGTTTCTTGCTCTGTGTTTGTACAGCATCAAGCACAGTGAGACTCCGAGGGCCTGTCACCCTACTGTCCTACTAATAATTAGGAACAGTCATTAACTTATTCCTGTTACCAAATCAAAGAAATAACGCTGCTTCAAAGCAACCAACAGATGCTGTTGCAAGTAGCAAAGCACTTGTGATACCCACGGCCCTTTTGCTGCTCTTAGCTAGCCACTAACTCACTTAATTTTGTGTAGTTTAGCACATTACAAGATTGTTCAAGAGTGCCATAAATGATGTCAGGCACCATCAGAAACCACTTCAGAAAATCATTGCCTGTAGCCAGATCAAAAGGTGAACACCTGGAAACTTGCAGTTCTGGGAAAGCAGAATAAATCTTTTTTTTCTTTCTTTTTTTTTTCTTTCTCTTCCTCTTGGAGATTTGTTTCTTTTTGCCTTAAAGAATTTGAAAGGTTTATTTACAGCTTTTCAAATGACCCCTAATCTATTTAGAAAAACATAGCATGGCAAATTCATCTCGGGTGTAACTCGATTTGTTGACTTAAGCAGACTTGTGCCAGAAGGGAGGCTGGCCCAGGAGTTTCTCTACAGAGGAAAAAAAAAAAAAAAAGCATTTGAATATAACAGTTAATTGGCTTGTTGAGTCCCATCACAGACTGTCCTGGAATATATTTATTAGGTAAATCTCTTATTTTGGTAAGATGCTATCAGTAACAGAAACTTGGTCACGGTACAGCTTTAAACCTTGTCTTGTTCCACCAGCATCACTGCTGGAGGCTGATAATTTTCACAGCACCTGACAGCATTTAAAGAGACATTGTGTTACATAGTTTGGTGAAATGTAAGACCATAAATAACTTGGAAAATTGCTTATTCTGTCAGGTATCAGCAATATAGGTAATTAAACAGTCCATTGGGGTCAACTTTTAGGAAGTAATATAAAAAAATATTTATTGTGATACTGCAGAATTTAGAGACATGTCGGGAGCCTGTTGCAAAGACACGCAGCATCCATAAGTAATATGAAAACGAGCCTGCTATCGATAATTTAATCCAAGCATAAATTGTTTGTTTAAGCTTACAGACTGCTGGCGTTATTTCTTGGTCAGGTGTATATCGACTTATTACTCCTCACAGTGAGGCCCAAGCCGTGAATGCTTTTATGAACACAAGAACCCGAGAAAAAGCGGGGCACAAGCAGCCCCATCAGCGCTGGAGGCTGCCGCTCTCCGAGCGGCACGGCGCTGCACGCACGGCTGCCAGCACTCCCTCCGCGTGCTGCTCAGGGGGAAAGGAGTGGCTGAAAGGGCAAGGAAAAGAAACAAATGTTTTGGAAAAATCAGTTGCTTTGCTTTCATTTGGATGCTAAAAGCGTGGTGATCGTGTTCAGTGGTTTTCTCAGCTACACAAAGTGCTGCACAACTGTAAGTGTTTTGCTATGAAAGGGAAACAATAAGGTGACTTTAAAGAGTGGCATTTTGTCTAGATTTGCAGATTTACATCCCTTTTTTTCTGCCTTTGATATACCCACATGAGACCTGTGCTTCCTGTACTATTCTGGCCTTTCACCGTGGCTTTAGTTATATAGTCAAACAATTTACAAGAAAATCCTGAGGCCACAGAGCATAAACAAACCCATTCCAAGCTGAAGAGATGAAGACAGCACTAAGATGGAAATCTGTTTGAAAAAAGGAAAATGACCTTCGATGTGCAAGCAAACTGACTTGCAGAAAAAAAAGAACTTATAAACATGGAATGCAAAACAGAGTCTTTTAATGAAACATCCAAACAACTGTTTTTACAAATCAATTTCTTGTTAAAGAAGCTGGCTGGGCATATGTATGTGCATTGCTGTTAAAACCAATTGGTTCACTATGTATGCTAACACTTCCTAAATTTCAGCCAGAGTAAAAATATTAAAGGAAAAAAAAATAGTAAAAAAGTGATATTCTGTAGAAGGATGGTTTGATATATACAAGAAACTTTTGAATTTATACACTGAGAAAAAGAACACTTTTTCTGACATGAAACAACAGCATGTAATTTAAAGCAACAAAGATAAACATTATCAAAACCAAAACTATTCTTTTGAGGTAAAATAAATTAAATGCCCAAATTATTTCTGTAAATGAATCTGATCCAGCGTCATTGGGATTTTAAAATGACTTCATGAGAGCGACATCAAGCTCTGTAGCATGGTATTACAGAGTGTATTTTGATCTGGAATTATGAAGTCTGAAAACTTTTGTTTTCTCTCTGATGAGCTCTCTTTTATGAAGCACACTTACAATCCTTTCAGTGGTTCCAGGTTACAAGTGACAAATCTAATCTGAAGAGTAATGTTTATATGTTTGATGTTAACTGTAATAACAGCTTTATTCAGTTAAACCTCTCAAACCTTTTAATAAAGCAGATACTTGACACAGAGTTTTTATTTTATTTTTATAATAGCTGTATCCCTACAAAAGTGTAAAGTGGTAAGTAATCTGAATATAGAGTATTTTTTTTCTGAGTATTTTCCATGTAGTTCATATGTATTACTATTGCATAATAAATAGATATTTTAAATATTTGTTCATAGAGGTCTTTCCTTGAACTTAAGCATAAGTTATCTAAACAGTTGAAAAAAGATTTATAGTTATGAAGAGGCCTATATGTCAAGCAAAGTTTTATGATATGTTCCATAATAAATTAGCAATAAATGGATACAGGTGACTGTGGAATTTATGGCCTTTAATGTTTTAATGCTTCACTAAAGAAAAAGCTATTATTAAGGTCCTAAAGGGTAATACAGGAATACCATCTACAAATTGTCAAATTAAATAGTTGTTGCTAGGTATTTGAATGGTGGAATATTTTGGTTTGACCAGCAGCAGGGACAGACAGCAATGAAAGTAAGAGAAAACTGGATCATGTCAGAATTACAAATGGAATTTCATCCTGCGACCCTACTGCAGCACGTACCATCTGCTCCAGCAGTCGTGCTGAAAGTGATGGGCCCGATGCTGCAACTATCTTGCATTTGAATAACCTGTAATTATCCATGTAATCCTTATAAGTCTATTGATAGGGCTGTGAATTACTCACATAGGTAAAGGCTGCAGGATTCATCCCAGGTTAATGGACGGACAAAAGCCGGTGAATGAAGCACTGTGCCCCCCTTTGCTGGACTAAGACATCTCCAAATACTTCCATCCATGTGAAAACGATTGCTTGAATCCAAGTAATAACATACTGTGGGAAAGGAAATTGCCCTAAAACACATTCCGACAAATGCCAAAACTAGATGCGCCTATTGCAGATGCCTGCGAACCCCTTTGACTGACATCTGTTGAGTGGTTAAACCCAATCAAAAGACAAAAACATGGATAAAACAGAATGATCCGACCAGAGAAGAAACCAAACCTCTGGGTCAAAACAGGCATGGTATTTGGTGGGGTAAGGGAGAGAGGTTTATCTTTGAGGAGAAGTCAGGCCAGGCAGGAAGAAGTGAAGATTCAAAAACCACTTGGCCTGCCCACTTGTGGGAAGCAGCCGGCACCAAGGATGTGACAAAGGCCCAATGAAAAGAAACAGGTCAAAATTGCTTTTTAAGGTGACGCATATCCAAGCCATTAGCACCGTGTCCGCACATTAACACATCAGCACAAAGGTAGGGCCTGGGGAGGGCAAGAGGAGGGGGAAAGAGTTATGCAAAAGTGCTCCGGGACCGCCGCCGGGGCAGCTCATCTCTAAGAGGAAACACATGTTATCCAGCCCTGTGCCTAATAGGGTTGGACAGTAATTAAAAAATATCTTTTATTTGGAGAGCTGGGTCTTGAAACTAACAACTCGCACCATCAATCTTGTTGATCTACGGCGAAGATCTGCCCCAGGGTCGGCAAGCAGGGTTTCTGCGGCTTGTGCAGGGCCGAGCACAGCGATGGGACGATGCGCGCTGCAGCAGACGATGTAGGTATCGGCTACGTACAGACGTACTGCAAGGACTCCCTGATCCCACCACCATCTGCCCTCGTACCACCGGGCCACCATTGGTAAATCCTCTCTAAAACTACTGGCACTTCCTCCCAAATATAATTTAGGTGAGGCAGAGCTTTGGATGGAATGGGAATCAGGAACAGGCAATACGAAAATGAATAGTTACAGCCAGGCTCCCTCATTTTGCTCTTGTCAAAGGTGGCTCACTGGGACCTGTCTGCTGCTACACTGGAAACCTTGAGATTTGCTCAAGACGTTTGCATTCCCACACGCGAATGCAAGCTAGCAGGTTATGGGTTGTCTAAACTTGAAGCTATACCATGCTAACTGTGTCTCAGACCTGTCACATCTGTCCCCAGCTGGGGAACCCTTCTGGCCTAGGGTACCTTGACATGTTCCACCAGTAAAAGCAAACCTGCAGAGGGGTTGCAACCAGTACCACCAGGCAGAGCTCGTGGTCAGGTGAAAATCTACCCGCAACCAGAACTGTCATGAAGTAATATCTTCTTAGGGCAGTTTCTGGAGGGTAATTTTTTAGCCAGCCTCTAGCTCCATCTCAGGAGATGCCAATTAAGCCCTGTTGTCATTCAACTTCTCTCCAGCATGGCTTCAGTAAAGAGAGATACTGTCCACCCCAGATAGCCAGGATAAACGTTAACTAACCCATTAGTCTTACTCTCTTCACAGTTCCTTTCTTTTCTGTGCTCTACTGTCATGATACCTCTAGATGTTTTTCCTTATTTTGACAGGGCTAAGGATCTTTCTTTGTTTTTCATATTTTGGTGTGTTTTTAAAAGAATTTGATGGAACACCTGTGATTTCATCTGGAAGCTGTTTTTATCCTCATGCTGTGAATAGCTAACTTCCAGAACGCCCTCCAGCCCGTATGTCCATCAGATGTGTTCATGCTGGTTGGGCAAGGTGTTTTTTTTTTCACTGTGTCATTGAACTATGAGCTTATCTGACCCTTAACAGCGACTGCTGCAGGTGAGTTGTGAAGCTATCTGCTGTTCAGATAAAAGCCATGCCATGTCACAGGTATGGCCTCTGCTCCCAAGAGCCTTCAGCGGCGCTCTGCTCAGATGGCCGCTGGCTGCTCCTCAGGGCACACTCCTTTGCCCACGGGAGCCCTGCCAGCTACAGCAGAGATGGGTGGTTGTGTGGCACTGTCTCTGCCACCCCGGATGAAAGTGCGCTTATCGTCAGAGAGGGAAAAATGGCATCTACCATTACCACTCCCCATGTGGTGGCGTGAATTACCAGGTTAACTGATGTGTGTGAAGTTGTTCACCTGGCCAACTGGGCCCAGCAGAGAATCGTACCTTTTGTTCAGGCATGAACATTCATGAAAAAATCTGATTTTTCAGTGTCAAATATTATGGAAACTCCAAATACTTATTATGTTTCCTTGTGCCTTTATTTTATTTATCAATTGCACTACAAGTTGTGTTGCTATGAATAAAAAAGATAGATTATTGAATAAAGATCCCACAATTATTTCTCTGAATTCTTTCTCCCTCAGTAAAGCACAGACTGAGATGTCCATGTGAGCAAAGGATTAGTTTAGCTTGAGCAAGTGTCCCAAGATCTGGATCCAGGCTATAAAATCAGCTTTCTTTTGTCTCTGAAGTACTTCCACTCAGGGAGTATGGGGGAAAAGAGACCCCCAGAAACTTTTTTTTTCCTTAGACAACATAAGTTAGCAGACTAAGATCTAATCCTGACCCCCTTAGGTTAACAGTGGTTTTATGACTGACTTCAGCCAGTCCCATGATAAAGAGACCACATTCAGAAACACCCCAGAAGGTCTGTTCACCAGCACACTCAGCTTCTTGTGGCAGGACAAGTAAAATAACTCTCAAGCAAAGACAGTTGATATGTGTCCTCATCTTTCTTCTAAATAAAAAGTTACAAAACATTAGGACAGATTTGCTGGTTCAAGACAGCATTTGTTTAATTTGCATATGTAGCTAGCATACATGTGCAAGAGAGATAAAAACTGCAATACTACTGTACCACAGGTAAGGTTCTTTGTTATAACTACAGGCTTCTATAATATGGTTTTCAGGCTACCTTGTCTTTATCTATTATTCCACCATGATAAATTTTTAAGTGCATTACATAGCAAGGTTTCTTGAGATTTCCTATGTATGGATATTTTAATGGCATCTACAGTAGTGTTTAAATGAGGATAAAGAAATAATATTTATGGATTTCAAATGCTTCTGAGTTTAAAAGCGGACTGAAAAATATGGAAGTGAGTAAGTGATGAGGTATAATGAACTACAATTGCTTTGCATTTGGGATTTTCAATCAGATTTAAGTGATTGGAATCTCTTCTTGTGTTTAGACATATTTCAAAGAGCTTTCATAAGGATTCTTTTTTCATATAGATGCTGTGCATTGGGAATGGGTGTGAACCAAAGCCCAAGCTCTGGACACTCCTGGTTCTGGATCTCAACCTGAATTTTGCAGCTGACGTCCCTGCCTATTATGTACAGGACTGCCAAGTTATGTAATACCTTTTGCAAGGCACAATTTCTAGTACTAAAATTATATCTGTGACCTTTGAGGGCTACAGCTGGGAAGGAAGGGATGCTGAACTTCAGCTGCTAACACCAGAGACTGCTGCTTGGAGGCTGGACTGCTGGGACAGATGGTGTTTGCAGTCGCTGCACGTGGAAACCACAGTATCACTTGTTATGTCCCACAAAAGATGTGATTGCTCTTCTGTCTGAGCAGTCTGTACTGAGCTAAAAGCTGGTATGTGCTGAGGTGAGCAGAGATACAGCAGGTGTGTGGCTTTCATGCCCAGGCTCCCAGAGCCACTGTCAGAGTAACAGGGACAGGGGGGAAAGGGAGCAAAGTCTGCTTCCAGACATAAAGGTAAAGTGAACTGGATGCAAGCAGGAGGCCTTCTCCTTCCAGGAGAAAGAACGGAGCAGCTGACTGAAGTGCAGGACACAGTCATATCCAAGTAAAGATGAAGACATTAGGATGGGGATTTTTCTTCTGGGAACAAGGCAGAACTTAACAAAATCCGAAATAGTGAGAAGAGGGAATTCCACTAGAAGGAAGGAGGTGCTGGTTGCAAAATGAGAAGAAAGATGCTGAGATAAGTGTTGGAAAGAGTTGCTGTAAGAGATGGTACATGTATCACACTGATGAACAAGAAACAAAAGGAAAAAAGGGGTGTGTCAGTTCATATGATTTCAGGCATTTCAGGAGTTACTGTAGAGTCTGCACAGAAAAAAAAAAAAAGATGTTGAAAAAAAAAGAAAAATAAAAATTAAACAGGATAGAAAAGTGAATGAGTCAACCTCGAGACCTGTGATGTTGGTGATACTTTCCAGAAAAGAAAAGCACTAGAAACTATAACGGTATCTCCATAAAACTTAAAGGTACACTTTCCCATACAACTACCCTATACAGCAAGGAACTGGGTTGCTGTCTGACTTCCTGGGTTAATTTATTTATGGTGTATTTTTTCATGTTAAATATTTCCAATTTGGTGATAATGGAGAGTGATGCTGTTTTTTCTTCTTCTCTCCTGAAGGTATATGCAGCAAGCTGATTTTTGTGTCCAGTTGTATGAGGCTCATTTGATATTGCCTTAACTGTAGATAATACAATAGTGTCTATTCTCAACAGCATATTTGCTGGGATTTATATAACAGCCAAGTACAGGGCTATTTATCTTTTTTTTTTTTCCTTTTTTTTTTTTCTTTCCTTTTTTTTTTTCTATTGAGACTGGTGACCATATCTCCTTGTCTTTTATTTTCCTGTTTATTTCAACTCAAGAGGGATTCAGGGAAAAAAAAGTGGAAGTTATGCTAATGAATTCTCTGCTTCTCTTTTAAAGATTCAAACATAATCTTTCTCTAACATGCCTACTGCAAATTCAAGCATGCAGGATCAAAATTTAAAATTATTCTCACTCTCAAAATAAAGCAAATACGTAAAAATCTCTAGAACACAAATTTAAATCACAGTACAGAACACCACACTTTGAAATCAACAGTCAAGTTTAAATATATCCACCACGAAAGATGCTGTGTGGTGAACCTAGCCCAGGCTTTTTTGAGTTAATCCACTTTATCAAACATCCCCACCCTGGGACTGGGAGAATGAAGCGCTAGCATGGAGTCACCTCCCTGGGAAGCAAACTGACCATATACTGACTAAGCTGGATGTCTGCTCCTGGTTTTATTTCTACAAAGCTGTATTTGAAGTGTATATTCTTGCCCCTGTCATTTGACAGAAGAATGTGCTCAGAGCCCTAACATTTGCACTGCTGGTCTTGCTGCCATTGTTAAGAGAGCCTATTGCCTTGTAAAAATGTAACGACATGTGTTTCATAAAAATCTATATAAAAATAACAACACAAGGGTACTTATATCTTTCTGGAACAATTGAATTCTGAAACAAGCATCTCTGGTTCTTCCTCTTGCAAATGGATCGAATTACATTTCACTAGGTAATAAAGTATGGTACAAAAGCCTGCCCAATCTGTTTTCATCTTGTCTTGTACAAAGTCTCAGATATACTCACTCATTATTCAATCTAATGGGTCTGCGTTTGGCAGATATTGAATGTTAGCATTCTCCTTGGAAGCTGCAGAGGTTAACTGCTCCTAACAATCTCCTTCCTTTCTGGGCATGTTTTCACCATGAATAATAGAAACAACAGAACTGAATGTCACAATATCCACGAATGGAGGTGTCGGTGCAAACCACAGTGATGAAATAATGGTAGCAATTTTTTGTCTTAAGCCTTGACAATCCCAATGGAGCCTAGTCCATACCTGGAAATATTTTGAAATGTATCAGAGAAGGAATCTGCTCCTGATGAAATGCTTACAGAATTGAAGGTCCACATTATTAAGCATCATCACCATTCTTCATTCACTTTGTTGGCAGTGTTTGTATGACTGTGGCTATGCATGAGAAAAAGCTGCTTGCAGAAGCTGGATTGGAGATGTTACACCATTCATTTCAGGAGAGGAAAAAATCTTTCTAAATACAAATGACCTAATTTAATGTTAACTATGGCCATCATAGTCCTGTAAGTGGTCCTGCTGCAGCAAGTTAAAAACAAAAGTACTTTTGAAAACAGCAGCTTGAGAAAATATTTGGATATAATTGATAGGCTCTACAGCAAGGAATTACATAAATTGCTAATCACATACAAAAATGAACAAAATGTTGATACAGTTAAAATGTTTTCTTTGCTCTCATTTTGCTCTATAATATTTTTCTAGTCACTGCACTCAAAGTAGATACATCACATTTTGATGTAGCTTGGCTCTTTTCAAGGTGTGAAATTGGTAAGTACCAACACCAAAGGAAAAAAATTCTTTTAATACTGTGCTGTGCCACTTGAAGCAGTATTACCCTTTGGCTCAGAGCCAGCAAACTCCAGTGAGAACTATTTTATAGCACATGACTATAATAAAAGATATTTAAACATGGCCTAACAATGGATTAAACTAGTAAGACATAGTTTGTGTTAGATCACAAGGATGAATATCAAAAATAGAGGCAATATTTTTGAAACAACAGCCAGCAGTGAAAAGTTTATTTCTAATATAAACCAGACAGTCCTCAAAATAATTTGTGGTTTATCTAATTCTTACCGTTCATCTTGTGTTCTTTTGAGTAAGCTAAAGTAAGACACCCGCCTGAAAACACCAGCTGGTTTAGATTTTGATTCTGGATCTCTAGTGAGCTGAAAAACTGTAATCTGCATTTGCAGGGGTGGGGAGTCATTTCTGTAAACAGGAAAAATAAGGATTTGTTGTGGGGGGAGGGCAGCTTATGAGAAGGTGCGTTTAGGAGAAGAGAAAAAAAAAGACAACCTCACTAATATATTATAATAAATTACTGTTTTGTCATTATCTGGTTATATTTGCACAAACATCAATAGCATGTGAGCCCTGAAAAAGAATGTCTCATTGCCTTTATTATGCACTGCAGTGTGCACCCATACAAAATCATTACTGTAACAAAACCAGCTGCGTCTAATAGAAAGCAAATGATTTACAATGTTACTATAAGAAACTACTTTATTTCATATTATCATAAAAAGAACAGCACTGAAAATTTGCATCACAAACACAAGAATCCAGGAAATTCCAAATCTAATTCATTTTTAGGTTTTAATAGGTATTAACTTATGAAGGTAACTTGTTAAGAACATTTCTTGAAGAATATTTCCAGAGAGTTTAGCTGCGATATTGGAACTCATATTTAGTGAAATGCATACTAGTCCAGTAGATGAAAAAAATACATAAGGCTTAAATAGTTTGGATTCCCTGCTGGACCTAGAAAAACATGTTTATTTTTATCATCATGCTTTGGCTGAAGCATGCCATGAAGCATGATCTGTTGCACATCCTTCTGAAGCCATCGGGACTTCACTCCCTGGGACAAAGACTGCTGGATGTGATGCTGTTATTCTTAAAATTTCAGTTGTTATCAACCTGCACTGTTACTTTTTTCAACTGCTGTGAAATTGCAACAAATAAATATAAGCAGTTTAAAACCCATATTCCACCCATTCATATGGAGTAGTTGGGTTTCTCAAGTGATTTACTAGATTATGATGGATCTACCACCACGAGCAAGGACACAGACTCTGTCTCAGGCAAGTCATGAAACAACTTTCTGTTGTATCACAGCAGGTAAGCTTATTTTATGTAGCTATTGAAGGAGATAACAGCTGTTACGAAAAAGGTGGCAGGCATGTAAAACAAAAACTAAAGTCTTGAACAAATGGAGCTTTATAAGACCCAGGCAGAACTCAAACAAATGTTCAATGAAAGTCACTTTTATGGCTTTACTTTGGTTTATCGCAAGGCAGTAATAAATGTGTCTCATTAAAAGCCAGTAAAAGAACACCACCTACACCACCAATTGCTGTAACTGCAGATATAGCAGATCTGGAATAGTTACCTAAAGACCCTCATTTCCTAGCATTTAATGCTTCCCTGTCCGTATAAACTAGCCTTCTATGGATTTAAAGACTGTTGGATGCTAAAAGCAGCAGCTGTCGCTGGGAAAACGACACTTTCGAAGCTCTGTTTCGTTCTCAAGGTGAATTTAGAGGGAGGTTGAGTGAACGTGTAGCTCTTGTTGGCTAAAAAAATGCCAGAGGAGAATGCCAACAGAAAGACAAGCAATTCCCCCATTCTGGCTAGAGCATAAATGTTTTGCCTCAGCTTTATTGCTCAGCGGGTCAAATTCATTCCTGGTGAAATGGCAGTTCCCAGGGTGAAGCCACAAGAAAATTCTGAAACCTTCTGGCACCTGTCAAGAAAAGGGGATGTGAAAGCGGGGGGAGGAACTGGCATGTAGAAGCTGGGATTAAGGGTGGGAGCCACCACATAAAAGGTTATTCTTGTTCTAGTTGTTAGAACTTTTTTATTGCACAGAATTTACATACATGCTTATTAAGTGGTTTAAAAAAGAAGCCTGACAGATATTAAACAGCATGCCACACTCTTTATGCTGCTGCCATACAGATGTGTCCAAAGCATAAACAGACTTACATTCAGTACTTGATTGCTCTATGGGAGAGTATCTCTCTAGCAAACTTCTCCAAACTTTTCAGGACAATTAGCTTGAGAATTGGAAACATTTTTTTCCTAATTTGATCCTTTGCTTGATCTCTCACTGCTTTCCAATTATGAAGAGAAAATATATAGCAAGTGTTTTAATACCCTAGATTGAATTTCCTAAGCCTAAGCTAGCAGTAGAATTACTGGGCTGGGGATTCTGGCACAAGAAGTACAGCTGTGTGTGAGCTGGTGGGAAAACTACTGGAATATCATGACTAGTCTTGGTGTTCACACTTCAAAGAAGGCATGGAAAATTGAAAATAGATCAGAAAAGAATGATTCCAAAATCTGGAATATCTGCCTTGTAGGGATAGATGTATGCAGCCTAATCTGTTTACTTTATCAAAAGAAAGGTTAAGAGACTTGATCATGATATATTAATACCTACATGTGGAGAAGATTTGTAATGGGTCTGGAACTTAGCATATAAAAGTGTATCGAGGCCTAGAAGCTGAACATTGACTAATTCAGGTTATGGATAAAGAAGACAGGATTAACAGTGAGGTTAACTAGTCAACAGGAAAATTTCTACGAAAGGATCATGGGTTCTTCATCCCAGAAGCTTTTAGGTCAAGGCTGGATAGTTCTTTGATGTTAGGAGAAACACTGTGCTTGACCTATGAACTAGGCTGGGTGCAGGATTTCCAGGGTGAGGCCTTCTGGCCAGGACAAGTTTGTTAATTGTGATGATCCCCATGACCAAGGATGTGCGTGGGGCAGTCCAGTATTACCCAGTCAAACTCGGCAAAATCAAAGCCTGTATATGAACCACATTAAAACCTACATCCCAAATACTCACCTCTCCACAACAATGCTAACGCTGTGGGAAGCTGTCACCTGTGCTTGACTTGGTGCACAGCACCAAACGCTTTTCCTCCTGACGCCCTCCATGCCTGGACTGCCCTCAAGGGGAACAGACCCAGTATGCATCCTAAGCTCTTCAGCACCCTCTCCAAAGTGATGGACTTCCAATAGGAAGTGCATGCGCATTACTTAAAGTTTGTCACCTAACATTTTATTTTTAGTTTTTAGAATGTTTAATCTGTGAGGATCCTTCCTTAAAAATTCATCTATGAAGAGATGGTACACTCTTACACTGAGAAGAAGTAAAAGGCAATCACTGTTCCTGTTCTTCTCACACCTCATCCAAACCATATTCAAAAATTGAAAAGGGGAAATTATTTTTGAAAGTATTTTGAGGTTTAGAAAATAGTCACACAACTGGTAAAAACTTTTTTAATGCATGAGCCTGTGTTGTCTAAATATTTTTTGCATCTCTCATTTATTATCTCAACTTATATTTCTGTAGAAAATATAAAAATGGAGTCGGGTAATCTGCTTCATGCAATCCCACTGATGCCGTGCACAACCGAACTGCTCTGATCCTTCTTCTACCTTTCCACCTCTTTTCTCTCACAGACTCATAAATCTCAGGCTTGCCACTGGATGGAAAAGTCTGGAAAAACTTCTTCTTTGGGAACCCATGCTGGATACTTAAATGTTGAAGTGAATCTCTGTAATTTAAGTAGTTTCAAGGATAAGCCTGGAAAGTAGTATCTTGGCTGTGATAATATTTAAGTTTTGTTGAGTAAAGCCTATTTTCACACTAACGTTAGGCTTGTGCCTCTTCTTTGAGTCAGCAATCTCTATGTATTATCATGCCACTCAAACCCAACAGTGGTCCAATTACTAATGCCTTATCTAAAAATCTCTATGACCTCTTGATATTGTCCCTAGGAATGGAAGGACACCGGTAGTGGCAGGACACTGTGCAAAAAGATCCTGAGATAAATGAATCAGCTGGAACATCTGATGGCCAAAATGAAGCATTTAGTTATACAGCCTCTTCCACCACTGCAAATGAAGGTGAACATGCTGTTGTAGTAATATGGTGTGGAGAAAAAAATGAGATTGAGCAGCAGCAAAGAAACAAAGGAGAAGCTGAAGGCAAACAAAATATAGAGATGATTTAAAATCACTTACGAGACCTGTGCTTGCTAATGCATTTTTTCGAATGATTATGACCTACATAAAATACATTCAGACATCTTCTTCTCATTAGAAATACTGAGTTGAAAAAGATATAACCAGTATCCCAGTGTGTTCCTCTTACATGAGCTTTGAACCACAGTTACAAAGTTGCATCCAACATTGGTATGCCTTAACATCATATGTTGCTGGATGAGACATCTGTGTTCTTATATGGACAATCGTATTTACTCCAACATCAGTGAGAGTGTTTCTAGAGAACAGTTGCTGATGTGTTAGCATGGTTCCTTTCTTTTTTTTTCTATTGAGACTGGTATGCTTCATCTTTGATTTCATATTTTTTCTAGCAGATGGAGTTTCAAAAGAACTTTTACTTTTATTCACTGCATTTTCACAGTTAGATAGAACATGCTGTCAAATATAAATGGAAAAAGGGAGCACCAATGGCTTAAGCCATGAAGACACAGTAAAAAGCCTAAGGTAAAGGCCAGAGTAAGGAAACATATCACTTGCTAAAACCAGGTCCATTCAAAGTGGTGGATGAAGAAGCTCAGAGGGTGGCCCCTGTATTCTAACACTGTTAATATTGACTTCGTTAGTGAGGCTTAACCAGATATAGCTCCAGTGGCAAACTTTCATGGAAATTCCTCTATTAGAAATAAAGGAGGAAGCATGAAGGACAAAGGTATATATCCAAAAAGAGACGGTAACACTGGGCAACTGTTTTCATTTTTATTTACTCAGATTCAAAAAAGAACTAAATCTGACTGCATAGCTTTGCTTTCAGACACAGGTAAATTCTCTGAGCACATTTCTAAAGTGATAGTGAACAAAACTGACAGAGCAGACTCAGTAGACTTCTAGTGTAGGGGAAAGGGATTCAGAGCTGCAAATTCTAATCAGAGGCTAAATTCTGCTCTCAGTCACACTGGAGAAAATTCAAAATAATTATCCCACTGACTTCAGTGGAGTGATCCTAGATTTATATTACTGTAAATGACAGCAAAAATTGGACCCAATATAGAAATAATTTATCTAAGGCCCTAAGTATAGTTGCACAATTCAATCTGTAAATAACACCACTAATGCACATATGGCCAATTTACATCCAGACTATGAGAACATATCCAGTGCTGATTTCCAGGATGCTTGAAGCACTAGGCAGTGCCAAAATAAATTTGCAGTATTCCCATAGCCCTCACAATCCTTCCAGCTTTTGGTGTTGGGAAGATGCACTACAGATATTTCGGAAAAGTGAAATTTTATCTGTTATATGACTAGGTATTGGATAATTCTTTCAAAAAATAAGGCATAGAAGGCTGTCAAGCAGCACTCCATATCTACTTGCATGAGCTTTGTAAGCTCTCTTCTCTCAATAAGTTGTTTTTATCTAATTTGTCTCTTACTGGGAGAAGAATTTTAGGAGCAGCTTGAGTTTTCTAAGAATAAACCGTGCTTCAAAGAAAGGAGGGTTGTAAGCAACATTGGAGAAGAGTGCTTGGAGTACATACATTTAATGCACATAAAACTTAACTACAGCAATTTAATTCAGATCCCTTCTGTAATCACACATTTATATTAAGACCTTGCTGAAGTCAAACTGAAATTTATATTGCTAGAAGGCAAAGATGATATAAAATCTGAATTATTCATCAACAGAGCAAGAGAAAAAAATTCTCCCAAAATGCCAGATATTGTTCTGGGCTTTATATCAGCTCTGCAACATGGGGTGAAGAGTTAGAAAATCCGTGTCTTGGTTTATCAGGACTTGAAAAGGATATATGTTAAGTCTAAGTCTAACAAATACATAAAACCTCCTTCCTTCCTAAAATATTTTACGCTATGTTATTTTATTTTATTTCTCTTTTTCTTCTTCTTATTTTTTTTCCCAGTATCATTAGGGAATAAGGATTCTTCTGTTACCAACACACAGGAGGTGTTGAGACCCTGCAGTTAACTGCAGATTAATCACGGCTGACTCAGGGCTGCAGGTGGGTTCCATTAGACCCTTCAACAACAGAAGAGACATGGGGTAGTCCTCTGGTAGGAGAAAATCTCTGGGAAGAAATTTTGGGGGTAGCTAAGCCCGTGAGAAAGTCTTGGGAATGAGCATGAAGTTTAAATGTGTTGTTTTAGTTAAGAAGACCAAACTTGAAGAAGGAAGATTTTTCACTCTTTTCAAGCAGCACACTGTTTCTGCTTTCAGGTGGGTAGGTACTTCACCAGCTTGCTGCAACTGCTAGCTTAGTACACAAAGCAATGATGGAAGTATAACAGTTCAATGTGTCTGCAAATAAGTTCCTTTTACCTGGTCTCATGTGGCAGCCTATTAATGTTGAATGTTTTGGTCTTGTAAACAAAGGGAAAGAAGTTGAGAAGTTCAGAACTTCAGTTATTAAAAACTTTTTTAGGACATAATTTCATGGTATTTGCTGAGGTTTTCCTTAAGAGAGTTGATAACTCTGGGATAATTTCTGACGTAATGGTCTCTGAGATCCTTGGAGACCTATAAAGAGAGAATAAATGCACAATATATTTAAACCCAAGAAAAATACCTCTAAAGAAACTTCATACTCAGACAATGGTAAAAAATTTTTTTTTCCTCCTAGTTCATTAGGAAACCAGAAAGAAGGTCATAATTTTCAAGTCATTTGTTTATATTGCTAACACTTTTTAGTTTCTGTCAAGTACAAAAAAAAGATTATTCTCTGTAGAGGTGGTGAAATTATCCTTGACTCTCCTTATATTATTTATGTCCAGTTCCAATGCCTGAAAGTTGTTTGCAACCTTCAAGTGTTAGATATGTACTGAAAGCAAGAAGAGAATGTGCATATCTAAGTCTGAAAATAGATATCATACAGCCAATTTCTATTTCTAATGCAACTCTTTAGATTGAGCCTTAGTTTGTGTTTTTGTGTTTGTTTGTTTGCTTGTTTTAGAACAGGTGCTTCTCTAAGAGTCCACTTGGAGGTTTCCATTAAGTTTTAGGTGAAAGGCAAATCTGGATCCAGCCCTCAGGGGTTGCGTGTGTCTGGTGCCATCCCTTGTGGAGGTCTGCCTGAAGACAATCTGAATCTCAACAGGTCTAGGGCAAGGCCATGACCTTTCAGTGTGCCTGAGGTATCCTAAGGTTAGAAGCGCGTGGGGAGTTTGCATGATAGGGATGCTTTGACGGAAAATCAGAATGGCTTGCCTGCTTACGATCTATGCAAAAGCTGCTGAGAGCTAGGTGTCTTCATGGTTTTAAAAGGGTGAATTGAAATCTAACCCAGACACCTGACTAACATCTTGAGACACAGGCAGTTCGGGTCAAATCTGGATGACTGGCAAGTTTAATTATAGCATTTGATGACTGTTTTACAGCATTTAAGCCTCTTTGAACTTCACAATGGATGACAGTGTTGAAAGGCCGTGAAACAAGTTCAGTGAAAAATGAACAAAAAAGATGATGCTTCCAACACTCTTAGTATTACCTGGTATTTATTTGAAGTCTGATATTTTACATGTTCTAGTGTATCTGTGACTCCAGATTTCTGGTTGAAAAGTACCAGATTTCTATCAAAACAAAGGACAATTCCATGTGCAATTGCCCAATTTCAGCCCCTCACCCCCTTATTAATGCACACTTTTCCTTTGCTATTTGTCATGTGATCCTGTTTATCGCAGAAATATAATAAAACCAGTGAAGAATGAGGCAGGGAAGACAGAAGCTACATCCTAAGCAAAGGGGAGGAAAAACCCATACCTGGTGAGAGAGGATAAAGGCACAGAAGCAATGACAGTGGCAGTACCCGAGAGCTTCATGCCAGCAAGAAAGTGTGCATATGGCTGTTGAGAGCTATAGGAAGATTCAACCCTAGTGTTGAGGCCAAAGGCAGCTGGAGGATGAGATCTGAGGAGATGTGCCATAAGAGTGAATGTGATAAGTAAAAGAGACCATGCAGAACAGACCATTGCCTAGCTCATCCAGCCTTAAAAAGGAAGGAACCCCAATACTTGGGGATGCAAAATTTAGGTTCAGATCAGAAACATGATGAATATGTTCACCTAGCTTTTAATATTTATATCAAAACACTTTCAGCTTAATGATTTTTTTTTTCTCAAACCAAGAGAGCAGACAGAAACAGTAGCTTGAGAAAAACTTTCCAATTCACAGTGGTGGGTTTGAGCCCAGCAATCTGATTTCTGCAATCAATTAATTCTAGTGAATTCCTGAAGAAGTCAGTAATTGAAACAATAACAAAAGCTAAGATAAAGTTAACACACAGCTATGTTCACTCTCAAAAATTTGCATAGTGTCTCCAGTAAATATGTAATCTGGACTGTTGTAACAGCTAAGGAAAGTTATAGCGGGCTAGGCTGAAAGCAGAAGCTTGGTACATGTCTAGACAAAACCAGCCTGTGCCTAACAACTGCAAAAAAAAAACAAACACATCACCTGATATCTGCCAACAAAGAATTATTCAGCAAATAATTTCAAAGAGAGAGCATTTCAAAACAAAAAACAAACAAACAAAAAACCCTTCCTACTTCATAAACAGAAGTCAGGGAGAAATTAAATCACCAGATTATCTGCTACAATTCACTACTGTAAGCACAACTGCTCTGATCCTCTTTAGCAAGTATGCAACTGAAAACGAAAAGTAGAGGATAGAACAGCCTCAGAGCAGCGTAAGCTAAAAGATTTTCTTGCCTTTTCTTTTGCAAGGGCAGCCAGAATATCAAGCCTGATGTTTAATCAGATGTAGCATTGGCTCAGGAATGAGAGTGGAGAGGGTATTTCAAATTACTGAAACTGACAAAAATCCACCATAATTCTTGGAATTCCCTATTTAAAAAAAAAAAAAAAAAAGTAATAAAAACAGCTGATCTTTTGGGCCAGAAATGCCTGGAAGAACGTGCAATAGAGATAGATGGTACACATGAGGATTAAGGTTCCATGTTAAATACACCAAAGATATCCACTGCTGTTCTGAGATAAACAATCACTTTTTTAACTCTCATCATTGTAACTTGTTTTCCGTCCAAGTCCACTTATTTTGAGGATATTCAATCATGTTTTTCTCCCCCCCCATATTTTTTTTTTTTAAGAAGATTTTTGAGCTTAAAATGTTGTTTGGAGCTTGCATTCAAAAGTATCTCCCTTGAGAGCTATATTGTGGGGAAAAAAAAGGATTTCTTTCTGAGGAAGCCTGGTAGCTCTTGTATCACTCTCTGCCTTGTCCTTTTCCCCAGACTCCCTCCACCCATGGAGGGTTGGAGGAAGACAGCTGAGAAAAGCAAGGCCAGAACTCTTGCTTTTCTTGCAGAAAAGCCATCAAAGCTAGAACCACTGGTCTCGGAAGGTTTCTGATTTGCACTATTTGTCCTGTGCTGCTTGTGGCTGCTCCTGCACCTCCCCTCCTTGAACTGTAGGTAACGCCCCTTCTCTCATGTTGTCAGTCCACTTAGCAATTCCTTCCTCAATAAACCACTCAAAATAAACTTGTATGATTAAGATGTATTTTGATGACATGAGCTAACTAGAAGAAGGAATGCAATGACCTTGATATGTAAAAAGCTCAGTCCTTTTCACAGAGAAAGCATGAATTACAGATCTTGCCAAAAACACAATCTAAGGAAAATTCCCCTCTTTAACCAAGAGTCATTTGAGTTTTAATTATCTCTTCCGGAGTCCCAAGAGTTTCCTTCTCCTGTATCTATTTTTGTCTGCTTATTCTAAGAAGCAAAGAGACAGTGAAAAGAGAATTTATCCATCACCTTTCAGCTTCACAGTATCCTTCCCCATGTGAACTGTTGTTTGGTTAGTGCCCGCTTCACATTAGGCAGAAAAAATGGTTTCTCAAAGATTCATCATCCTCATTAGCATTCCCACTGTACTGCTAAGGCAAAGTATTTAATATTAATGACCACTGATATTCCTGCACTGTTTGTCCTGCATCCACAATGCTTGATCTCAACATGGAGGAAAAGCAAAAGCAAAGGAAAAGTACGGTCTCATCATCAAAGCAGTGCTTAGAAAACAAAATGGATTTTTCTAGTGTGATACTCACTAAATCAGGGACAGCGATGAGCAAAACCTACAGTGCATGCAGCCACTGAGTGGTGGCGGTGGTTTAGTAAATGGGTCGTTTCTGGTTTAATGCTCTAACATAGTGCCAGGGGACACTGTGTTGCTGGAGATATCATTATTTAACTGAGATGTTTTGTCATTTATATTGCACGTTACATTCAAGAAGATGACAATGTCTCTATTCCAGAGAGGATAGAATCAAAAGGCTGGATTGCAACTTGACCCTGGAGGGGTATAAGAGGGAATAAAATATATCTGGTGCACCTTTGAGCAGAATTCACTCCAAGCACAGGGCTGGGGGAACTGAGAGGTCCCCAATGCCTGCTCCACCAGATGAGCAGAGAGAGGGAGAGAAATGAGGGAGGGAGAAAGGCTCCCCTCTGTTCTTCTCACATGCCAGATTGTGGACAAGGAGAAGAGGACTAATAATCTGTCACTGACTTTTAAAGCAGGAACAGCAGATTGTGTATTGTATTGGTGTATTTTATGCCGAGGTACAAACGTTCCTTTGCCTTCCCCTGTTCAGCTGCGTACATATGTATTCAAGCTAGCCCTAATTTAGAAAGACACAATAAGAAGAAATGATAAAATACCAATAAATGTCAAGGAAAAAGCACAAATCCTGCCTGCTATAAGAGCTCATAAAACTTTTTTTAAGTCACAGCATGCAAGACATGATGTTTGACTTAAATTTCTGATTAAATAAACACATTCTGCCTACCTAAAATTCATTTCTTGTTTTGATTTGACAAGTGCATCATGCTTGCTTTAGAGTTGATGCAATGAAGAATATTCCATTAAAACAGAATTTGTATGTGGTTAAATTAATTTAAGAAATAATGTGCTTTACATATGTCTTACTCATTCCCAACAAGAACCCAGTGTTTTTTCCCCATTGCCTCAGTCTCCTGCAGAACACTTTCATCATGATCCTTCCTCACTCTTCCAGCCGTTTGACTGAAATACTGCTACACCGTCCCCAAACACAACAATTTACCCTGGGAACTTTGTTAACAACTTATTGTGAAACAGTTGGGAAAGATATCCAAGGATGTGAGATGCTGGCAGCTGGAGAGGAGGGCAAGCAATTTCCAGGTGAGGGGTGAAGGTGATTTATCCCCAAGAGTTGATGTGTAGCCTTAATTTGATCACTGGTATCTCATTGTCAAGGTTTCGGCCAAGATAGAATTAATTTTCTTCATAGTGGCTGGTGTGTTGCTATGTTTTAAATTTAGGAGAAAAATAATGTTGATAACACACTGATATTTTAGTTGTTGCTGAGCAGTGCTTACACAGTAGGTAGACCTCTGAAGGGCCTGCAGCTCATGGAAAAGGCCATGATGGAGCAGGTACACCTCTAAGGGACTGTGGCCATTGGACAAGCCCAGGCTAGAGCAGGGGCAAGGGGAGGAATTCATTGCAATGTTAAACCCTGTAGCCTGGTCCAAAGGGACCAGGGGTAGAGGTTGCGATGGATAAACCTTTAAATTGTAACTCATGGTCTGAGTTGCAGGTTATAGGAAGTCCTATAGCCGGAACCTCTTGAACCGATGGAGGATGAGCCTCACAAGCAGCAGTGCAAGTACAGCAGTGACCTGACCTAAGCTGGCATCGGTGTCCAATAACTCCACACAACATACTGCTGCTCCTGTCATGAGTAACCACCATAACAGACAGAAGCTAAGTCATGGACTAAAAAAATTCAGTGGACATTTTATTGACATTTTATGGACATTTCACAAGGGTGGTCCATAGACTAAGGGAATGATATCAGTGTATTAATTGAAGAGTGGTGATTAATGATGATGTATTGGAAAGTGTGGGACCTGAGCATGGCATNTCCACACAACATACTGCTGCTCCTGTCATGAGTAACCACCATAACAGACAGAAGCTAAGTCATGGACTAAAAAAATTCAGTGGACATTTTATTGACATTTTATGGACATTTCACAAGGGTGGTCCATAGACTAAGGGAATGATATCAGTGTATTAATTGAAGAGTGGTGATTAATGATGATGTATTGGAAAGTGTGGGACCTGAGCATGGCATAAATGGTATGGCATAAGGGGTGGATATTGTCATGGTTTTTGCTGGGATAATTTTCTTCGCAGAGGCTTATATGAAGCTGTGTATTGGATTTTTGATGAAAATAGTGGTGATAACACACCAATGTTTTAGTTGTTGCAGAGCAGTGCTTACACAGAGCCAAGGACTCTTGTACTGCTTGTAGAAAAAGCAAGGAGGCTGGGGGTGCACAAGAAGCTGGGAGGGGGCACAGCCAGGACAGATGACCCAGACTGATCAAAGGGATGTCCCATACCATATGGTGTCATGCTCAGCAATATAAGCTGGGGTAAAGGAGGAGGAAGCAGGGGACATTTGGAGTGATGGCATTTGTCCTCCCAAGAAACCATTACGCGTGATGAGCCCTGCTTTCCTAGAAGTGGCTGAACACCTGCCTGCCGATGGGAAGTAGCAAATGAATTCCTTGTTTTGCTTTGCTTGTGTGCAGCTTTTGCTTCGCCTAGTAGAGTGTCTTAATCTCAACCCACGAGTTCTTGCACTTTTACCTTTCTGATTGTCTCCCCCATCCCACCTGTGGAGAGTGAGTGAGCGGCTGTGTGGTGCTGAGCTGCCTGCTGGGTTAAACTGCAACACTCACCAGTATAAACCAAGGCAGATAATCATAGCGTTCATACTCTTCAAGAAACCACTACCCTAGATAACTCATTTACATGCTTTTGTCTAAATATGATCCCAAGAAATGTTCTTAAGTTATCATTTCCAAATGAACCATTTTCCAACACCAATAAAAAGCAGATATGATGAGGAAGAGGAAAGACATGCCAGCACCGTATTAATTGTCAGAGTGTGCAAATATCCAATTCACAGTCAAAACTTAAGGGTCATCCAAGTAGTTATTTAAATTGCTAGAGATAACATGAGCTTGGACTCAGCCTGTAAAGGGAAACTAATGACTGTGTGCAGACCAGCGATCCCCAACCTTTTCTGACCCTGGACAATAACTCGCTCAGCATTATGTGTTGTGGGCAACATCATACTTTACTCTCCCTAATGGCCTTCAACTTTAACTTTTTAATTTCCTGTAGCTCAGAGCAGCATTAGAAGGTCTCCCAGGCTTTTGTTGCTCACTAACCCTTGGGCCACAGACTGGGGACTCATGAGCAAGGGGTACTGGATGAAGAATTATCTGACTTGGCTGCTGATTTCTCTGCTTGCTATGGTTTACATGGGTGGGATATAGACCCTGGCAACCAATACTGTGTGTGAGCTCTTTTTTGTAGAAACGAAGTTTGTGACTCTGCTTACAGGTGCACGTGTATGTGCACAAACACCTATTGACTCCAGATGTAACACCAACAAAATCGTGCCTTCAAAACATCTGACAGTTATTGTCGCTTCCTCATTTAAACTAAGCAGAATTGCCAGGGTGGGGTAGGTAAAAAGTAAAAAAAAGTTCCAGAATTTCCCCAAACAGCTTGCACCAGTACCAGCCACAGCGCAGCCGGCACCTGGGATGGAGCCGGCCTGCGAGCTGGGCCCGCCTGAAGCTGTCCGCCTCCCCTCCTCGGCCGCGGCCCGTGAGGGGCCTTCCTCCCCTGGCTAATAATGGCAATGGCAGAAGTTCCCTCATCCGCACAGCTCGGGCAGAGAGCTCTCCCTCCCCTCTGAAAAGCGCCGAATTCATGAACGGGATGCGGCGCTCAGGCGGGACCCCAGAAGCCCAGCCCGGTGCCGGGACCCCGGCCTCTCCCTTCCGCTCCGCGAACCCCGGCGCCCGTCCCGGGCGAGCGCCCGGAGGCGGCCGGGCACGGGCGGCTGTGGAAGGGGAGGCACCGCCCGCCCGGCGGCCGCGGGGAGGGGGCGAACCCTGCCCTCTGCCCTCTGACCGCCGCCGCCGCC